>CM065589.1:621679070-621751891 GCA_033119425.1 Bufotes viridis
GGCTTCTCTCCTGTGTGCCTTCTCTTGTGCATTTTAAGATTTGATTTATCTCTAAAACATTTGCCACATTCTGAACATGAATATGGCTCCTCTCCTGTGTGGAGTCTCTCATGTATTATAAGCTGTGATTTAAGCACATAACATTTCCCACATTCCAGGCATGAATACGGCTTCTCTCCTGTATGGCTTCTCTCGTGTATTTTAAGACCCGATTTATCTCTAAAACATTTCCCACATTCTGGACATGAATATGGCTTCTCTCCTGTGTGGTTTCTCTCAGGCAGTTTATAATTTGACTTTTTTGTAAAACATTTCCCAGATTCTGAACTAGAATACGGCTTCTCTCCTGTGTGACATCGCTTATGTCTAACAAGATCTGATTTATTTGTAAAACGTTTCCCACATTCTGAACATATAAATGGCTTCTCTCCTGTGTGAATTCTCTCATGCATTATAAGTTGTGATTTAAAGATAAAACCTTTCCCACATTCTGGGCAAGAATACAGCTTCTTTCCTGTGTGGATTTGTTCATGTTTAACAAAATCTGATCGCCTTGTAAAACATTTCCCACATTCTGAACATGAATATGGCTGCTCTCCTGTGTGAATTCTTTGATGTTTATCAAGATTTGATTTACATATAAAACATTTTCCACATTCCAAACATGAAAATGGCCTCTCTCCTGTGTGATTTCTCTCATGTATAACAAGAAATGATTTTCTTGGAAAACATTTCCCACATTCAGAACATGAATATTTCTTCTCTCCTGTGTGGATTCTCTGATGTGTAACAAAATCAGATCTCCTTGTAAAGCATTTCCCACTTTCTGAACATGAATGCAGATTCTCTCCAGTGTGAAGTCTTTTGTGTCTGACAAGTACTGATCTGCATGAATACTGTTGCCCACATTCATCACATTGGAACCTTTTACCCCCATTCTGCCCGGTACTTGTGGTAGCAATCTGTGATTGGTCAGAAGGTTCCTCATGAGCGGGAGGATTATGTGATAGATCTGTACAGTGAGGTCCTGGGTGTATATTACGGGTAGTGAGGATTTCTCCTGAAGAGCGCTGCACGATACCTTCATCATCTACTTTATAATGGAGACATAATACGATGTTCTTACTGGGATTTCCTGTAAGGATTAAAAATGGGTTTTAGGATTTCTTTTAAAGCAAAAAAGAGAACAATTTATTACATTTTTATGAGGATGGAAACGCAAGGGATGGTTTTCTGCAGTTTTAAAATAACAGAATTGGATCTAGTAGGATAGAGAAATCATTCCTTTATGTGTCCTACTTCTTTATAATCCACTTCTGGGTTTGTCATTAATACATTGAGCTAAGGAGGAGCGAACCAGTTCAGACCGAACTGGATTTGGTCCGAACTTTGCCATTTTCCAGACGGCAGACGAACCAGAGTATTTACAGGTTGGTTTCGGACAAATCCACTAAAACGGTGCGCAGCGCTATTTAAGTGCATATGTCGGAGGGAACAAAAGCAGTAAAGAGGAGAAGAAGGGGTCTCGCATGACTCTGTGAAGAAGTGGAGGGGGCAGAGGCTTGCCCTGATTGGCTCCCGGGCTGACAGACAGCCTGGATGAGCCAATCAGTGCTGCAACAGGCAGGGAGGAGCCTTAGCAGAATGTCATTCTGTGCTGGGCTGTGAATGAGGGTAGATGGGTGTTACAGTCATGGATAGTCCGAAATTAATCAAGCTTATTGCCAGGGAGAGTGAAGCAAAAAGCTAGGTTTCCAGAGAAGAATTGTGTGTTTTGTGTAGAACAGGGACAGTCAGGGCAGCTCACAGACAGGAAAAGAGAGGACAGGACCTGTGGTTGTGCCAGATATCAGAAGTGCAGATCCTGCAGAGCAGCAGACCTCAAAAGCAGCTACCTGCAAGCAAGCTGCATACATACATCATTACTGCAACAATACCTAAGGTGTGGCAGCAATCTACCAGTGTATATTAAGGTGAAATTGAGCATCAAGCCTCAATCCTCCGTTTATGTATATTTTGTTTCCACACAGTCACAGGGAAGTAAATCTGGTGCTACAAATGGATCAATGGATCCATCATATCACAGGACTTACAAAATTAGGAAACAGCACCTTATATGGTGCACAACACTCGAAAGCTTGTGGAATAGGGAGTGTGCCATGGAGGAGGCTGATGTCCAAATGGCATGTGAGGTAATTCCCTGGAGTCTTGGATGAATAAAAGCTGGCTCTACATGCGGATAAAGACAGATTATAATAAAACACCAACAGCAGTAACAACGCATTTCAGACCAGAACACTTGCTTCCTGAGGTTAGTCTACGAAACGCTTTGCTTTATCACTTCCATAAAATAGTTCTTCCATGGCAGCTGTTCGGTTTTAACTTTCATCGTCTCTATCCGTGAGTAGCCCCCCGATCTGCTGAAGATAATTGGAGCACTGAATGTGGAGATCTCTGGATCCATGTGAGGTACAGGGCTGGTATTGTCATGTACTAATCATGGCATATTCTCTTTAAGAAGGGCCCACTCACGAGACATTACTAACACCTATCATAGCAGTTTAGGGAGCACCTTCAGACCATCCAGTGGGGGGCATCACCATAGAAAGCTTCTCTATAGAGACAGGCCAGATGATTTACATTCAGTACATCCACGAGGCCCAAAGATGCTGCAGGATCTCATCTATGCCCATCATATCTCTATGGACTCGTGTACGTCGTGTATCATCTGCAGGTGTGGGGCGTGGATTACACCGGACGATTTTTCAGCAGATGATCGCTAACGAGTAATCATATGAATGCTGCTTAGCGATCACCTTGCAGTGTAATACTGCCGCCGACTACCTGATGAACGAGCATCATCGGGCAATCCAACTCTGTTCACCGTGACTAGGGTTGTGCGGGCTACGTTTTCACATGTGAATTTGCCCATGGACGTGTGTACCCCTTTGATTTTGTATTAGTATTTGTTCTGTTTGTCATTCGTGTGCCTGGTTGCTAAGTGCCCGTGCTGCAGTTCCTGTACGGTTGCTAAGGGCAACGCCCGTGCTGCAGTTCCTAGCTGCAGATCCTATATGGTTGCCATGGGCCACTCCCGAGCTGCAGATCTTGTTCGGTGCTTTCAGTTGCGATGGGCCACGCTCGTGCTGCAGCTCCTGTTCTGTGTTGGTAGGGTAACTCCCCTGTCTGTTTCGGTTGGGGTTAATCTTTCCTTTCTTGTTCGGTGGTGTGGCTTTCCAGTCTCGGGATTAGCTTTTATTCTCGTGTTTCCTCAGTCCTGGATCGGTCTCCCTTGGACTTAGTTCTGTCCTTGGGGTATTAGTTTGTACCTTGCTCTTCCCCATGCTGCTGGCCCCTGGGCATTCGGTCTGTCTGACTCGGTGTTGGTTCTGCTGCTTTTTCATCGGTCTTTCTCCGGCTTCGTTTCGCTCTGCATGTTTCTCTCGTCTTGTTATTCCCTGTAATTTCCTTGCTATTTCTTGGGTTGTACACTCTCCTCCGGAAGGGGGTCTGTAGTTCCTCGGAGTGGGAATATTCTTCTTCTAGGTTACGTTTTCCTAGCTTGTTATGCTTTACGCTATGTACTGTCAGTACCTCACTAGGTACCTGTTGTCCGCCGGTTCCTGCGGTCACTGACTAGTTTACACTCTGGAGTCGCCCTGGCAACTACCGTCGGCAAAGTCTATCCCCACCACCAGGAGCCCTAGTGAAATCCGGGTGTTGCTTAGATAGGCCCCTCCAGAGTCTTGCTAGTCAGTGGCGCAGTTCACACCCGCTGAGCATGCACAGTACTTAGAGCTTGTTAGTTTATATTCCCTGCCCTGGTTATGTTGTAATAAACTGCTGGTGTTCTAGATGTGGCCATTTCGTAGTTTGATGCCAGGCGGCTCGGTGGTCTGTCACGTGGACCCCCAGGTAGTGACAGATGACATTTTAAAGAATTATCATTTGGAGGCGGCAGATTATGGTGGCTAATAATGATCTGCCAAACAGGATGGGGACGAGCGATGGCATAGTGATTGCTCCTCCCTTTACTGAGGAGGAGATCGCTGCATGTAACAGCAGTGCTCTCCTCCACTAGCAAGCAGGCCATTGCCAGGAAGGAACGCTCCTCCCAACAATCATACAGCCTTATGTCTAAAATGCGTCGGCCGGATAATGGATTTTGAAGTTTGTTCCAAACAGAACGGGTTAATGGGCTCTACAGCAACGTCCTTCTCATGAACTCAATACTACACCCACCACCCATCACCGGGATATCCAATGGAAGCTCAGCGTCCAAGTCATCTCCACACGGCACAGATGAAGAAAATACACTCCCGACACTCCCCGACGTAAATCCGGCACTCCATCATAGGGGCGGAGCAGGTTATGCCCGGTTATGTACCCGATTGTGGAGGTGGATTTACATGGGCGAGTGTCGGGAACAGATTCTACAGGCCGCACCTAACAATCTTCTGGATTCTATCAGGACTATCTCTGCGCTTCCTCTGCTCTATATCTATGTAAAGTCTTATCTCTGACTGCTCTGTGACCAGTGGATCCCCTGCACAGCGGAGCGCCGAGCTGACTGATTACAAGGGGCGACAGAGCGGACAATGGTCGGAAATCATTCCCAGTCACTGCTGTTCATCAGCTGCATCATCGCTACTACGATGTCACGGCTGTATGTGAGCAACAAGAGCATACACAGTGAGTTAGCTACTGACCGGACCCAAACTAGGGAACATAAAGGGTGACCCCTGTCAGACCCTAAAAGCTCTCCCTATGCTGCTAAGCCCATGTCCAGATCCAGATCGAGACATGCCCGCGTACCTAAGGCTGATGACCACTGTAACCCCTACAGTAGTGGAAGGGGCACGGCCACCGGTGCCCTGCTCAGTATATGGACGGAACCGGGGTCGCCTCGGATCCAGTCAGCAAAACAAACAGAAACACACAATGTCTGCACACTTAACTGAAGGAGCTGCAGCAGCAGTGAAAACAGATCCAAAGTCAGCAGACAATGTCCGAAGTACTTGCTTCAGCAGAATACAGGTCCAGAAAAGATATCACACCAGTGAAGATACTCAAGCGAGAGATACTGCTCAAATGAAGAAGTATAATCCGCACCGTACAAAGGAAGAAGGGTGATTAAAAGGCAGAGCAATCAAACACAGGAGGGACAGCTGGGAGGAAGGAAACAGAAAGTAAAGACCTCATCACAGGGGCGGAGAAACAGAGCTGTGGGAACGTCTCAAAGCTCTAGTAGTTACATCATCACAGGGGTGGAGAAACAGAGCTGTGAGAACGTCTCAAAGCTCTGGTAGTGACAGTACCCCCTCTACGGGTGGACTCCGGACACCCAGGACCCACCTTCTCAGGATGAGCCCTATGAAAAGTCCTGATGAGGCGAGTGGCTTTAATGTCCGACACCGGAACCCACATCCTCTCCTCAGGACCATAACCCTTCCAATGAACGAGGTACTGAAGGGAACCGCGGACAATGCGAGAGTCCACAATTCTGGAAACCTCAAACTCCAGATTGCCATCAACCAAAATCGGAGGAGGAGGCAAAGAGGAGGGTACCGTGGGCTGGACATATGGTTTTAAGAGAGATCTGTGAAATACATTATGTATCTTCCAAACCCGTGGAAGATCAAGACGGAAGGCAACAGGATTGATGACTGACAAGATTTTATAAGGCCCAATAAACTTGGGACCCAATTTCCAGGAGGGAACCTTCAGTTTAATATTTCTTGTAGACAACCACACCAGATCACCCACATTCAGGTCCGGACCAGGCACACGTCTCTTATCAGCCACACGCTTATATTTCTCACTCATCTTTCTTAGATTAGTCTGAATCTTTTGCCAAATGGTAGACAAAGACGAGGAAAATCTCTCCTCCTCAGGCAAACCAGAAGGAGCCCCTCCCGAGAATGTCCCAAACTGCGGATGGAACCCATATGCACCAAAGAATGGTGACTTATCAGAAGATTCCTGACGACGGTTGTTCAGAGCAAACTCAGCAAGAGGGAGAAACGAACACCAATCCTCCTGGTTCTCTGCAACAAAACAGCGCAAATATGTCTCCAGATTCTGATTGACGCGTTCAGTCTGACCATTCGACTGCGGGTGAAAAGCAGAAGAGAAGGACAGCCGAACCCCAGGCGAGAACAGAAAGCCTTCCAGAATCTGGACACAAACTGCGTGCCTCTATCGGAAACAATATCAGAGGGAATGCCATGCAATTTAACAATATGGTCGACAAAAGCTTGCGCCAACGTTTTAGCATTGGGCAATCCAGGGAAGGGTATGAAATGTGCCATCTTGCTAAAACGGTCCACCACCACCAGGATCACCGACTTCCCTGAGGAACGAGGAAGATCCGTGATAAAGTCCATGGACAGGTGTGTCCAAGGACGGGAAGGTATGGGTAAGGGGAGAAGGGGACCTGAAGGCCGTGAACGAGGGACCTTAGCGCGAGCGCACGTCTCACAAGCAGCCACAAAACCCTCCACCGACTTACGAAGAGCTGGCCACCAAAATCTCCGAGCAATGAGATCTACCGTGGCTCTACTCCCGGGGTGACCAGCAAGAACAGTATCATGATGCTCCTTGAAGAGTTTGTGACGTAACTCAGGAGGCACAAACAACTTTCCAGAAGGACAACGGGCAGGTGCCTCAGTCTGGGCAGCCTGGACCTCGGCCTCCAAATCAGAATACAGAGCAGAAACAACTACCCCCTCCGCCAAAATGGGACCCGGGTCCTCGGAGTTTCCTCCTCCCGGAAAACAGCGAGAGAGAGCATCAGCCTTCACATTTTTGATCCCAGGGCGGAATGTAACGACAAAATTGAATCTGGAGAAGAACAGAGACCATCTGGCCTGTCTCGGATTCATACGCTTGGCCGACTCCAAGTACGCCAGATTCTTATGGTCGGTAAAAACGGTGATAGGGTACCTGGCCCCCTCCAACCAATGGCGCCATTCCTCGAAAGCCAACTTGATGGCCAACAATTCCCTATCTCCCACATCATAGTTTTTCTCTGCCGGTGAGAGTTTTTAGAGAAAAAGGCACAGGGTCGCCATTTGGAAGGAGACGGACCCTGGGACAAAACCGCACCCACACCCACCTCGGAAGCATCCACCTCAACAATAAAAGGTAAGGAAACATCGGGATGCACCAAGATGGGGGCAGACGCAAAACTCTCTTTAATCTTAGAAAAAGCTGCAAGCGCCTCCTCCGACCAAGAGGAAAAATCCGCCCCTTTTTGGTCATGTCAGTGAGGGGTTTGACAACAGAGGAATAATTCAAAATGAACTTTCTGTAATAGTTTGCAAAACCCAGAAAGCGCATCAATGCCTTCTGATTCTCAGGAAGCTCCCACTCAAGCACAGCACGGACCTTCTCCGGATCCATGCGAAAACCAGAAGCAGAGAGGAGAAAACCCAGAAATTGAATCTCCGATACCATAAACACACATTTCTCCAGCTTGGCGTACAATTTATTTTCTCGCAGAATCTGCAGAACCTGAAAAGATGATCCTGATGAGTCCGAACATCAGGGAAAAAATCAAAATATCATCAAGATACACCAATACAAATTTCCCCATTAAATGGTAGAAAATACTGTTAACAAAATGCTGAAAGACGGCCGGAGCATTCATCAAGCCAAAAGGCATAACGAGATTCTCGAAATGCCCCTCGGGGTATTAAAGGCTGTTTTCCATTCATCCCCCTCTCTGACCCTGACCAGGTTGTACGCGCCTCTCAAATCCAATTTGGAAAAACCTTGGCCCCAACAATTTGGTTGAAGAGGTCTGGGATCAGAGGAAGGGGATAGGGATCGCGAATCGTGATACGGTTCAGCTCCCTAAAATCTAGGCAAGGTCTCAGAGAGCCATCTTTCTTTTTAACAAAAAAAAACCCGCGGCGACCGGTGATTTTGAGGGACGAATATGCCCCTTATCGAGACTCTCAGAGATATAGGTTCGCATTGCGATTCTCTCCGGTTGTGAGAGATTGTACAGGCGTGCTTTTGGCAGCTTGGCGCCTGGAATGAGGTTAATGGGACAGTCAAACTCCCGGTGAGGAGGTAGCTCCTGCACACCGCTCTCGGAAAACACGTCCGAGAAATCAGAGAGAAATGATGGCAAAGTTTTAGTAGATACCTCTGCAAAAGTCGCTGTGAGACAATTCTCTCTACAAAACTCACTCCACTCATTTATTTGCCTTCCTTGCCAATCAATAGTGGGGTTATGTTTAGTGAGCCAGGGTAACCCCAACACTAGAGGAGTAGGCAATCCGTTAAGGACAAAACAAGATATATCCTCCACATGAGTGTCACCTACAGCTAACCGGATATTGTGAACAATGCCCTTCAGGGATCTCTGTGAGAGTGGAGCAGAGTCAATGGCAAAAACAGGTATATCTTTTTCTAATGTGCAAACCCGAAAACCATGCCTGGCTACAAATTGAGTGTCAATAAGATTGACGGCCGCTCCACTATCAACAAAAATTTCACAAGAAATGACTTTGCTCTCTAGCGCCACCCTGGCAGAAAGGAGAAAACGAGAACTGCAGGTCAGAGGAAAAGCCCCAATTCCTACATCAACTTTGCCCAAGGTAGCAGATGAAGCAGAGTTTGATGATTTTCCTTTTGAGGATTTTCTCTTATTATCACTCTTAGTACAGTTCATGAATCTCCTAGAGGGACAAACATTTGCCAAATGACCAATGCCCCCACAACAAAAACACACCATTCTCTGAGGACTAAATCCTCCTTTATCAGGGGCAAGTCGACCTAGCTGCATAGGCTCCTCCTCAGAGGGGACCGAGACAGGATGAGACCCCTGCACACTGAATGAGTCCGCACCACTGCCCCTAGAGTGACAATGGCTGGACCGAGAGGTCTCGTTTCTTTCTCTTAGACGCCTGTCAAGGCGTACCGCCAATGACATGGCAGACTCTAAAGATGTTGGTCTCTCATGGAAAGCAAACGCATCTTTCAATCTCTCTGAGAGACCATGACAGAACTGACTCGGAGTGCAGCATCATTCCAACCTGAATCAGCTGCCCATCTCCGAAATTCAGAACAATAAAGCTCAGCAGACAGTTTGTTCTGGCATAAAAACGTAAGTTAGATTCAGCCAGAGCAACACGATCCGGGTCATCATATATCTGCCCCAGGGCCACAAAAATCTTTCTGTGGATCGAAGGGAGGGATCCCCGATGGCAGTGAAAAAGCCCAAGTCTGAGCATTACCCCTGAGCAAGGAGATGACAATCCTCACCCTCTGCTCCTCATTACCAGAGGAACGGGGACACAAGCAAAAATGGAGTTTGCATGCCTCTCTGAAGCGAACAAAATTCTCACTGCCCCCGGAGAACGTTTCCGGAAGTGAGACCTTTGGCTCGCAACAGACTCCATGGGCCGGAGCCGAGCCCAATGCTTGAAGCTGAATCATAGATTGACGGAGATCCGCTACCTCCAAAGAAAGACCCTGCATGCGGTCAAGCAGGTCAGAAAGCGGATCCATGTCAAAAAGGACGGTTTTGGCGGATTATAATGTCACGGCTGTATGTGAGCAACAAGAGCATACACAGTGAGTTAGCTACTGACCGGACCCAAACTAGGGAACATAAAGGGTGACCCCTGTCAGACCCTAAAAGCTCTCCCTATGCTGCTTAGCCCATGTCCAGATCCAGATGGTGGATCGAGACATGCCCGCGTACCTAAGGCTGATGACCACTGTAACCCCTACAGTAGTGGAAGGGGCACGGCCACCGGTGCCCTGCTCAGTATATGGACGGAACCGGGGTCGCCTCGGATCCAGTCAGCAAAACAAACAGAAACACACAATGTCTGCACACTTAACTGAAGGAGCTGCAGCAGCAGTGAAAACAGATCCAAAGTCAGCAGACAATGTCCGAAGTACTTGCTTCAGCAGAACACAGGTCCAGAAAAGATATCACACCAGTGAAGATACTCAAGCGAGAGATACTGCTCAAATGAAGAAGTATAATCCGCACCGTACAAAGGAAGAGAGGTGATTTAAAGGCAGAGCAATCAAACACAGGAGGGACAGCTGGGAGGAAGGAAACAGAAAGTAAAGACCTCATCACAGGGGCGGAGAAACAGAGCTGTGAGAACGTCTCAAAGCTCTGGTAGTGACATACGATCATTCCTTCCCATACAGCTCCATTATTTCTCAGCACTGCATCCGGTGTACACAGAGAGATGTGCGGCCGATAAATGACGTTTATAGGCGCCGGGTGAATATACGATTATACCACAAAGGAGTGACTGCAGCATCTGTACACCGGGCAATTATCAGGAACAAACATCCATTCCTGATAATTGCCTCCATCCTCAGCCTTAATGTAGCTCCAAGATGGGACCTCTGAATCCACCTTCTCCATCCAGTATCCCATACCTGTGGTCACCTGGACTGGAATGTCCTCCACCTCAGTCTTACACGGGGGATCGCCCATCATCCGCTCTTCTTCATCCTCCACTTTAATATCAGTCACATCTTCCCCCTGTAAGAATTCAGGACAATACAGCAGACAGGTGGGAAATCTAACAGGTCCACATAAGAGACCCCCCAATCTATGACCCCCTATGACTGCAGGACCCCCCTATAGAGATGTGTATAGGGCTCAGCTCCATCTACCTGATGGTTCTCTGGGGGCTTCTCGTCTGGACAGTCCTGGGAATACAGAGGACGGGGACATCTCTCGGGGGGATTTCTCCTCCTGGATCCATCTGTGGGAAAATTACAATAGACTGTTTGCATATGATGAGATGATGGGAGTAGTATCCAGGTGACTCATGACAGCCCCCTCCTTACACTGCTGATCGCCCCATGAATCCGTCTCCTCTTCTGCTTCTTTAAATTCAACCTTAATATCAGTTAGATTTTCATCCTAAACCAGAAAAATATAAAATGATATTTGGATCAATCACTTTCGGTCAGATGTTGGTGAGACCTCAGCCCCATCTACCTGATGGTTCTCTGGGGGCTTCTCCTCTGGACAGTTCTGGTAATACAGAGGACGGGGACATCTCTCGGGGGGATTTCCTTCTATGAGTCCATCTGTAGGAAACACACAGGAGAGATTATTACACAGGATGATGGGAGTAGTATCCAGGTGACCCTGACATGACAGCCCCCTCCTTACCCTGCTGATCGCCCCATAAATCCGTCTACAGCCCCCCCTCCTTACCCTGCTGATTGCCCCATAAATCCATTTCCTCTTCTTCATCTTTAACCTCAACCTTAATATCAATCAGATTTTCATCCTAAAGAAGAGAAATGTAAAATGATCTTTGGATCAATCCCTTTCTGGTCAGATTCTGGTGAGACTTCAGCTCCATCTACCTGATGGTTCTCTGGGGGCTTCTCCTCTGGACAGTCCTGGGAATACAGAGGACGGGGACATCTCTCGGGGGGATTTCCTTCTACGAGTCCATCTGTGGAGACACAAGCACACAGTGACTGAATCCATGGCCTCCTGTAGATCTGTCTATGGATCAGACTCTTCTCTCAGATCCTTCACTTCTAGGTTTAGTGATCGGGGCCTAGATAACGATGTACAAACATGAAAGAAAAGCTTCAAACATGAAAGAAAGTGAATAGAGGTTCAGAAATCCCTTGGTAATTCAGGTAGCACGGATCACTGGACTGTGGGCAGAGACTTCAAAAGAAAAACTTGACTGATCCAGCTCCTTATCGATAAACTCTAACCTTTAATGTAATCTATTAAAGTCTCCATGAAGTCCTGCAGCAATGTAATGTGCGTTATCAAAGCTGAAAGGAGGATCAAGGGGGAAGCCATATAAAAACAAAATCAACCAGTAAAAAGCATGACCACATCCCGAGGGAACGCCCACTGCTGATTACTTGCATGTAATCACATTATGAGAATAGCCCTAAACTGAGAAATGCGTGTCTGAAGTATGTGGAGAATATTCATCTGCTATCAAGATGACGTTTCAACCTCACACTGCTGTCAACAGAATGTAGACCATGCAATGTGCCGTAGAATATATCGACCAAACAGAGGGAAGCTGCCTGTAAAACCCTGCCAAGGGGTACGGCATGTGTGCAGAAGAGAAATATACTGAAGCAGTAATGTATGGACAGTGGTAGGACAGTCTGAACGTGACACACAAACCCTAGTGTAAATAAGAGAAGGCAAGTTTTTTTTAAATTTTTTTCTCCCCTATATTCACTGAGGAAAATAAACTGTCAGATGAAATTCAGAATGTAAAAGTAAATTCCCCTTTAAAAGTGCCCTGTCTGACCCAGGAAGAAGTACAGCAGCGACTTAAAAAGATTAAAATAGAAAAATCGCCAGGACCAGATGGCATACACCCCCTTATCCTAAGAGAATTAAGTGATGTCATAGCCAGACCCTTATTTCTGATATTTGTGGACTCTATACTGACAGGGAATGTCCCACAGGATTGGCGCATAGCAAATGTGGTGCCAATATTCAAAAAGGGTCCAAAAACAGAGCCTGGAAACTATAGGCCGGTAAGTCTAACATCATTTGTTGGTAAACTGTTTGAAGGTTTTCTGAGAGATGCTATCTTAGAGGATCTCAATAAAAATAAGCGAATACCGCCATATCAGCATGGCTTCATGAGGGATCGGTCATGTCAGACTAATGTAATCAGCTTCTATGAGGAGGTAAGTTCTAGACTTGACGGCGGCGAATCAATGGATGTCGTATATCTGGACTTCTCCAAAGCATTTGACACCGTACCTCATAAAAGGTTAGTATATAAAATGAGGATGCTCGGACTGGGAGAAAATGTCTGTATGTGGGTAAGTAACTGGCTGAGTGACAGAAAACAGAGGGTGGTTATTAACGGTACACACTCAGATTGGGTCACTGTCACTAGTGGGGTACCTCAGGGGTCAGTACTGGAGGGGTCACTGTCACTAGTGGGGTACCTCAGGGGTCAGTACTGGAGGGGGTCACTGTCACTAGTGGGGTACCTCAGGGGTCAGTACTGGAGGGGTCACTGTCAATAGTGGGGTACCACAGGGGTCAGTACAGGAGGGGTCACTGTCACTAGTGGGGGTACCTCAGGGGTCAGTATTGGGCCCTATTCTCTTCAATATATTTATTAATGATCTTGTAGAAGGCCTGCCAGTAAAATATCTATTTTTGCAGATGACACTAAACTGTGTAAAGTAATTAACACTAAAGAGGACAGTATACTGTATATATATACTACAGAGGACAGTATACTGTATATATACACTACAGAGGACAGTATACTGTATATATACACTACAGAGGACAGTATACTGTATATACACTACAGAGGACAGTATACTGTATATACACTACAGAGGACAGTATACTGTATATATACTACAGAGGACAGTATACTGTATATACACTACAGAGGACAGTATACTGTATATATACTACAGAGGACAGTATACTGTATATATACTACAGAGGACAGTATACTGTATATATACACTACAGAGGACAGTATACTGTATATACATACTACAGAGGACAGTATACTGTATATACACTACAGAGGACAGTATACTGTATATACACTACAGAGGATAGTATACTGTATATATACTACAGAGGACAGTATACTATATATTTACTACAGAGGACAGTATACTGTATATATACTACAGAGGACAGTATACTGTATATACACTACAGAGGACAGTATACTGTATATACACTACAGAGGACAGTATACTGTATATACACTACAGAGGACAGTATACTGTGTATATACTACAGAGGACAGTATACTGTATATATACTACAGAGGACAGTATACTGTATATATACTACAGAGGACAGTATACTGTATATATACTACAGAGGACAGTATACTATATATTTACTACAGAGGACAGTATACTGTATATACACTACAGAGGACAGTATACTGTATATATATACTACAGAGGACAGTATACTGTATATATATACACTACAGAGGACAGTATACTGTATATATACTACAGAGGACAGTATACTGTATATATACTACAGAGGACAGTATACTGTATATATACTACAGAGGACAGTATACTGTATATATATACTACAGAGGACAGTATACTGTATATATATACTACAGAGGACAATATACTGTATATACACTACAGAGGACAGTATACTGTATATATACACTACAGAGGACAATATACTGTATATATACTACAGAGGACAGTATACTGTATATATACTACAGAGGACAGTATACTGTATATATACTACAGAGGACAATACACTGTATATATACACTACAGAGGACAATACACTGTATATATATACTACAGAGGACAGTATACTGTATATATACTACAGAGGACAATACACTGTATATATACACTACAGAGGACAGTATACTGTATATATACTACAGATGACAGTATACTGTATATATATATAATATATATATATATATATATACACTACAGAGGACAGTATACTGTATATATATACTACAGAGGAGAGTATACTGTATATATAATACATAGGACAGTATACTGTATATATACTACAGAGGACAGTATACTGTATATATACTACAGAGGACAGTATACTGTATATATAATACATAGGACAGTATACCGTATATACACTGCAGAGGACAGTATACTGTATATATACTACAGAGGACAGTATACTGTATATATATACTACAGAGGACAGTATACTGTATATATACTACAGAGGACAGTTTTCTGCTACAGAGGGATCTGGATAGATTGGAGGCTTGGGCAGAGATATGGCAGATGAGGTTTAACACTGACAAATGTAAGGTTATGCACATGGGAAGGAATAATGCAAGTCACCCGTACATACTAAATGGTAAAACACTCGGTAACACTGACATGGAAAAGGATCTAGGAATTTTAATAAACAGCAAATTACACTGCAAAAACCAGTGTCAGGCAGCTGCCGCCAAGGCCAATAAGATAATGGGTTGCATCAGAAGGGGCACAGATGGCGGTGATGAGAACATAGTCCTACCACTTTACACATCACTGGTCAGACCACACATGGAGGACTGTGTACAGTTCTGGGCTCCTGTGAACAAGGCCGACATAGCAGAGCTGGAGAGGGTTCAGAGGAGGGCAACTAAAGTAATAACTGGAATGGGGCAACTACAGGACCCTGAAAGGTTATCAAAATTAGGGTTATTCACTTTAGAAAAAAGACGACTGAGGGGAGATCTAATAACTATGTATAAATATATCAGGGGTCAGTACAGAGATCACTCCCATCATCTATTTATCCCCAGGACTGTGACTGTGACGAGGGGACATCCTCTGCATCTGGAGGGAAGAAGGTTTCTACACAAACATAGAAAAGGATTCTTCACTGTAAGAGCAGTGAGACTATGGACTCTTTACTGTAAGGGCAGTGAGACTATGGACTCTATACTGTAAGAGCAGTGAGACTATAGACTCTTTACTGTAAGAGCAGTGAGTCTATGGACTCTTTACTGTAAGAGCAGTGAGACTATGGACTATATACTGTAAGAGCAGTGAGACTATGGACTCTATACTGTAAGAGCAGTGAGACTATGGACTCTTTACTGTAAGAGCAGGGAGACTATGGACTCTTTACGGTAAGAGCAGTGAGACTATGGACTATATACTGTAAGAGCAGTGAGACTATGGACTCTATACTGTAAGAGCAGTGAGACTATGGACTCTATACTGTAAGAGCAGTGAGACTATGGACTCTTTACTGTAAGAGCAGTGAGACTATGGACTCTGTACTGTAAGAGCAGTGAGACTATGGACTCTATACTGTAAGAGCAGTGAGACTATGGACTCTTTACTGTAAGAGCAGTGAGACTATGGACTCTTTACTGTAAGAGCAGTGAGACTATGGACTCTGTACTGTAAGAGCAGTGAGACTATGGACTCTTTACTGTAAGAGCAGTGAGACTATGGACTCTTTACTGTAAGAACAGTGAGACTATGGGCTCTTTACTGTAGAAGCAGTGAGACTATGGACTCTATACAGTAAGAGCAGTGAGACTATGGACTCTTTACTGTAAGAGCAGTGAGACTATGGGCTCTTTACTGTAAGAGCAGTGAGACTATGGACTCTTTACTGTAAGAGCAGTGAGACTATGGACTCTATACTGTAAGAGCAGTGAGACTATGGACTCTTTACTGTAAGAGCAGTGAGACTATGGACTCTATACTGTAAGAGCAGTGAGACTATGGACTCTATACTGTAAGAGCAGTGAGACTATAGACTCTTTACTGTAAGAGCAGTGAGTCTATGGACTCTTTACTGTAAGAGCAGTGAGACTATGGACTATATACTGTAAGAGCAGTGAGACTATGGACTCTATACTGTAAGAGCAGTGAGACTATGTACTCTTTACTGTAAGAGCATTGAGACTATGGACTCTTTACTGTAAGAGCAGTGAGACTATGGACTCTTTACTGTAAGAGCAGTGAGACTATGGACTCTTTACTGTAAGAGCAGTGAGACTATGGACTCTTTACGGTAAGATCAGTGAGACTATGGACTCTTTACTGTAAGAGCAGTGAGACTATGGACTCTTTACTGTAAGAGCAGTGAGACTATGGACTCTTTACTGTAAGAGCAGTGAGACTATGGACTCTATACTGTAAGAGCAGTGAGACTATGGACTCTATACTGTAAGAGCAGTGAGACTATGGACTCTATACTGTAAGAGCAGTGAGACTATGGACTCTATACTGTAAGAGCAGTGAGACTATGGACTCTATACTGTAAGAGCAGTGAGACTATAGACTCTTTACTGTAAGAGCAGTGAGTCTATGGACTCTTTACTGTAAGAGCAGTGAGACTATGGACTATATACTGTAAGAGCAGTGAGACTATGGACTCTATACTGTAAGAGCAGTGAGACTATGTACTCTTTACTGTAAGAGCATTGAGACTATGGACTCTTTACTGTAAGAGCAGTGAGACTATGGACTCTTTACTGTAAGAGCAGTGAGAATATGGACTCTTTACTGTAAGAGCAGTGAGACTATGGACTCTTTACGGTAAGATCAGTGAGACTATGGACTCTTTACTGTAAGAGCAGTGAGACTATGGACTCTTTACTGTAAGAGCAGTGAGACTATGGACTCTTTACTGTAAGAGCAGTGAGACTATGGACTCTATACAGTAAGAGCAGTGAGACTATGGACTCTATACTGTAAGAGCAGTGAGACTATGGACTCTATACTGTAAGAGCAGTGAGACTATGGACTCTATACTGTAAGAGCAGTGAGACTATAGACTCTATACTGTAAGAGCAGTGAGACTATGGACTCTGTACTGTAAGAGCAGTGAGACTATGGACTCTTTACTGTAAGAGCAGTGAGACTATGGACTCCATACTGTAAGAGCAGTGAGACTATGGACTCTATACTGTAAGAGCAGTGAGACTGTGGACTCTTTACTGTAAGAGCAGTGAGACTATGGACTCTATACTGTAAGAGCAGTGAGACTATGGACTCTGTACTGTAAGAGCAGTGAGACTATGGACTCTTTACTGTAAGAGCAGTGAGACTATGGACTCCATACTGTAAGAGCAGTGAGACTATGGACTCTATACTGTAAGAGCAGTGAGACTATGGACTCTATACTGTAAGAGCAGTGAGACTATGGACTCTTTACTGTAAGAGCAGTGAGACTATGGACTCTTTACTGTAAGAGCAGTGAGACTATGGACTCTTTACTGTAAGAGCAGTGAGACTATGGACTCTTTACTGTAAGATCAGTGAGACTATGGACTCTTTACTGTAAGAGCAGTGAGACTATGGACTCTTTACTGTAAGAGCAGTGAGACTATGGACTCTTTACTGTAAGAGCAGTGAGACTATGGACTCTATACTGTAAGAGCAGTGAGACTATGGACTCTATACTGTAAGAGCAGTGAGACTATGGACTCTATACTGTAAGAGCAGTGAGACTATGGACTCTATACTGTAAGAGCAGTGAGACTATAGACTCTATACTGTAAGAGCAGTGAGACTATGGACTCTTTACGGTAAGATCAGTGAGACTATGGACTCTTTACTGTAAGAGCAGTGAGACTATGGACTCTTTACTGTAAGAGCAGTGAGACTATGGACTCTTTACTGTAAGAGCAGTGAGACTATGGACTCTATACTGTAAGAGCAGTGAGACTATGGACTCTATACTGTAAGAGCAGTGAGACTATGGACTCTATACTGTAAGAGCAGTGAGACTATGGACTCTATACTGTAAGAGCAGTGAGACTATGGACTCTTTACTGTAAGAGCAGTGAGACTATGGACTCTGTACTGTAAGAGCAGTGAGACTATGGACTCTATACTGTAAGAGCAGTGAGACTATGGACTCTTTACTGTAAGAGCAGTGAGACTATGGACTCTGTACTGTAAGAGCAGTGAGACTATGGACTCTTTACTGTAAGAGCAGTGAGACTATGGACTCTTTACTGTAAGAACAGTGAGACTATGGGCTCTTTACTGTAGAAGCAGTGAGACTATGGACTCTATACTGTAAGAGCAGTGAGACTATGGACTCTTTACTGTAAGAGCAGTGAGACTATGGGCTCTTTACTGTAAGAGCAGTGAGACTATGGACTCTTTACTGTAAGAGCAGTGAGACTATGGACTCTATACTGTAAGAGCAGTGAGACTATGGACTCTTTACTGTAAGAGCAGTGAGACTATGGACTCTATACTGTAAGAGCAGTGAGACTATGGACTCTATACTGTAAGAGCAGTGAGACTATAGACTCTTTACTGTAAGAGCAGTGAGTCTATGGACTCTTTACTGTAAGAGCAGTGAGACTATGGACTATATACTGTAAGAGCAGTGAGACTATGGACTCTATACTGTAAGAGCAGTGAGACTATGTACTCTTTACTGTAAGAGCATTGAGACTATGGACTCTTTACTGTAAGAGCAGTGAGACTATGGACTCTTTACTGTAAGAGCAGTGAGACTATGGACTCTTTACTGTAAGAGCAGTGAGACTATGGACTCTTTACGGTAAGATCAGTGAGACTATGGACTCTTTACTGTAAGAGCAGTGAGACTATGGACTCTTTACTGTAAGAGCAGTGAGACTATGGACTCTTTACTGTAAGAGCAGTGAGACTATGGACTCTATACAGTAAGAGCAGTGAGACTATGGACTCTATACTGTAAGAGCAGTGAGACTATGGACTCTATACTGTAAGAGCAGTGAGACTATGGACTCTATACTGTAAGAGCAGTGAGACTATAGACTCTATACTGTAAGAGCAGTGAGACTATGGACTCTGTACTGTAAGAGCAGTGAGACTATGGACTCTTTACTGTAAGAGCAGTGAGACTATGGACTCCATACTGTAAGAGCAGTGAGACTATGGACTCTATACTGTAAGAGCAGTGAGACTATGGACTCTATACTGTAAGAGCAGTGAGACTATGGACTCTTTACTGTAAGAGCAGTGAGACTATGGACTCTTTACTGTAAGAGCAGTGAGACTATGGACTCTTTACTGTAAGAGCAGTGAGACTATGGACTCTTTACTGTAAGAGCAGTGAGACTATGGACTCTTTACTGTAAGAGCAGTGAGACTATGGACTCTTTACTGTAAGAGCAGTGAGACTATGGACTCTTTACTGTAAGATCAGTGAGACTATGGACTCTTTACTGTAAGAGCAGTGAGACTATGGACTCTTTACTGTAAGAGCAGTGAGACTATGGACTCTTTACTGTAAGAGCAGTGAGACTATGGACTCTATACTGTAAGAGCAGTGAGACTATGGACTCTATACTGTAAGAGCAGTGAGACTATGGACTCTATACTGTAAGAGCAGTGAGACTATGGACTCTTTACTGTAAGAGCAGTCAGACTATGGACTCTTTACTGTAAGAGCAGTGAGACTATGGACTCTATACTGTAAGAGCAGTGAGACTATGGACTCTATACTGTAAGAGCAGTGAGACTATAGACTCTATACTGTAAGAGCAGTGAGACTATGGACTCTGTACTGTAAGAGCAGTGAGACTATGGACTCTTTACTGTAAGAGCAGTGAGACTATGGACTCCATACTGTAAGAGCAGTGAGACTATGGACTCTATACTGTAAGAGCAGTGAGACTATGGACTCTATACTGTAAGAGCAGTGAGACTATGGACTCTTTACTGTAAGAGCAGTGAGACTATGGACTCTTTACTGTAAGAGCAGTGAGACTATGGACTCTTTACTGTAAGAGCAGTGAGACTATGGACTCTTTACTGTAAGAGCAGTGAGACTATGGACTGTATACTGTAAGAGCAGTGAGACTATGGACTCTTTACTGTAAGAGCAGTGAGACTATGGACTCTATACTGTAAGAGCAGTGAGACTATGGACTCTATACTGTAAGAGCAGTGAGACTATGGACCCTTTACGGTAAGAGCAGTGAGACTATGGACTCTATACTGTAAGAGCAGTGAGACTATGGACTCTATACTGTAAGAGCAGTGAGACTATGGACTCTATACTGTAAGAGCAGTGAGACTAAAGACTATGATTCTGTATGATGACGAGCGGTGGCAATAGTGACCCCTAGTGATGGACGAACATTGACCAGGACATTTTGCGAACGAGCATTTGCAATCAAACGTTCGCGAACCGCGCGTTCGCGGCGGGCCCTGTTCACTTTAATGGCAGGCGAACCTGAAAAACCTTCAGGTCATATTTGCAGCCACCAAATACTTACTAGAAGTGCACAAATAGTCCCACAACATGGACAGTGACATACCAGAGGGGGATCAATGGCATAAATTCCCACAAAACAACTGAAAGGTGGCATGAAGCAGGATGTGCTAAACCCAAGATGCAGTTGTGCATCTATATACAGGGGAGCAGATCCTGCACTTGTGGACCGTTGCTAATGGCGATCCCCAGCAAAAATGCATACGGTGGAGGATGCCCGCAGCGGACCACAAGTACCACAATAGACATTCTACACCAGATGGCAATTGTGTGGATGTGATAAACAATAAAACAATATAGCAATAACAAATTACAAAACAGGTGCACAACGCGGTCTAACTAAGCCCTCAAACTGATGTTAAAATTGGGAGATTGGTCAACATATCCTGCTGTGGAGGACATGTCCAAGCCAGAGCACCGCGCCAAGGTTTCTCAAGTAGCTCAGGACCTAACACTCACCTACCTGTGGCGTATGGGCAATACCAGGGGCCAGTTGGCTAAATTACAGGAATGTATAGGCCGACTCGCAGCAAACTCCTCAGTTACCTCCTGTGATTTAGCCCACTGGCCCCTGGTATTGCCCATACGCCACAGGTAGGTGAGTGTTAGGTCCTACTTGAGAAACCTTGGCATGGTGCTCTGGCTTAGACATGTCCTCCACAGCAGGACATGTTGACCAATCTCCCAATTTTAACATCAGTTTGAGGGCTTAGTAAGACCGCAGTGTGCACCTGTCTTGTCATATGTTATTGCTATATTGCCAAAAATTCCCACAAAAAATATATATTTTAATCAGGGGCCATTTTTATGTGTCCTAAAGGAAAACTCTCAAGAATGTACCCTGCTGGAGCCTAGAAAATGTTTATTTTAGGCCACGGGACTATGGGCCCCAAAAATTATGCATTCACCGGAAAGAAAAGAACAGGTGAATATGTGGCTGGAGGTATATAATATATATAAGGTATATAATATTTGGTGGAAGCAGGTATATTGAACCCCTCAATTATTCTTTTTGCCACAACAGTTATATCACACCACCCTGTTTATTTGGGGCAACAGGTTAAAGGTATATCACACCCCTCAATCTGTTTTTTGGGGGGGCAGGTAGATCACACCTGTTGCAAATAGTTGTTCCAATAGCGTTTGTCCCTCTATATACCTGCGGTATCTCAGCAGAACCGCACACAACTGCTGCACAGTACAAATGCACTAGAATATACTTTCTATGTTTTAAAGTATATTATAAATATATCAAACCCCTCAGTATGTCACACCTATCGATAGCACACCTATACCAGTCCTTAAAAGGACTTTTGTGGCCCTATTAGCTAGCATTTGGTGTCCCTAACAGTCTGTTGTGTCCTCCCTTTCTCTTCTCTCATGTAACATATATAAAAGGTCTCCGTCGTGTCCTCTCTTTCTCTTCTTCTCTCATGTAACATATATAAAGGTCTCCGTCGTGTCCTCCCTTTCTCTTCTCTCATGTAACATATAAAGGTCTCCGTTGTGTCCTCCCTTTCCCTTCTTCTCTCATGTAACATATATAAAGGTCTCCGTCGTGTCCTCCCTTTCTCTTCTTCTCTCATGTAACATATATAAAGGTCTCCGTCGTGTCTTCCCTTTCTCTTCTCTCATGTAACATATATAAAGGTCTCTGTCGTGTCCTCCCTTTCTCCTCTTCTCTCATGTAACATATATAAAGGTCTCCGTCGTGTCTTCCCTTTCTCTTCTCTCATGTAACATATATAAAGGTCTCCGTCGTGTCCTCCCTTTCTCTTCTTCTCTCATGTAACATATATAAAGGTCTCCGTCGTGTCCTCCCTTTCTCTTCTCTCTCATGTAACATATATAAAGGTCTCCGTCGTGTCCTCCCTTTCTCTTCTTCTCTCATGTAACATATATAAAGGTCTCCGTCGTGTCCTCCCTTTCTCTTCTTCTCTCATGTAACATATATAAAGGTCTCCGTCGTGTCCTCCCTTTCTCTTCTCTCATGTAACATATATAAAGGTCTCCGTCGTGTCCTCCCTTTCTCTTCTTCTCTCATGTAACATATATAAAGGTCTCCGTCGTGTCCTCCCTTTCTCTTCTTCTCTCATGTAACATATATAAAGGTCTCCGTCGTGTCCTCCTTTCTCTTCTTCTCTCATGTAACATATATAAAGGTCTCCGTCGTGTCCTCCTTTCTCTTCTTCTCTCATGTAACATATATAAAGGTCTCCGTCGTGTCCTCCCTTTCTCTTCTTCTCTCATGTAACATATATAAAGGTCTCCGTCGTGTCCTCCCTTTCTCTTCTCTCATGTAACATATATAAAGGTCTCCGTCGTGTCCTCCCTTTCTCTTCTTCTCTCATGTAACATATATAAAGGTCTCCGTCGTGTCCTCCCTTTCTCTTCTTCTCTCATGTAACATATATAAAGGTCTCCGTCGTGTCCTCCCTTTCTTCTTCTCTCATGTAACATATATAAAGGTCTCCGTCGTGTCCTCCCTTTCTCTTCTTCTCTCATGTAACATATATAAAGGTCTCCGTCGTGTCCTCCCTTTCTCTTCTTCTCTCATGTAACATATATAAAGGTCTCCGTCGTGTCCTCCCTTTCTCTTCTCTCATGTAACATATATAAAGGTCTCCGTCGTGTCCTCCCTTTCTCTTCTTCTCTCATGTAACATATATAAAGGTCTCCGTCGTGTCCTCCCTTTCTCTTCTTCTCTCATGTAACATATATAAAGGTCTCCGTCGTGTCCTCCCTTTCTCTTCTTCTCTCATGTAACATATATAAAGGTCTCCGTCGTGTCCTCCTTTCTCTTCTTCTCTCATGTAACATATATAAAGGTCTCCGTCGTGTCCTCCCTTTCTCTTCTCTCATGTAACATATATAAAGGTCTCAGTCGTGTCCTCCCTTTCTCTTCTCTCTCATGTAACATATATAAAGGTCTCCGTCGTGTCCTCCCTTTCTCTTCTCTCATGTAACATATATAAAGGTCTCCGTCATGTCCTCCCTTTCTCTTCTTCTCTCATGTAACATATATAAAGGTCTCCATCATGTCCTCCCTTTCTATTCTTCTCTCATGTAACATATATAAGGTCTCCGTCGTGTCCTCCCTTTCTCTTCTCTCATGTAACATATATAAAGGTCTCCGTCGTGTTCTCCCTTTCTCTTCTCTCATGTAACATATATAAAGGTCTCCGTCGTGTCCTCCCTTTCTTTTCTTCTCTCATGTAACATATATAAAGGTCTCCGTCGTGTCCTCCCTTTCTACTTCTCTCATGTAACATATATAAAGGTCTCCGTCGTGTCCTCCCTTTCTCTTCTTCTCTCATGTAACATATATAAAGGTCTCCGTCGTGTCCTCCCTTTCTCTTCTTCTCTCATGTAACATATATAAAGGTCTCCGTCGTGTCCTCCCTTTCTCTTCTTCTCTCATGTAACATATATAAAGGTCTCCGTCGTGTCCTCCCTTTCTCCTCTTCTCTCATGTAACATATATAAAGGTCTCTGTCGTGTCCTCCCTTTCTCTTCTTCTCTCATGTAACATATATAAAGGTTTCCGCCGTGTCCTCCATTTCTGTTCTCTCATGTAACATATATGAAGGTCTCCGTCATGTCCTCCCTTTCTCTTCTCTCTTGTAACATATATAAAGGTCTCCGTCGTGTCCTCCCTTTCTCTTCTTCTCTCATGTAACATATATAAAGGTCTCCGTCGTGTCCTCCCTTTCTCTTCTTCTCTCATGTAACATATATAAAGGTCTCCATCGTGTCCTCCCTTTCTCTTCTCTCATGTAACATATATAAAGGTCTCCGTCGTGTCCTCCCTTTCTCTTCTTCTCTCATGTAACATATATAAAAGGTCTCCGTCGTGTCCTCCCTTTCTCTTCTTCTCTCATGTAACATATATAAAGGTCTCCGTCGTGTCCTCCCTTTCTCTTCTTCTCTCATGTAACATATATAAAGGTCTCCATCGTGTCCTCCCTTTCTCTTCTCTCATGTAACATATATAAAGGTCTCCGTCGTGTCCTCCCTTTCTCTTCTCTCATGTAACATATATAAAGGTCTCCGTCGTGTCCTCCCTTTCTACTTCTCTCATGTAACATATATAAAGGTCTCCGTCGTGTCCTCCCTTTCTCTTCTCTCATGTAACATATATAAAGGTCTCTGTTGTGTCCTCCCTTTCTCTTCTCTCATGTAACATATATAAAGGTCTCTGTCGTGTCCTCCCTATTCTGTTCTCTCATGTAACATATATAAAAGGTCTCCGTCATGTCCTCCCTTTCTATTCTCTTATGTAACATATATAAAGGTCTCCGTTGTGTCCTCCCTTTCTCTTCTTCTCTCATGTAACATATATAAAGGTCTCCATCGTGTCCTCCCTTTCTCTTCTCTCATGTAACATATATAAAGGTCTCCGTCGTGTCCTCCCTTTCTCTTCTTCTCTCATGTAACATATATAAAGGTCTCCGTCGTGTCCTCCCTTTCTCTTCTCTCATGTAACATATATAAAGGTCTCCGTCGTGTCCTCCCTTTCTCTTCTCTTCATGTAACATATATAAAGGTCTCCGTTGTGTCCTCCCTTTCTCTTCTTCTCTCATGTAACATATATAAAGGTCTCCGTCGTGTCCTCTCTTTCTCTTCTTCTCTCATGTAACATATATAAAGGTCTCCGTCGTGTCCTCCCTTTCTCTTCTCTCATGTAACATATATAAAGGTCTCCGTCAGTGTCCTCCCTTTCTCTTCTTTCTCATGTAACATATATAAAGGTCTCTGTCGTGTCCTCCCTTTCTCTTCTTCTCTCATGTAACATATATAAAGGTCTCCGTCATGTCCTCCCTTTCTCTTCTCTCATGTAACATATATAAAGGTCTCCGTCGTGTCCTCCCTTTCTCTTCTCTCATGTAACATATATAAAGGTCTCCGTCGTGTCCTCCCTTTCTCTTCTCTCATGTAACATATATAAAGGTCTCCGTCGTGTCCTCCCTTTCTGTTCTCTCATGTAACATATATAAAAGGTCTCCGTCGTGTCCTCCCTTTCTATTCTCTTATGTAACATATATAAAGGTCTCCGTTGTGTCCTCCCTTTCTCTTCTCTCATGTAACATATATAAAGGTCTCCGTCGTGTCCTCTCTTTCTCTTCTCTCATGTAACATATATAAAGGTCTCCGTCGTGTCCTCTCTTTCTCTTCTTCTCTCATGTAACATATACAAAGGTCTCCGTCGTGTCCTCCCTTTCTCTTCTCTCATGTAACATATATAAAGGTCTCCGTCGTGTCCTCCCTTTCTCTTCTCTGATGTAACATATATAAAGGTCTCCGTCGTGTCCTCCCTTTCTATTCTCTTATGTAACATATATAAAGGTCTCTGTCGTGTCCTCCCTTTCTCTTCTTCTCTCATATAACATATATAAAGGTCTCCGTTGTGTCCTCCCTTTCTCTTCTCTCTTGTAACATATATAAAGGTCTCCGTCGAGACCTCCCTTTCTCTTCTCTCTTGTAACATATATAAAGGTCTCTGTCGTGTCCTCCCTTTCTCTTCTTCTCTCATGTAACACATATAAAGGTCTCCGTCGTGTCCTCCCTTTCTCTTCTTCTCTCATGTAACATATATAAAGGTCTCCGTCGTGTCCTCTCTTTCTCTTCTTCTCTCATGTAACATATATAAAGGTCTCTGTCGTGTTCTCCCTTTCTCTTCTCTCATGTAACATATATAAAGGTCTCCGTCGTGTCCTCCATTTCTCTTCTTCTCTCATGTAACATATATAGAGGTCTCCGTCGTGTCCTCCCTTTCTCTTCTCTCATGTAACATATATAAAGGTCTCTGTCGTGTCCTCCCTTTCTCTTCTCTCTTGTAACATATATAAAGGTCTCTGTCGTGTCCTCCCTTTCTCTTCTTCTCTCCTGTAACATATATAAAGGTCTCCGTCGTGTCCTCCCTTTCTCTTCTCTCATGTAACACATATAAAAGTCTCCGTCGTGTCCTCCCTTTCTCCTCTCTCATGTAACATATATAAAGGTCTCTGTTGTGTCCTCCCTTTCTCTTCTCTCATGTAACATATATAAAAGTCTCTGTCGTGTCCTCCCTTTCTCTTCTCTCATGTAACATATATAAAGGTCTCTGTCGTGTCCTCCCTTTCTCTTCTCTCATGTAACATATATAAAAGTCTCTGTCGTGTCCTCCCTATTCTGTTCTCTCATGTAACATATATAAGGTCTCCGTCATGTCCTCCCTTTCTATTCTCTTATGTAACATATATAAAGGTCTCCGTTGTGTCCTCCCTTTCTATTCTCTTATGTAACATATATAAAGGTCTCCGTCGTGTCCTCCCTTTCTCTTCTCTCATGTAACATATATAAAGGTCTCCGTCGTGTCCTCCCTTTCTATTCTCTTATGTAACATATATAAAGGTCTCCGTCGTGTCCTCCCTTTCTCTTCTCTCATGTAACATATATAAAGGTCTCTGTCGTGTCCTCCCTTTCTCTTCTTCTCTCATGTAACATATATAAAGGTCTCCATCATGTCCTCCCTTTCTATTCTTCTCTCATGTAACATATATAAGTGTCTCCGTCGTGTCATCCCTTTCTCTTCTCTCATGTAACATATATAAAGGTCTCCGTCGTGTTCTCCCGTTCTCTTCTCTCATGTAACATATATAAAGGTCTCCGTCGTATCCTCCCTTTCTTTTCTTCTCTCATGTAACATATATAAAGGTCTCCGTCGTGTCCTCCCTTTCTATTCTCTCATGTAACATACATAAAGGTCTCCGTCGTGTCCTCCCTTTCTCTTCTTCTCTCATGTAATATATATAAAGGTCTCCGTCGTGTCCTCCCTTTCTCTTCTTATCTCATGTAACATATATAAAGGTCTCCGTCGTGTTCTCCCTTTCTCTTCTTCTCTCATGTAAAATATATTAAGGCCTCCGTCGTGTCCTCCCTTTCTCCTCTTCTCTCATGTAACATATATAAAGGTCTCTGTCGTGTCCTCCCTTTCTCTTCTTCTCTCATGTAACATATATAAAGGTTTCCGCCGTGTCCTCCATTTCTGTTCTCTCATGTAACATATATGAAGGTCTCCGTCATGTCCTCCCTTTCTCTTCTCTCTTGTAACATATATAAAGGTCTCCGTCGTGTCCTCCCTTTCTATTCTCTTATGTAACATATATAAAGGTCTCCGTCGTGTCCTCCCTTTCTCTTCTCTCATGTAACATATATGAAGGTCTCCGTCATGTCCTCCCTTTCTCTTCTCTCTTGTAACATATATAAAGGTCTCCGTCATGTCCTCCCTTTCTCTTCTTCTCTCATGTAACATATATAAAGGTTTCCGCCGTGTCCTCCTTTTCTCCTCTTCTCTCATGCAACATATATAAAGGTCTCCATCGTGTCCTCCCTTTCTCTTCTCTCATGTAACATATATAAAGGTCTCCGTCGTGTCCTCCCTTTCTCTTCTTCTCTCATACTACATATATAAAAGGTCTCCGTCGTGTCCTCCCTTTCTCTTCTTCTCTCATGTAACATATATAAAGGTCTCTGTTGTGTCCTCCCTTTCTCTTCTTCTCTCATGTAACATATATAAAGGTCTCCATCGTGTCCTCCCTTTCTCTTCTCTCATGTAACATATATAAAGGTCTCCGTCGTGTCCTCCCTTTCTCTTCTCTCATGTAACATATATAAAGGTCTCCATCGTGTTCTACCTTTCTCTTCTCTCCTGTAACATATATAAGGGTCTCCGTTGTGTCCTCCCTTTCTATTCTCTTATGTAACATATATAAAGGTCTCCGTCGTGTCCTCCCTTTCTCTTCTCTCATGTAACATATATAAAGGTCTCCATCGTGTCCTCCCTTTCTCTTCTCTCATGTAACATATATAAAGGTCTCTGTCGTGTCCTCCCTATTCTGTTCTCTCATGTAACATATATAAAAGGTCTCCGTCATGTCCTCCCTTTCTATTCTCTTATGTAACATATATAAAGGTCTCCGTTGTGTCCTCCCTTTCTATTCTTCTCTCATGTAACATATATAAAGGTCTCCATCGTGTCCTCCCTTTCTCTTCTCTCATGTAACATATATAAAGGTCTCCGTCGTGTTCTCCCTTTCTCTTCTCTCATGTAACATATATAAAGGTCTCCGTCGTGTTCTCCCTTTCTCTTCTCTCATGTAACATATATAAAGGTCTCCGTCGTGTCCTCCCTTTCTATTCTCTTATGTAACATATAAAAGGTCTCCGTTGTGTCCTCCCTTTCTCTTCTCTCATGTAACATATATAAAGGTCTCCGTCGTGTCCTCTCTTTCTCTTCTTCTCTCATGTAACATATACAAAGGTCTCCGTCGTGTCCTCCCTTTCTCTTCTCTCATGTAACATATATAAAGGTCTCCGTCGTGTCCTCCCTTTCTCTTCTTTTCTCATGTAACATATATAAAGGTCTCTGTCGTGTCCTCCCTTTCTCTTCTTCTCTCATGTAACATATATAAAGGTCTCCGTTATGTCCTCCCTTTCTCTTCTCTCATGTAACATATATAAACGTCTCCGTCGTGTCCTCCCTTTCTCTTCTCTCATGTAACATATATAAAGGTCTCCGTCGTGTCCTCCCTTTCTCTTCTCTCATGTAACATATATAAAGGTCTCCGTCGTGTCCTCCCTTTCTGTTCTCTCATGTAACATATATAAAAGGTCTCCGTCGTGTCCTCCCTTTCTCTTCTCTCATGTAACATATATAAAGGTCTCCGTTGTGTCCTCCCTTTCTCTTCTCTCATGTAACATATATAAAGGTCTCCGTCGTGTCCTCCCTTTCTCTTCTCTCATGTAACATATATAAAGGTCTCCGTCGTGTCCTCTCTTTCTCTTCTTCTCTCATGTAACATATACAAAGGTCTCCGTCGTGTCCTCCCTTTCTCTTCTCTCATGTAACATATATAAAGGTCTCCGTCGTGTCCTCCCTTTCTCTTCTCTGATGTAACATATATAAAGGTCTCCGTCGTGTCCTCCCTTTCTATTCTCTTATGTAACATATATAAAGGTCTCTGTCGTGTCCTCCCTTTCTCTTCTTCTCTCATATAACATATATAAAGGTCTCCGTTGTGTCCTCCCTTTCTCTTCTCTCTTGTAACATATATAAAGGTCTCCGTCGAGACCTCCCTTTCTCTTCTCTCTTGTAACATATATAAAGGTCTCCGTCGTGTCCTCCCTTTCTTTTCTTCTCTCATGTAACATATATAAAGGTCTCCGTCCTGTCCTCCTTTTCTCTTCTTCTCTCATGTAACATATATAAAGGTCTCCGTCCTGTCCTCCTTTCTCTTCTTCTCTCATGTAACATATATAAAGGTTTCCGTCGTGTCCTTCCTTTCTCTTCTCTCATGTAACATACATAAAGGTTTCCGTCGTGTCCTCCCTTTCTTTTCTTCTCTCATGTAACATATATAAAGGTCTCCGTCCTGTCCTCCTTTCTCTTCTTCTCTCATGTAACATATATAAAGGTCTCCGTCGTGTCATCCCTTTCTCTTCTCTCATGTAACATACATAAAGGTTTCCGTCGTGTCCTCCCTTTCTCTTCTTTTCTCATGTAACATATATAAAGGTCTCCGTCGTGTCCTCCCTTTCTCTTCTTCTCTCATGTAACATATATAAAGGTCTCCGTTATGTCCTCCCTTTCTCTTCTCTCATGTAACATATATAAAGGTCTCCGTCGTGTCCTCCCTTTCTCTTCAAATCTCATGTAACATATATAAAGGTCTCCGTCGTGTTCTCCCTTTCTCTTCTTCTCTCATGTAAAATATATTAAGGCCTCCGTCGTGTCCTCCCTTTCTCCTCTTCTCTCATGTAACATATATAAAGGTCTCCGTCGTGTCCTCCCTTTCTCTTCTTCTCTCATGTAACATATATAAAGGTCTCCGTCGTGTCCTCCCTTTCTCTTCTCTCATGTAACATATATAAAGGTCTCCGTCGTGTCCTCCTTTCTCTTCTTCTCTCATGTAACATATATAAAGGTCTCCGTCGTGTCCTCCCTTTCTCCTCTTCTCTCATGTAACATATATAAAGGTCTCCGTCGTGTCCTCCCTTTCTCCTCTTCTCTCATGTAACATATATAAAGGTCTCCGTCGTGTCCTCCCTTTCTATTCTCTTATGTAACATATATAAAGGTCTCTGTCGTGTCCTCCCTTTCTCTTCTTCTCTCATATAACATATATAAAGGTCTCCGTTGTGTCCTCCCTTTCTCTTCTCTCTTGTAACATATATAAAGGTCTCCGTCGAGACCTCCCTTTCTCTTCTCTCTTGGAACATATATAAAGGTCTCCGTCGTGTCCTCCCTTTCTTTTCTTCTCTCATGTAACATATATAAAGGTCTCCGTCCTGTCCTCCTTTTCTCTTCTTCTCTCATGTAACATATATAAAGGTCTCCGTCGTGTCCTCACTTTCTCTTCTTCTCTCCTGTAACATATATAAAGGTCTCCGTCGTGTCCTCCTTTCTCTTCTTCTCTCATGTAACATATATAAAGGTTTCCGTCGTGTCCTTCCTTTCTCTTCTCTCATGTAACATATATAAAGGTCTCTGTCGTGTCATCCCTTTCTCTTCTCTCATGTAACATACATAAAGGTTTCCGTCGTGTCCTCCCTGTCTCTTCTTTTCTCATGTAACATATATAAAGGTCTCTGTCGTGTCATCCCTTTCTCTTCTCTCTTGGAACATATATAAAGGTCTCCGTCGTGTCCTCCCTTTCTTTTCTTCTCTCATGTAACATATATAAAGGTCTCCGTCCTGTCCTCCTTTTCTCTTCTTCTCTCATGTAACATATATAAAGGTCTCCGTCGTGTCCTCACTTTCTCTTCTTCTCTCCTGTAACATATATAAAGGTCTCCGTCGTGTCCTCCTTTCTCTTCTTCTCTCATGTAACATATATAAAGGTCTCCGTCGTGTCCTCCCTTTCTCTTCTCTCATGTAACATATATAAAGGTCTCCGTCGTGTCCTCCCTTTCTCTTCTCTCATGTAACATATATAAAGTTCTACGTCGTGTCCTCCTTTTCTTTTCTTCTCTCATGTAACATATATAAAGGTCTCTGACGTGTCCTCTCTATCTCTTCTTCTCTCATGTAACATATATAAAGGTCTCCGTCGTGTCCTCCCTTTCCCTTATTCTCTCATGTAACATATATAAAGGTCTCCGTCGTGTCCTCCCTTTCTCTTCTCTCATGTAACATATATGAAGGTCACCGTCGTGTCCTCCCTTTCTCCTCTTCTCTCATGTAACATATATAAAGGTCTCTGTCGCGTCCTCCCTTTCTCTTCTTCTCTCATGTAACATATATAAAGGTTTCCGCCGTGTCCTCCATTTCTCTTCTCTCATGTAACATATATAAATGTCACCGTCGTGTCCTCCCTTTCTCTTCTCTCCTGTAACATATATAAAGGTTTCCGTCGTGTCCTCCCTTTCTCTTCTTCTCTCATGTAACATATATAAAGGTCTCCGTCATGTCCTCCCTTTCTCTTCTCTCATGTAACATATATAAAGGTCTCCGTCGTGTCCTCCCTTTCTCTTCTTCTCTCATGTAACATATATAAAAGTCTCCGTCGTGTCCTCCCTTTCTATTCTCTCATGTAACATATATAAAGGTCTCCGTCGTGTCCTCCCTTTCCCTTATTCTCTCATGTAACATATATAAAGGTCTCCGTCGTGTCCTTCCTTTCTCTTCTCTCATGTAACATATATGAAGGTCTCCGTCATGTCCTCCCTTTCTCCTCTTCTCTCATGTAACATATATAAAGTTTTCCGCCGTGTCCTCCCTTTCTCCTCTTCTCTCATGTAACATATATAAAAGGTCTCCGTCGTGTCCTCCCTTTCTCTTCTTCTCTCATACTACATATATAAAGGTCTCCGTCGTGTCCTCCCTTTCTCACATGTAACATATATAGAGGTCTCCGTCGTATCCTCCCTTTCTCTTCTTCTCTCATGTAACATATATAAAGGTCTCCGTCGTGTCCTCCCTTTCTCCTCTTCTCTCATGTAACATATATAAAGGTCTCCGTCGTTTCCTCTCTTTCTCTTCTTCTCTCATGTAACATATATAAAGGTTTCCGTCGTGTCCTTCCTTTCTCTTCTCTCATGTAACATATATAAAGGTCTCCGTCATGTCCTCCCTTTCTCTTCTCTCATGTAACATATATAAAGGTCTCCGTCGTGTCCTCCCTTTCTGTTCTCTCATGTAACATATATAAAGGTCTCCGTCGTGTCCTCCCTTTCTCTTCTCTCATGTAACATATATAAAGGTCTCCGTTGTGTCCTCCCTTTCTCTTCTTCTCTCATGTAACATATATAAAGGTCTCTGTCGTGTCCTCCCTTTCTCTTCTCCTCTCATGTAACATATATAAAGGTCTCCGTCGTGTCCTCCCTTTCTCTTCTCTCATGTAACATATATAAAGGTCTCCGTCGTGTCCTCCCTTTCTCTTCTTCTCTCATGTAACATATATAAAGGTCTCTGTCGTGTCCTCCCTTTCTCTTCTCCTCTCATGTAACATATATAAAAGGTCTCCGTTATGTCCTCCCTTTCTCTTCTCTCATGTAACATATATAAAGGTCTCCGTCGTGTCCTCCCTTTCTCTTCTAATCTCATGTAACATATATAAAGGTCTCCGTCGTATTCTCCCTTTCTCTTCTTCTCTCATGTAAAATATATTAAGGCCTCCGTCGTGTCCTCCCTTTCTCCTCTTCTCTCATGTAACATATATAAAGGTCTCCGTCGTGTCCTCCCTTTCTCTTCTCTCATGTAACATATATAAAGGTCTCCGTCGTGTCCTCCATTTCTCTTCTCTCATGTAACATATATAAAGTTCTACGTCGTGTCCTCCTTTTCTTTTCTTCTCTCATGTAACATATATAAAGGTCTCTGTCGTGTCCTCCCTTTCTCTTCTTCTCTCATGTAACATATATAAAGGTTTCCGCCGTGTCCTCCATTTCTCTTCTCTCATGTAACATATATAAAGGTCACCGTCGTGTCCTCCCTTTCTCTTCTCTCTTGTAACATATATAAAGGTCTCTGTCGTGTCCTCCCTTTCTCTTCTTCTCTCATGTAACATATATAAAGGTTTCCGCCGTGTCCTCCCTTTCTCCTCTTCTCTCATGTAACATATATAAAGGTCTCCGTCGTGTCCTCCCTTTCTCTTCTCTCATGTAACATATATAAAGGTCTCCATCGTGTCCTCCCTTTCTCTTCTCTCATGTAACATATATAAAGGTCTCCGTCGTGTCCTCTCTTTCTCTTCTCTCATGTAATATATATATATATATAAAGGTCTCCGTCGTGTCCTCCCTTTCTTCTCTCATGTAACATATATAAAGGTCTCTGTCGTGTCCTCCCTTTCTCTTCTCTCATGTAACATATATAAAGGTCTCCGTCGTGTCCTCCCTTTCTCCTCTTCTCTCATGTAACATATATAAAGGTCTCCGTCATGTCCTCCCTTTCTCTTCTTCTCTCATGTAACATATATAAAGGTCTCCGTTGTGTCCTCCCTTTCTCTTCTCTCATGTAACATATATAAAGGTCTCCGTCGTGTCCTCCCTTTCTCTTCTTCTCTCATGTAACATATATAAAGGTCTCCGTCGTGTCCTCTCTTTCTCTTCTCTCATGTAACATATATAAAGGTCTCTGTCGTGTCCTCCCTTTCTCTTCTTCTCTCATGTAACATATATAAAGGTCTCCGTCGTGTCCTCCCTTTCTCTTCTTCTCTCATGTAACATATATAAAGGTCTCTGTCGTGTCCTCCCTTTCTCTTCTTCTCTCATGTAACATATATAAAGGTCTCCTTCGTATCCTCTTTTTCTCTTCTCTCATGTATGTGGGGGGTTAGCTCTGGTCTCAGGGATCATTCACACAAACTTCCTTCCGGACAACGGATTTCTTGTCCAAACAGTGCATTTATTTGGCAGTCTTCTCAAACAAAACAACATAAATAAACACCTGCCCGTCTAGGCACTACCTAATACATAATATACATCATATCCCTAACTCGGCTATATGATAGCGTTCACACACGGAACCAGGTGCGGCTTACCCCAGCCATACGATACTCCAGCCCCCAGGCTGTAACGAGTGCAGTACCTTTAGACAGGGGTTGTGGTCTAGCAGACCTCCCGACTCTGACCTTTCAACATTTGTTCCCGGGCCTCACCGAGTCCCCCAAAGTCCAGGCTATTGCATAGCCTCTTGGCCCCTCAGCCTTGCCTTGCTGAGACCACACTGACAGAGCCTCAGCAGGCCTCTGTCTGCACACTCTCCAGAGTCAGAGACCCCACCCATGTCCAACAAGAGGATTAAATAGAATCCCTGGACATGGGCATTGTCCAAAATCCCGGACTGGAGCATGGGGAACAGGCACCCACCCAGCACATTGCCTGTTCCCAGTAAAAGCCCGCCCTGGAACTGGCTGAGCCAGCTATACTAATACTGATACTTGGGCTTTCACTCCACCAAGGCCAGGCACCTTGGTGACACGCTCTCGGTGCAAACAGCCCTGTCTGACGGTTTCCCTGGGGCTTCACTGCACACATCAGTGTTCACATTGCCACATGTAACATACATAAACGTTTTTATCATGCCCCTTCTTCCCTTCTTTCCTCAAAGCACATTAGATTCTTTAATTCTATCCTGATATGTTTTATGCTTAGGATTTCCACCATTTTTGTAGACTGTCCCTGCACTCGTTCCATTTTATCTATGTTTTTTTTTTAGGTGGGGGTCTCCAGAACTGGACACAGTATTACAGATGTGGTCTCACTGGCACTTTATACAGCGGGATCAGAAATACAAATGTCTCGCTCTATACGGCGTGATTACAATCTCTCTCTTCCTACTAGTTATACCTTTGACTATACAGCCAAGCATCCTGCCTTCTTTCCCTGTTGCCTATCTGCACTGTGCACTTATTTTAAAGCTGTCTGATATCCGGACAACTAAATCCATCTCTTCTGAAGTCCGAACAACACTCTGGTATCTATCCAACAGCCGACCCCAGATCCACTGGACTATTAAGGGATCAAGTCTAATCTTCACTAATTCATCTATCAGCTCGTTATGTGGACCTGTATCAAAAGGGGTTGCTACAATCCAGGTAGACAATATCCACGGCATGTCCTTCATCCAACACTTTTGTGACAATCAAAGAAATCAATAAGATTGGTTTGACATGATCGGCCCTCAGTAAAGCCCCGTTGTTTTGGGTCTAAAAAGTAGTTGGGTTTTCGTGGTCAATTATCTTTTTTTTTTTGGAGGGTTTCCATTATTTTTACTACTACAGATGTGAAGCTCATTAACTTCACACGCTACCGTGCATCTCCCATTGGATTTCTGTCCGTTAAAGGGTATATTACACAAAGTGTTAAAATACAATTGCTGAAGGCATAATTATACATATTTCTTTACATGCTACTGTGCATCTCCGAGTGTAAATTTGTCCATAAAAGGATACCTTTCATCCAGGGCCTAAATACTAGGCCTACAATAGATATTCCCCTAAATCAGTGGTTACTGCTGTGCCTGGATTAGTGTAATACGCTCCATAAATAAATAGGCAGATAGTGTTAGGTGCCTGTAAAAATAAGCCTGAATTTGAAATCAATTCATTGGGCCAAATATAATTTTTCTTATTGTGGTGCTTGGTGAACGGTAACAATGAGGAAAACATCTAGTAAGGGACGCGGACGCGGTGTTGTCAATGGACCCTCTGGTGCTTGAAGAGGACGTGGCCATTCTGCCACAGCCACACGTCCTAGTGAACCAACTACCTCAGGTTCCAGTACCCGCCAGAATTTACAGCGATATTTGGTGGGGCCCAATGCCGTTCTAAGGAGGGTAAGGCCTGAGGAGGTACAGGCGCTAGTCAATTGGGTGGCCGACAGTGGATCCAGCACGTTCACAACATTATCTCCCACCCAGTCTTCTGCAGAAAGCGCACAGGTGGCACCTGAAAACCAAGCCCATCAGTCTGTCACATCACCCCCATGCATATCAGGGAAACTGTCTGAGCCTCAAGTTATGCAGCAGTTTCTTATGCTGTTTGAAGACTCTGCTGGCAGGGTTTCCCAAGGGAATCCACCTAGCCCTTCCCCAGTGGTGGAAGACATAGAATGCACTGATGCACAACCACTGATGTTTCCTGATGATGAGGACATGGGAATACCACCTCATCGGAGTCCGCACGTCTCTGATGATGACGAAACACAGGTGCCAACTGCTGCGTCTTTCTGCAGTGTGCAGACCGAACAGGAGGTCAGGGAGGAAGACTGTGTGGAAGACGATGCAGGGAACGATGAGGTCCTAGACCCAACATGGAATGAAGGTCGTGCCACTGACTTTCATAGTTCAGAGGAAGAGGCAGTGGTGAGACCGAGCCAACAGCGTAGCAAAAGAGGGAGCAGGGGGCAAAAGCAGACCAGCCGCCGCCAAGAGAGTTCGCCTGCTACTGGCCACCGCCACCAGGGACCGAGCACCCCAAAGGCAGCTTCAAGGATTTCCCTGGCATGGCACTTCTTCACACAATGTGCTGACGACAAAACCCGAGTGGTTTGCACGCTGTGCCATCAGACCCTGAGGCGAGGCATTAACGTTCTGAACCTTAGCACAACCTGCATGACCAGGCATCTACATGCAAAGCATGAACTGCAGTGGAGTAAACACCTTAAAAGCAAGGAACTCACTAAGGCTCCCCCTGCTCCCTCTTCTGCTGCTGCCTCGGCCTCTTCCTCCGCCTCTGGAGGAACGTTGGCACCTGCCGCCCACCAAACAGAGGATGTTCCACTGACACCACCACCTGCGTCACCAAGCATCTCCACCATGTCACACGGCAGCGTTCAGCTCTCCATCTCACAAACCTTGGAGAGAAAGTGTAAATTCCCACCTAGCCACCCTCGAGCCCTGGGCCTGAATGCCAGCATTTCTAAACTCGTTGTTCCCAGCCGCCACTACTTCTCCAAGACAGCCGTGCCTTCCATGCACAACCAAGTATCCGATAAAATCAAGTGTGCACTGCGCAACGCCATCTGTGGCAAGGTCCATCTAACCACAGATACGTGGACCAGTAAGCACGGCCAGGGACGCTATATCTCCCTAACTGCACACTGGGTAAATGTAGTGGCGGCTGGGCCCCAGGCGGAGAGTTCCTTGGCGCACGTCCTTCCGCCGCCAAGGATCACAGGGCATTATTCTTTGCCTCCTGTAGCCTCCTCCTCCTACTCGGCTTCCTCCTCCTCCTCCTCCTCCTACTCGGCTTCCTCCTCCTCTGCTTCCACCAGCTCATCCAGTCAGCCACACACCTTCACCACCAACTTCAGCACAGCCCGGGGTAAACATCAGCAGGCCATTCTGAAACTCATATGTTTGGGGGACAGGCCCCACACCGCGCAGGAGTTGTGGCGGGGTATTTAACAACAGACCGACGAGTGGTTTCTGCCGGTGGGCCTCAAGCCCGGCCTGGTGGTGTGCGACAATGGGCGAAATCTCGTGGCAGCTCTGGGACTAGCCGGTTTGACGCACATCCCTTGCCTGGCGCATGTGCTGAATTTGGTGGTGCAGAAGTTCATTCACAACTACCCCGACATGTCAGAGCTGCTGCATAAAGTGCGGGCCGTCTGTGCGCGCTTCCGGCGTTCACATCCTGCCGCTGCTCGCCTGTCTGCGCTACAGCGGAACTTCGGCCTTCCCGCTCACCGCCTCATATGCGACGTGCCCACGAGGTGGAACTCCACCTTGCACATGCTGGAGAGACTGTGCGAGCAGCAGCAGGCCATAGTGGAGTTTCAGCTGCAGCACGCACGGGTCAGTCGCACTGCGGAACAGCACCACTTCACCACCAATGATTGGGCCTCCATGCGAGACCTGTGTGCCCAACGTGGCCAGTGGCGATGACACCGTTATCAGCGTTACAATACCACTTCTATGTCTCCTAGAGAAAACGCTTAGGGCGATGATGGAAGAGGAGGTGGCCCAGAAGGAGGAGGAGGAGGAGGAGGATGAGGGGTTGTTTTTAGCACTTTCAGGCCAGTCTGTTAGAAGTGGCTCAGAAGGAGGTTTTTTGCAACAGCAGAGGCCAGGTACAAATGTGGCCAGCCAGGGCCCACAACTGGAGGACGAGGAGGATGAGGAGGAGGTGGAGGAGGATGAGGATGAAGCAGGTTCACAGCGGGGTGGCACCCGACACAGCTCAGGCCCATCACTGGTGCGTGGCTGGGGGGATACGGAGGACGATGACGATACGCCTCCCACAGAGGACAGCTTGTCCTTACCTCTGGGGAGCCTGGCACACATGAGCGACTACATGCTGCAGTGCCTGCGCAACGACAGTAGAGTTGACCACATTTTAACGTGTGTGGACTACTGGGTTGCCACCCTGCTGGATCCCCGGTACAAAGACAATGTGCCCACCTTACTTCCTGCACTGGAGCGTGATAGGAAGATGCGCGAGTACAAGCGCACGCTGGTAGAGGCGCTCCTGAGAGCATTCCCAAATGTCACAGGGGAACAGGTGGAAGCCCAAGGCGAAGGCAGAGGAAGAGCAAGAGGTGGCCAACCCAGCTGTGTCATGGCCAGCTCCTCTGAGGGCAGGGTTAGCATGGCAGAAATGTGGAAAAGTTTTGTCTCCACGCCACAGCTAACTGCACCACCACCTGATACGGAACGTGTTAGCAGGAGGCAGCATTTCACTAACATGGTTGAACAGTACGTCTGCACACCCCTCCACGTACTGACTGATTGTTCGGCCCCATTCAACTTCTGGGTCTCCAAATTGTCCACGTGGCCAGAGTTAGCATTTTATGCCTTGGAGGTGCTGGCCTGCCCGGCGGCCAGCGTTTTGTCTGAACGTGTATTCAGCACGGCAGGGGCGTCATTACTGACAAACGCAGCCGCCTGTCCACAGCCAACGTGGACAAGCTGACGTTCATAAAAATGAACCAGGCATGGATCCCACAGGACCTGTCCCTCCCTTGTGCAGAATAGACATTTATAACTGCCTCCCCCTCAACCGTGTATTCTTGTACTCCAGGGCACTTCTTTATTGAATCCTTATTTTTTTTAACTTTACCTTGATCTTGCGGTGCAACCCAAATTTGAATGAACCTCTCCTCAATCTGGGCTCCGGGGCCTTCTCCAGTGGTGGGTAATATGACGCATGATTCCTTGCTGTGGGACCTCTCTCCTCTGTCTGGGTGCTGGGGCCAAAATAACTGAAAGTGGCCTTCTCCGGTGGTGGTTGATATGACGCACGATTCCTTGCTGTGGGACCTGTCTCCTCGATCTGGGTGCTGGGGCCTAAATAACTGAAAGTGGCCTTCTCCAGTGGTAGGTAATATAACGCCTTATTACTTGCTGTGGGACCTCTCTCCTCTGTCTGGGTGCTGGGGCCTAAATAACTGAAAGTGACCTTCTCCAGTGGTGTGTGATATGACGCCTTATTCCTTGCTGTGGGACCGCTCTCCTCTGTCTGGGTGCTGGGGCCTAAATAACTGAAAGTGGCCATGTCCAGTGGTGGGTGATATGACGCATGATTCCTTGCTGTGGGACCTCTCTCCTCTGTCTGGGAGCTGGGGCCTAAATAACTGAGAGTGGCCTTCTCCGGTGGTGGTTGATATGACGCCTTATTCCTTGCTGTGGGACCTCTCTCCTCTGGGAGCTGGGGCCTAAATAACTGAAAGTGGCCTTCTCCGGTGGTGGGTGATATGACGCATGATTCCTTGCTGTGGGACCTCTCTCCTCTGTCTGGGTGCTGGGGCCTAAAAAACTGAGAGTGGCCTTCTCCAGTGGTGGGTGAAATGACGCATGATTCCTTGCTGTGGGACCTTTCTCCTCTGTCTGGGTGCTGGGGCCGAAATAACTGAGAGTGGCCTTCTCCAGTGGTGTGTGATATGACGCCTTATTCCTTGCTGTGGGACCTCTCTCCTCTGTCTGGGTGCTGGGGCCGAAATAACTGAAAGTGGCCTTCTCCAGTGGTGTGTGATATGACGTCTTATTCCTTGCTATGGGACCTCTCTTCTCTGTCTGGGTGCTGGGGCCGAAATAACTGAAAGTGGCCTTCGCCAGTGGTGGGTGGTATGACGCATGATTCCTTGCTGTGGGACCTCTCTCCTCTGTCTGGGTGCTGGGGCCGAAATAACTGAAAATGGCCTTCTCCAGTGGTGTGTGATATGACGCCTTATTCCTTGCTGTGGGACCTCTCTCCTCTGTCTGGGTGCTGGGGCCGAAATAACTGAAAGTGGCCTTCTGCAGTGGTGGGTGATATGACACATGATTCCTTGCTGTGGGACCTCTCTCCTCTGTCTGGGTGCTGGGGCCGAAATAACTGAAAGTGGCCTTCTCCAGTAGTGGGTGATATGACGCATGATTCTTTGCTGTGGGACCTCTCTTCTATGTCTGGGTGCTGTGGCATAAATAGTTGAAAGTGGCCTTCTCCAGTGGTGGGTGATATGACGCATGATTCCTTGCTATGGGACCTCTCTCCTGAAAGTGGCTTTCTCCAGTGGTGGGCGATATGACGCATGATTCCTTGCTGTGGGACCTCTCTTCTCTGTCTGGGTGCTGGGGCCGAAATAACTGAAAGTGGCCTTCTCCAGTGGTGGGTGATACAACACCTTATTCCTTGCTGTGGGACCTCTCTCCTCTGTCTGGGTGTTGGGCCGAAATAACTGAAAGTGGCCTTCTCCAGTAGTGGGTGATATGACGCATGATTCTTTGCTGTGGGACCTCTCTTCTATGTCTAGGTGCTGTGGCATAAATAGTTGAAAGTGGCCTTCTCCAGTGGTGGGTGATATGACGCATGATTCCTTGCTGTGGGACCTCTCTTCTCTGTCTGGGTGCTGGGGCCGAAATAACTGAAAGTGGCCTTCTCCAGTGGTGGGTGATATGACGCATGATTCCTTGCTGTGGGACCTCTCTCCTCTGTCTGGGTGCTGGGGCCGAAATAACTGAAAGTGGCCTTCTCCAGTGGTGGGTGATATGACTCATGATTCCTTGCTGTGAGACCTCTCTCCTCTGTCTGGGTGCTGGGGCCGAAATAACTGAAAGTGGCCTTTTCCAGTGGTGGGTGATACAACACCTTATTCCTTGCTGTGGGACCTCTCTCCTCTGTCTGGGTGCTGGGGCCGAAATAAATGAGAGTGGCCTTCTCCAGTGGTGGGTGATATGACGCCTTATTCCTTGCAGTGGGACCTCTCTCCAATTGATATTTGTTAAATTTTATTTATTTTATTTTATTTTAATTCATTTCCCTATCTGGTGGCCGGGACTCTTTTCCAGGCTTGGTCTGCAATGTTTTTGATGTTGGTTCTCGGCGACCACTTACTTTTAAATGACAGACCGCTGAAATCAAGGCACCTGTCTCTACTTTATTCTGCCGTTAGTATGCGCAGCATAAAGGTGACGACAGGTTCCATTTAAGGATTTTAAGGTGGATACCATCTGGACCCATGGCCTTGTTTGTCTTTAAGGGTTAACAATTCACCTATAACAACAGCCTCCAAAAACACCGGAGCTCCTCTCTTACAACTACTGGGACTGTCCTGCCCATACCAATCATGATTTTGAGGGATACCTACTGAAAATACTGATGAGAAGGAACTATTCGAGTGCTCAGCGACAGCCTCATCCCCATCAACAGAGTTATTTTACCAATTTCTAATTTTAGTAATCCCACAGTTTTTCTTCTATCACTAATATACCTGAGGACGTTGTTATCTCCTTTCTTAATAGATTTGGCCATTTCTTCTTCCTTTGATGCCTTGGCGACCTTGATAATATGTTTGTCCTCCTTCTGTCTGACTTATACAGCTTTCTGTCAGCTACACTTCTAGGGTCACAACTTAGATTCAGGATGTCAGCTCAAAGGATCAGCCTTCCACTCTGCTACATTCAGCCACAGCGCAACGCCAAGTCTTCCCCCTTCAGCTATCGGACATCCACATCCAAGGAAAGTTAGCTGCCACCACTTGTCATATTAAGCGGATAAGACTCCAATTACCTGCTCTAACCCACTACTCTCTCTAGCACTCACAGAGTTAACACACAAACATCCAAAATACTTCTCCTGAGGTTGTGAAATCATTTCGAACACAAGAAGGCTCTTATTAATGTGAAGTTTTAATATCTACGGGTGGTACATACAACTAAAATACAGTTATCACAAGGTAGAACTACAAGGACATTCAAACACAATGCAAAAAAATAACAGTTTAAAAATAAGAGGGACAAAAGAAACTGAACTTAATACATTACGAGATGGTAGAAGTCCGGTTTCCTGAAAGTCGGCCAGTTCATCAAACGAGTTGTCCCCCAACGAAATGACAACTTGCCACAGCAACACGTACCCCTTAAGAAGGTCTGCAGCTGCCCCCACTAGTCCCTCTGTTTGTGATGTCAGGACTGAGGCTAGTGTGTGTAGCTAATAGTCTTTCATGACTATGTTTTTTTTGGTCAGTGCTTGGCTCAGAATCTTTCCACTAAGATACATTTTCCTGTGGGCATCACAGTGACTTCATACCACTTTCATCCAACCCGTCAATGTTCCACACACATGCATATCAAACATGGAGGGGTTAGAGACCGTATGGGATGCGTTCTTTAATTTCCCCTTCTTCCAGAGCCCTGATTGAGGTGATGTTCACACAGGTGATGCTGGTGGATGGCCCAATTCCAATCGTGAGCAGCACCCGGCCAAGTTATGGATTAGGTCCAGTATTCCTTCGATGAATATTCATCGGCTGCTCCACCACCTCTTCTGTCTTCCTTTACAGTGTGTTTCCAGGTATGACTATTTCCAGTCCGTACAATCCTTATACCAGGTCTCCATTATCACAACCAGATCCAAATTATCACTAAATGTGATCATCATTAGGTTTCAGAGCTTGTTTCCTAAACGACGTCTGGTAGCTCTGTGCATGAATCTCGAATATGCCCGTTTCTCACCAGTGCTGCAGAGAAAACCACAGCCGTGTGCAAGGTGTGCAGGCGGGAAATAAGTCGTGGGCATTCAAACACAAATGCAGGCACCACGGCTCTACTGCAGCACATGAGGTGGCATCACCGGAACCTGTGGGAAATAGAACTGACCAGCAATCTGAAACAGACTTTTCTTCTCCTTGTCTTCATTCTAGCATCCGGGCCACATCCAAAAGCAATACGGTATCATTGTCATCATCAGTCACTGCTTGTCGTGCTCAGACTCCTCCTCCTCGCTCTAGCATCAGTCATCCATACTAAAACGTGTGGTCGGTATATAACTATACACACCCAGTAATCAAGTTGCTGGCAGTGCAGTCGCTGCTGTACTTCTTAGTGGATTCCACTGTCCTTAAGGAACAGTCAGCTTTAATGGAAGACAACTAGCCAGCATTATTTAAAAAAAAAAAGCCATGCTTGCCTTGTACTGCCACGTGGCAGAGAATGTGATCTGCTCCTTGGAATTGTCGCTGTGTGGCCAGGTGCACACCACCATTAAAATGTTGAGTGTCTGTTACGGGCAGGTATAGTGTATAGGGACAGGGATGTTAAACATTCCTGTAATATACTTTATAGGGAAAGATGTTTTACTAGAAAACAGGGTGTAGAGTCTTCTTAGTGAAGCTGAAACTGAGCGTGGCTGAGAAGATGCCTGTGTGTAACATGTAGAGGCTCCCAGCTGCCTCGTCACTTCCTCAATCCTGACTATGGACATGTTTCCTGACTATCCCTGCCCATCACCTGCCTATCTGACTGGCTACACATAGGCTTCTTCAGTGCTCAGTAAAATTCTGAAGACAGACGCTACTTAGTATCGCTCAGGTACAGTTTTGATTGAAGACTCTTTAAGCTGAAATGAAAGTTTCACTTTAATGGACATCCTCCCGTGCCCAGTAGAAACAGCGCAGAGCGTTGCTCCCCCTCCCTCTTATCAGACGTGTAAAGTGAAGCCTTGCCATGCTGTGTTAGAACTGATCAGCCTGGGGGAGAGAAGCCACACAGAGGATCAGTTGCTAATCTGCATCAAGCAGAAAACTTCTCACTGGATGTCCGGCTGACAACGACAACTGGGCAAAGTGATCAGCGGCAATGGCAGGGACATCATTTGGGGTAAATAACATAGGCTCCCTGCATGGCGCATGTGATCAATTTATTGGTGCTACACTTTGTACAAAAATAACATGGCTGGCAGAAGGTGCTGGCCATATCCGGGATACTGCCTCCGCATTTTAGCCACTTATGTTGTAAGAAAAGCTCTCCTGGACCTGCAGCGACAGAACCATCTGCCCCTTTCCACAGCTTGATCTGTGACGTTCCAACTCGCTGGAGTTCCACCTTGTGTATGCTGGAACGTCTTTATGAGTAATGGAAACCAACTGCATCATGCACCAGACTGCCCCAGGCGTATTCTGAGCTCAGGCAGTGGCAGTTCATCAATGACTTGTGCTGCTACTGATCAGGATGGCGACACTAGCTACGATCAACCACCTCATTGAGGGCAGAGCCTGAAAGAGCAGAGTTCTCGGGCACGCTCATGAGCACGGCAAGCTGCAAGTGTGTTGTTAGCATAAGGGCTCATGCAGACGACAATAGTGTTTTGCGGATCCGCAAAACATGGAAACCAGCCCATGTGCATTCCGTAATTTGCGGACCGCACATAGGTGCCACTATCATAGAAAATGCCTATTCTTGTCTGCAATTGCGGACAAGAATAGGACACGTTCTATCTTTTTTTGTGGGGGCGCAGAACGGAACTACGGATGTGGATAGCACACAGTGTGCTGTCCGCATCTTTTGCGGCCCCGTTAAAATGAATGGGTCCGCACCTGTTCTGCAAAATTGCAATACAGCCGTATGAATGGGCCCTAAAGAACAATGATTACTGGACAGCCAAGATTATAGACCCTCGCAAGAAAAGGAAATGGGGGGAAGTTTTCCTGATATTGAAAGGGAGGCAAAATTGTTGTCTTACCAGGACACGCTCTGGGCCCAGCTTACTGCAACCTCCGTGTCTGACCAGGAGGCCCCACTCTGCCTCCTCGGAGTCAACACTCTCCCACGGTCTCTGACGACGATACCGCTACAACAAGTATCAGCAGCAGCCAGGTCAGTATCATCAACATGATGGGATAGTCTTTTCATGTACCACGCCAACCTGACGATAATCAGCAAACGGGTGTGCGCTGCCTGAACAACTAGGTTCAGTCCTACCTGGACTGTGCCCCTTCCCTGACCACAAGGACTGGAACAGTGGCTGCTCTGTCTGTTCTTTCTTGCCCAGTCTCCAGAGTCATCTCCCAGAAACACGGCAGGGGGTTGTCACATCCAGGGGAGACTGCTTGGACGGCCTGTTTTGATACTACTGCGTGTGTATAAGCCGCCAGCAAGGAATCCAATGGAGCGCTCTTATCAAGCCGGCTCCTCGTTACCACCGTCACCCACGGCTCTGTATGTCATTGTCACTCTGAGATTACCGACGCTGAGAAGAAACAGTCCAAAGAGACCTCAGGAGGTCACACACAACTCTGCAGGGCAAGCAGAATATATCCGAATCTAATCCTCCCACCCATTTCTTAGCATCAGACCCTGCCCAAATCTGAAGAAAGTCGCTCATCTCTACATCAGACGTCACGGAGTACGGTGCGTCTGCGCTCATGGAGTCTCCATCGGCCGATGTCATTCAGAAGAAGAATCAGAATCTGCTGTGAGCCGAGTTACCGCGAAGTTCCTGCAAAACCTGAGCTCTCTAAAACTACGATCATTCCTCCCCACACAGCTCCATCAGGCTTGGACTGGCCTACAGTGGGCCCCTGAGCAGGCTGGGCCCCTTCGGCACCAGTGGCCATAATACAGTAGACTACATATAGATGGGCAGCGCACCGCACCTCAACCAGCCTAAGTTCATGGAAGAAACTGGGTGTCATATTTAGGAAACCCCCAAGTTTATTATTAGAGAATCGTCCATGTGGCTGAGATGTCTCCTGGGTACAGAGACAGGACATCCAGCGTCCTCAATTCCCAGGACCTGCCTTCTCAAAGTTACTGCAAGGACCCCATAATCATGTCTCTGTATGGTGGGCCCCCAAAATAGATTTAACTGGTGGGCCCTAGGCAGCCCAGTCCGACACTGAGCTCCACTACTTCTCAGCACTGCATCCGGTGTACACAGAGAGATGTGCGGCCGATAAATGGCGTTAATAGGCGCCGGGTGAATATACGATTATACCACAAAGGAGTGACTGCAGCATCTATACACCGGGCAATTATCAGGAACAAACATCCATTCCTGATCATTGCCTCCATCCTCGGCCTTAATGTAGCTCCAAGATGGGACCTCTGAATCCACCTTCTCCATCCAGTATCCCATACCTGTGGTCACCTGGATTGGAATGTCCTCCACCTCACTATTACACGGGGGATCGCCCATCATCCGCTCTGCTTCATCCTCCACTTTAATATCAGTCACATCTTCCCCCTGTAAGAATTCAGTACAGGAGACAGGTGGGAAATCTAACAGGTCCACATACGAGACCCCCCAATCTATGACCCTCTATGACTGCAGGACCCCCCTATAGAGATGTGTATAGGGCTCAGCTCCATCTACCTGATGGTTCTCTGGGGGCTTCTCCTCTGGACAGTCCTGGGAATACAGAGGACGGGGACATCTCTCGGGGGGATTTCCTTCTACGAGTCCATCTGTGGAGACACAAGCACACAGTGACTGAATCCATGGCCTCCTGTAGATCTGTCTATGGATCAGACTCTTCTCTCAGATCCTTCACTTCTAGGTTTAGTGATCGGGGCCTAGATAACGATGTTCTGCTCCTCACCAGCTGAAGCCCAAGATAATCCAGTCCCCACATGGAAAACCCAGTCCTGGAGCTGCTCTTCTGTCCAGGGACCTGCCTTCCATCCTTCCTCAGTGTAGAACATGTCCTAGGATGGGGTCTAACGAGAGCAGGAGAACGGCCAACTCAGACACGTCCCAAACAGTCAGTAATACTGGTGAGAGTAATACCATGAGGTGTTAGGTGCACTGAGGGTGTGGCCAAGCCACTCAATGCTCCTGCTTCCTCTTCTAGCCACGCCTTCTTCATTTTTATTGAATGGCCCCAGTTCTTGCGCCAACTATCTCATAACTACATGATAACCAATCACATTACCAGAAAGAGGAGGGACCTGTTATACCGTGTCATCTCCATACATTACAGTATAGAAGTATTAATCTGTGTACATTATACACATGGCAGTAATAACACCCCCCAGTGCCAGCCTGTGCCCATATACATATATAGGCTCCTCCTACATCTATGATAACCAATCACATTACCAGAAAGGGGAGGGACCTGTTATACCATGTCATCTCCATACATTACAGTATAGAAGTATTAATCTGTGTACATTATACACATGGCGGTAATAACACCCCCCAGTGCCAGCCTGTGCCCGTATACATATATAGGCTCCTCCTACATCTATGATAACCAATCACATTACCAGAAAGAGGAGGGACCTGTTATACCGTGTCATCCCCATACATTACAGTATAGAAGTATTAATCTGTGTACATTATACACATGGTAGTAATAACACCCCCCCCAGTGCCAGCCTGTGCCCGTATACATATATAGGCTCCTCCTACATCTATGATAACCAATCACATTACCAGAAAGAGGAGTGACCTGTTATACCGTGTCATCTCCATACATTACAGTATAGAAGTATTAATCTGTGTACATTATACACATGGCAGTAATAACACCCCACCAGTGCCAGCCTGTGCCCGTATACATATATAGGCTCCTCCTACATCTATGATAACCAATCACATTACCAGAAAGAGGAGGGACCTGTTATACCGTGTCATCTCCATACATTACAGTATAGAAGTATTAATCTGTGTACATTATACACATGGAGGTAATACCACCCCCCCAGTGCCTGCCTGTGCCCATATACATATATAGGCTCCTCCTACATCTATGATAACCAATCACATTACCAGAAATAGGAGGGACCTGTTATACCGTGTCATCTCCATACATTACAGTATAGAAGTATTAATCTGTGTACATTATACACATGGTGGTAATAACCCCCCCCCCCCCCAGTGCCAGCCTGTGCCCATATACATATATAGGCTCCTCCTACATCTATGATAACCAATCACATTACCAGAAAGAGGAGGGACCTATTATACCGTGTCATCTCCATACATTACAGTATAGAAGTATTAATCTGTGTACATTATACACATGGCAGTAATAACACCCCCAGTGCCAGCCTGTGCCCGTATACATATATAGGCTCCTCCTACATCTATGATAACCAATCACATTACCAGAAAGAGGAGGGACCTGTTATACCGTGTCATCTCCATACATTACAGTATAGAAGTATTAATCTGTGTACATTATACACATGGCAGTAATAACACCCCCAGTGCCAGCCTGTGCCCATATACATATATAGGCTCCTCCTACATCTATGATAACCAATCACATTACCAGAAAGAGAAGTGACCTGTTATACCGTGTCATCTCCGTACATTACAGTATAGCAGTATTAATCTGTGTACATTATACACATGGCAGTAATAACACCCCCCCCCCCAGTGCCAGCCTGTGCCCGTATACATATATAGGCTCCTCCTACATCTATGATAACCAATCACATTACCAGAAAGAGGGAGTGACCTGTTATACCGTGTCATCTCCATACATTACAGTATAGAAGTATTAATCTGTAGTACATTATACACATGGCGGTAATAACACCCCCAGTGCCAGCCTGTGCCCATATACATATATAGGCTCCTCCTACATCTATGATAACCAATCACATTACCAGAAAGAGGAGGGACCTGTTATACCGTGTCATCCCCATACATTACAGTATAGAAGTATTAATCTGTGTACATTATACACATGGTAGTAATAACACCCCCCCCAGTGCCAGCCTGTGCCCGTATACATATATAGGCTCCTCCTACATCTATGATAACCAATCACATTACCAGAAAGAGGAGGGACCTGTTATACCGTGTCATCTCCATACATTACAGTATAGAAGTATTAATCTGTGTACATTATACACATGGCGGTAATAACACCCCCCCAGTGCCAGTCTGTGCCCGTATACATATATAGGCTCCTCCTACATCTATGATAACCAATCACATTACCAGAAAGAGGAGGGACCTGTTATACCGTGTCATCCCCATACATTACAGTACAGAAGTATTAATCTGTGTACATTATACACATGGTGGTAATAACACCCACCCAGTGCCTGCCTGTGCCCGTATACATATATAGGCTCCTCCTACATCTATGATAACCAATCACATTACCAGAAAGAGGAGTGACCTGTTATACCGTGTCATCTCCATACATTACAGTATAGAAGTATTAATCTGTGTACATTATACACATAGCAGTAATAACACCCCCCAGTGCCAGCCTGTGTCCATATACATATATAGGCTCCTCCTACATCTATGATAACCAATCACATTACCAGAAAGAGGAGTGACCTGTTATACCGTGTCATCTCCATACATTACAGTATAGAAGTATTAATCTGTGTACATTATACACATGGTGGTAATAACACCCCCCCAGTGCCAGCCTGTGCCCATATACATATATAGGCTCCTCCTACATCTATGATAACCAATCACATTACCAGAAAGAGGAGGGACCTGTTATACCGTGTCATCTCCATACATTACAGTATAGAAGTATTAATCTGTGTACATTATACACATAGCAGTAATAACACCCCCCAGTGCCAGCCTGTGCCCGTATACATATATAGGCTCCTCCTACATCTATGATAACCAATCACATTACCAGAAAGAGGAGCGACCTGTTATACCGTGTCATCTCCATACATTACAGTATAGCAGTATTAATCTGTGTACATTATACACATGGCGGTAATAACACCCCCCAGTACCAGCCTGTGCCCGTATACATATATAGGCTACTCCTACATCTATGATAACCAATCACATTACCAGAAAGAGGAGTGACCTGTTATACCGTGTCATCCCCATACATTACAGTATAGAAGTATTAATCTGTGTACATTATACACATGGTGGTAATAACACCCACCCAGTGCCTGCCTGTGCCCGTATACATATATAGGCTCCTCCTACATCTATGATAACCAATCACATTACCAGAAAGAGGAGTGACCTGTTATACCGTGTCATCTCCATACATTACAGTATAGAAGTATTAATCTGTGTACATTATACACATAGCAGTAATAACACCCCCCAGTGCCAGCCTGTGCCCATATACATATATAGGCTCCTCCTACATCTATGATAACCAATAACATTACCAGAAAGAGGAGGGACCTGTTATACCGTGTCATCTCCATACATTACAGTATAGAAGTATTAATCTGTGTACATTATACACATGGCGGCATAACACCTCCCAGTGCCAGCCTGTGCCCGTATACATATATAGGCTCCTCCTACATCTATGATAACCAATCACATTACCAGAAAGAGGAGTGACCTATTATACCGTGTCATCTCCATACATTACAGTATAGCAGTATTAATCTGTGTACATTATACACATGGTGGTAATAACACCCCCCCAGTGCCAGCCTGTGCCCATATACGTATATAGGCTCCTCCTACATCTATGATAACCAATCACATTACCAGAAAGAGGACTGACCTGTTATACCGTGTCATCTCCATACATTACAGTATAGAAGTATTAATCTGTGTACATTATAAACATGGTGGTAATAACACCCCCCCCCAGTGCCAGCCTGTGCCCATATACATATATAGGCTCCTCCTACATCTATGATAACCAATCACATTACCAGAAAGAGGAGTGACCTGTTATACCGTGTCATCTCCATACATTACAGTATAGAAGTATTAATCTGTGTACATTATACACATGGCGGTAATAACACCCCCCCCCCCAGTGCCAGCCTGTGCCCGTATACATATATAGGCTCCTCCTACATCTATGATAACCAATCACATTACCAGAAAGAGGAGTGACCTGTTATACCGTGTCATCTCCATACATTACAGTATAGAAGTATTAATCTGTGTACATTATACACATGGCGGTAATAACACCCCCAGTGCCAGCCTGTGCCCATATACATATATAGGCTCCTCCTACATCTATGATAACCAATCACATTACCAGAGGGAGGAGTGGCCTGTTATACCGTGTCATCTCCATACATTACAGTATAGAAGTATTAATCTGTGTACATTATACACATGGTGGTAATAACACCCCCCCAGTGCCAGCCTGTGCCCGTATACATATATAGGCTCCTCCTACATCTATGATAACCAATCACATTACCAGAAAGAGGAGGGACCTGTTATACCGTGTCATCTCCATACATTACAGTATAGCAGTATTAATCTGTGTACATTATACACATGGCAGTAATAACACCCCCCAGTGCCAGCCTGTGCCCGTATACATATATAGGCTAATCCTACATCTATGATAACCAATCACATTACCAGAAACGGGAGAGACCTATTATACCGTGTCATCTCTATACATTACAGTATAGAAGTATTAATCTGTGTACATTATATACATGGTGGTAATAACACCCCCCAGTGCCAGTCTGTGCCCCTATACATATATAGGCTCCTCCTACATCTATGATAACCAATCACATTACCAGAAACGGGAGAGACCTATTATACCGTGTCATCTCCATACATTACAGTATAGAAGTATTAATCTGTGTACATTATACACATGGCGGTAATAACACCCACCCCCAGTGCCAGCCTGTGCCCATATACATATATAGGCTCCTCCTACATCTATGATAACCAATCACATTACCAGAAAGAGGAGTGACCTGTTATACCGTGTCATCTCCATACATTACAGTATAGAAGTATTAATCTGTGTACATTATACACATGGCGGTAATAACACCCCCAGTGCCAGCCTGTGCCCATATACATATATAGGCTCCTCCTACATCTATGATAACCAATCACATTACCAGAAAGAGGAGGGACCTGTTATACCGTGTCATCTCCATACATTACAGTATAGAAGTATTAATCTGTGTACATTATACACATGGCGGTAATAACACCCCCCAGTGCCAGCCTGTGCCCATATACATATATAGGCTCCTCCTACATCTATGATAACCAATCACATTACCAGAAAGAGGAGTGACCTGTTATACCGTGTCATCTCCATACATTACAGTATAGAAGTATTAATCTGTGTACATTATACACATGGCGGTAATAACACCCCCCAGTGCCAGCCTGTGCCCATATACATATATAGGCTCCTCCTACATCTATGATAACCAATCACATTACCAGAAAGAGGAGGGACCTGTTATACCGTGTCATCTCCATACATTACAGTATAGAAGTATTAATCTGTGTACATTATACACATGGCGGTAATAACACCCCCCCAGTGCCAGACTGTTCCCATATACATATATAGGCTCCTCCTACATCTATGATAACCAATCACATTACCAGAAAGAGGAGTGACCTGTTATACCGTGTCATCTCCATACATTACAGTATAGAAGTATTAATCTGTGTACATTATACACACTGCAGTTATAACACCCCCCTCCAGTGCCAGTCTGTGCCCGTATACATATATAGGCTCCTCCTACATCTATGATAACCAATCACATTACCAGAAAGAGGAGGGACCTGTTATACCGTGTCATCTCCATACATTACAGTATAGAAGTATTAATCTGTGTACATTATACACATGGTGGTAATAACACCCCCCAGTGCCAGCCTGTGCCCATATACATATATAGGCTCCTCCTACATCTATGATAACCAATCACATTACCAGAAAGAGGAGGGACCTGTTATACCGTGTCATCTCCATACATTACAGTATAGAAGTATTAATCTGTGTACATTATACACATGGCGGTAATAACACCCCCCCAGTGCCAGCCTGTGCCCGTATACATATATAGGCTCCTCCTACATCTATGATAACCAATCACATTACCAGAAAGAGGAGTGACCTGTTATACCGTGTCATCTCCATACATTACAGTATAGAAGTATTAATCTGTGTACATTATACACATGGCGGTAATAACACCCCCCAGTGCCAGCCTGTGCCCATATACATATATAGGCTCCTCCTACATCTATGATAACCAATCACATTACCAGAAAGAGGAGGGACCTGTTATACCGTGTCATCTCCATACATTACAGTATAGAAGTATTAATCTGTGTACATTATACACATGGCGGTAATAACACCCCCCAGTGCCAGCCTGTGCCCGTATACATATATAGGCTCCTCCTACATCTATGATAACCAATCACATTACCAGAAAGAGGAGGGACCTGTTATACCGTGTCATCTCCATACATTACAGTATAGAAGTATTAATCTGTGTACATTATACACATGGCGGTAATAACACCCCCCAGTGCCAGCCTGTGCCCATATACATATATAGGCTCCTCCTACATCTATGATAACCAATCACATTACCAGAAAGAGGAGGGACCTGTTATACCGTGTCATCTCCATACATTACAGTATAGAAGTATTAATCTGTGTACATTATACACATGGCGGTAATAACACCCCCCAGTGCCAGCCTGTGCCCATATACATATATAGGCTCCTCCTACATCTATGATAACCAATCACATTACCAGAAAGAGGAGGGACCTGTTATACCGTGTCATCTCCATACATTACAGTATAGAAGTATTAATCTGTGTACATTATACACATGGCGGTAATAACACCCCCCCAGTGCCAGCCTGTGCCCATATACATATATAGGCTCCTCCTACATCTATGATAACCAATCACATTACCAGAAAGAGGAGGGACCTGTTATACCGTGTCATCTCCATACATTACAGTATAGAAGTATTAATCTGTGTACATTATACACATGGCGGTAATAACACCCCCCAGTGCCAGCCTGTGCCCGTATACATATATAGGCTCCTCCTACATCTATGATAACCAATCACATTACCAGAAAGAGGAGTGACCTGTTATACCGTGTCATCTCCATACATTACAGTATAGAAGTATTAATCTGTGTACATTATACACATGGCGGTAATAACACCCCCCAGTGCCAGCCTGTGCCCATATACATATATAGGCTCCTCCTACATCTATGATAACCAATCACATTACCAGAAAGAGGAGTGACCTGTTATACCGTGTCATCTCCATACATTACAGTATAGAAGTATTAATCTGTGTACATTATACACATGGCGGTAATAACACCCCCCAGTGCCAGCCTGTGCCCATATACATATATAGGCTCCTCCTACATCTATGATAACCAATCACATTACCAGAAAGAGGAGGGACCTGTTATACCGTGTCATCTCCATACATTACAGTATAGAAGTATTAATCTGTGTACATTATACACATGGCGGTAATAACACCCCCCAGTGCCAGCCTGTGCCCATATACATATATAGGCTCCTCCTACATCTATGATAACCAATCACATTACCAGAAAGAGGAGTGACCTGTTATACCGTGTCATCTCCATACATTACAGTATAGAAGTATTAATCTGTGTACATTATACACATGGCGGTAATAACACCCCCCAGTGCCAGCCTGTGCCCATATACATATATAGGCTCCTCCTACATCTATGATAACCAATCACATTACCAGAAAGAGGAGGGACCTGTTATACCGTGTCATCTCCATACATTACAGTATAGAAGTATTAATCTGTGTACATTATACACATGGGGGTAATAACACCCCCCTCCAGTGCCAGTCTGTGCCCGTATACATATATAGGCTCCTCCTACATCTATGATAACCAATCACATTACCAAAAAGAGGAGTGACCTGTTATACCGTGTCATCTCCATACAATACAGTATAGAAGTATTAATCAGTGTACATTATACACATGGCAGTAATAACACCCCCCCAGTGCCAGCCTGTGCCCGTATACATATATAGGCTCCTCCTACATATATGATAACCAATCACATCACCAGAAAGAGGAGTGACCTGTTATACCGTGTCATCTCCATCCATTACAGTATAGAAGTATTAATCTGTGTACATTATACACATGGTAGTAATAACACCCACCCAGTGCCAGCCTGTGCCCATATACATATATAGGCTCCTCCTACATCTATGATAACCAATCACATTACCAGAAAGGGGATGGACCTGTTATACCGTGTCATCTCCATACATTACAGTATAGAAGTATTAAACTGTGTACATTATACACATGGCGGTAATAACACCCCCCAGTGCCAGCCTGTGCCCATATACATATATAGGCTCCTCCTACATCTATGATAACCAATCACATTACCAGAAAGAGGAGGGACCTGTTATACCGTGTCATCTCCATACATTACAGTATAGAAGTATTAATCTGTGTACATTATACACATGGCGGTAATAACACCCCCCAGTGCCAGCCTGTGCCCATATACATATATAGGCTCCTCCTACATCTATGATAACCAATCACATTACCAGAAAGAGGAGGGACCTGTTATACCGTGTCATCTCCATACATTACAGTATAGAAGTATTAATCTGTGTACATTATACACATGGCGGTAATAACACCCCCCAGTGCCAGCCTGTGCCCATATACATATATAGGCTCCTCCTACATCTATGATAACCAATCACATTACCAGAAAGAGGAGGGACCTGTTATACCGTGTCATCTCCATACATTACAGTATAGAAGTATTAATCTGTGTACATTATACACATGGCGGTAATAACACCCCCCAGTGCCAGCCTGTGCCCATATACATATATAGGCTCCTCCTACATCTATGATAACCAATCACATTACCAGAAAGAGGAGTGACCTGTTATACCGTGTCATCTCCATACATTACAGTATAGAAGTATTAATCTGTGTACATTATACACATGGCGGTAATAACACCCCCCAGTGCCAGCCTGTGCCCATATACATATATAGGCTCCTCCTACATCTATGATAACCAATCACATTACCAGAAAGAGGAGTGACCTGTTATACCGTGTCATCTCCATACATTACAGTATAGAAGTATTAATCTGTGTACATTATACACATGGCGGTAATAACACCCCCCAGTGCCAGCCTGTGCCCATATACATATATAGGCTCCTCCTACATCTATGATAACCAATCACATTACCAGAAAGAGGAGGGACCTGTTATACCGTGTCATCTCCATACATTACAGTATAGAAGTATTAATCTGTGTACATTATACACATGGCGGTAATAACACCCCCCAGTGCCAGCCTGTGCCCATATACATATATAGGCTCCTCCTACATCTATGATAACCAATCACATTACCAGAAAGAGGAGGGACCTGTTATACCGTGTCATCTCCATACATTACAGTATAGAAGTATTAATCTGTGTACATTATACACATGGCGGTAATAACACCCCCCAGTGCCAGCCTGTGCCCATATACATATATAGGCTCCTCCTACATCTATGATAACCAATCACATTACCAGAAAGAGGAGGGACCTGTTATACCGTGTCATCTCCATACATTACAGTATAGAAGTATTAATCTGTGTACATTATACACATGGCGGTAATAACACCCCCCAGTGCCAGCCTGTGCCCATATACATATATAGGCTCCTCCTACATCTATGATAACCAATCACATTACCAGAAAGAGGAGGGACCTGTTATACCGTGTCATCTCCATACATTACAGTATAGAAGTATTAATCTGTGTACATTATACACATGGCGGTAATAACACCCCCCAGTGCCAGCCTGTGCCCATATACATATATAGGCTCCTCCTACATCTATGATAACCAATCACATTACCAGAAAGAGGAGTGACCTGTTATACCGTGTCATCTCCATACATTACAGTATAGAAGTATTAATCTGTGTACATTATACACATGGCGGTAATAACACCCCCCAGTGCCAGCCTGTGCCCATATACATATATAGGCTCCTCCTACATCTATGATAACCAATCACATTACCAGAAAGAGGAGGGACCTGTTATACCGTGTCATCTCCATACATTACAGTATAGAAGTATTAATCTGTGTACATTATACACATGGCGGTAATAACACCCCCCAGTGCCAGCCTGTGCCCATATACATATATAGGCTCCTCCTACATCTATGATAACCAATCACATTACCAGAAAGAGGAGGGACCTGTTATACCGTGTCATCTCCATACATTACAGTATAGAAGTATTAATCTGTGTACATTATACACATGGCGGTAATAACACCCCCCAGTGCCAGCCTGTGCCCATATACATATATAGGCTCCTCCTACATCTATGATAACCAATCACATTACCAGAAAGAGGAGGGACCTGTTATACCGTGTCATCTCCATACATTACAGTATAGAAGTATTAATCTGTGTACATTATACACATGGCGGTAATAACACCCCCCAGTGCCAGCCTGTGCCCATATACATATATAGGCTCCTCCTACATCTATGATAACCAATCACATTACCAGAAAGAGGAGTGACCTGTTATACCGTGTCATCTCCATACATTACAGTATAGAAGTATTAATCTGTGTACATTATACACATGGCGGTAATAACACCCCCCCAGTGCCAGCCTGTGCCCATATACATATATAGGCTCCTCCTACATCTATGATAACCAATCACATTACCAGAAAGAGGAGGGACCTGTTATACCGTGTCATCTCCATACATTACAGTATAGAAGTATTAATCTGTGTACATTATACACATGGCGGTAATAACACCCCCCAGTGCCAGCCTGTGCCCGTATACATATATAGGCTCCTCCTACATCTATGATAACCAATCACATTACCAGAAAGAGGAGTGACCTGTTATACCGTGTCATCTCCATACATTACAGTATAGAAGTATTAATCTGTGTACATTATACACATGGCGGTAATAACACCCCCCAGTGCCAGCCTGTGCCCATATACATATATAGGCTCCTCCTACATCTATGATAACCAATCACATTACCAGAAAGAGGAGGGACCTGTTATACCGTGTCATCTCCATACATTACAGTATAGAAGTATTAATCTGTGTACATTATACACATGGCGGTAATAACACCCCCCAGTGCCAGCCTGTGCCCATATACATATATAGGCTCCTCCTACATCTATGATAACCAATCACATTACCAGAAAGAGGAGGGACCTGTTATACCGTGTCATCTCCATACATTACAGTATAGAAGTATTAATCTGTGTACATTATACACATGGCGGTAATAACACCCCCCAGTGCCAGCCTGTGCCCATATACATATATAGGCTCCTCCTACATCTATGATAACCAATCACATTACCAGAAAGAGGAGGGACCTGTTATACCGTGTCATCTCCATACATTACAGTATAGAAGTATTAATCTGTGTACATTATACACATGGCGGTAATAACACCCCCCAGTGCCAGCCTGTGCCCATATACATATATAGGCTCCTCCTACATCTATGATAACCAATCACATTACCAGAAAGAGGAGTGACCTGTTATACCGTGTCATCTCCATACATTACAGTATAGAAGTATTAATCTGTGTACATTATACACATGGCGGTAATAACACCCCCCAGTGCCAGCCTGTGCCCATATACATATATAGGCTCCTCCTACATCTATGATAACCAATCACATTACCAGAAAGAGGAGTGACCTGTTATACCGTGTCATCTCCATACATTACAGTATAGAAGTATTAATCTGTGTACATTATACACATGGCGGTAATAACACCCCCCAGTGCCAGCCTGTGCCCATATACATATATAGGCTCCTCCTACATCTATGATAACCAATCACATTACCAGAAAGAGGAGGGACCTGTTATACCGTGTCATCTCCATACATTACAGTATAGAAGTATTAATCTGTGTACATTATACACATGGCGGTAATAACACCCCCCAGTGCCAGCCTGTGCCCATATACATATATAGGCTCCTCCTACATCTATGATAACCAATCACATTACCAGAAAGAGGAGGGACCTGTTATACCGTGTCATCTCCATACATTACAGTATAGAAGTATTAATCTGTGTACATTATACACATGGCGGTAATAACACCCCCCAGTGCCAGCCTGTGCCCATATACATATATAGGCTCCTCCTACATCTATGATAACCAATCACATTACCAGAAAGAGGAGGGACCTGTTATACCGTGTCATCTCCATACATTACAGTATAGAAGTATTAATCTGTGTACATTATACACATGGCGGTAATAACACCCCCCAGTGCCAGCCTGTGCCCATATACATATATAGGCTCCTCCTACATCTATGATAACCAATCACATTACCAGAAAGAGGAGTGACCTGTTATACCGTGTCATCTCCATACATTACAGTATAGAAGTATTAATCTGTGTACATTATACACATGGCGGTAATAACACCCCCCCAGTGCCAGCCTGTGCCCATATACATATATAGGCTCCTCCTACATCTATGATAACCAATCACATTACCAGAAAGAGGAGGGACCTGTTATACCGTGTCATCTCCATACATTACAGTATAGAAGTATTAATCTGTGTACATTATACACATGGCGGTAATAACACCCCCCCAGTGCCAGCCTGTGCCCATATACATATATAGGCTCCTCCTACATCTATGATAACCAATCACATTACCAGAAAGAGGAGGGACCTGTTATACCGTGTCATCTCCATACATTACAGTATAGAAGTATTAATCTGTGTACATTATACACATGGCGGTAATAACACCCCCCCAGTGCCAGCCTGTGCCCGTATACATATATAGGCTCCTCCTACATCTATGATAACCAATCACATTACCAGAAAGAGGAGTGACCTGTTATACCGTGTCATCTCCATACATTACAGTATAGAAGTATTAATCTGTGTACATTATACACATGGCGGTAATAACACCCCCCCAGTGCCAGCCTGTGCCCATATACATATATAGGCTCCTCCTACATCTATGATAACCAATCACATTACCAGAAAGAGGAGGGACCTGTTATACCGTGTCATCTCCATACATTACAGTATAGAAGTATTAATCTGTGTACATTATACACATGGCGGTAATAACACCCCCCAGTGCCAGCCTGTGCCCATATACATATATAGGCTCCTCCTACATCTATGATAACCAATCACATTACCAGAAAGAGGAGGGACCTGTTATACCGTGTCATCTCCATACATTACAGTATAGAAGTATTAATCTGTGTACATTATACACATGGCAGTAATAACACCCCCCCCAGTGCCAGCCTGTGCCCATATACATATATAGGCTCCTCCTACATCTATGATAACCAATCACATTACCAGAAAGAGGAGGGACCTGTTATACCGTGTCATCTCCATACATTACAGTATAGAAGTATTAATCTGTGTACATTATACACATGGCGGTAATAACACCCCCCAGTGCCAGCCTGTGCCCATATACATATATAGGCTCCTCCTACATCTATGATAACCAATCACATTACCAGAAAGAGGAGGGACCTGTTATACCGTGTCATCTCCATACATTACAGTATAGAAGTATTAATCTGTGTACATTATACACATGGCGGTAATAACACCCCCAGTGCCAGCCTGTGCCCATATACATATATAGGCTCCTCCTACATCTATGATAACCAATCACATTACCAGAAAGAGGAGGGACCTGTTATACCGTGTCATCTCCATACATTACAGTATAGCAGTATTAATCTGTGTACATTATACACATGGCGGTAATAACACCCCCAGTGCCAGCCTGTGCCCGTATACATATATAGGCTCCTCCTACATCTATGATAACCAATCACATTACCAGAAACGGGAGAGACCTATTATACCGTGTCATCTCTATACATTACAGTATAAAAGTATTAATCTGTGTACATTATATACATGGTGGTAATAACACCCCCCCAGTGCCAGTCTGTGCCCCTATACATATATAGGCTCCTCCTACATCTATGATAACCAATCACATTACCAGAAAGAGGAGGGACCTGTTATACCGTGTCATCTCCATACATTACAGTATAGCAGTATTAATCTGTGTACATTATACACATGGCGGTAATAACACCCCCCCAGTGCCAGCCTGTGCCCATATACATATATAGGCTCCTCCTACATCTATGATAACCAATCACATTACCAGAAAGGGGAGGGACCTGTTATACCGTGTCATCTCCATACATTACAGTATAGCAGTATTAATCTGTGTACATTATACACATGGAGGTAATAACACCCCCCCAGTGCCAGCCTGTGCCCGTATACATATATAGGCTCCTCCTACATCTATGATAACCAATCACATTACCAGAAAGAGGAGGGACCTGTTATACCGTGTCATCTCCATCCATTGCAGTATAGAAGTATTAATCTGTGTACATTATACACATGGCGGTAATAACACCCCGCAGTGCCAGCCTGTTCCCATATACATATATAGGCTCCTCCTACATCTATGATAACCAATCACATTACCAGAAAGAGGAGGGACCTGTTATACCGTGTCATCTCCATACATTACAGTATAGCAGTATTAATCTGTGTACATTATACACATGGCGGTAATAACACCCCCCAGTGCCAGCCTGTGCCCATATACATATATAGGCTCCTCTTACCCTGTGATGTGAGGGGCTCCTCCCTCATGGCGTCCACGTACAGATCCTGGTGTCCTTCTATATACTCTCAGTCCTCCATGGTGAAATAGACAGCGACATCCTGACACCTTACAGGAACCTGACAACACAATGACACCATCATCACCCAGACCCCTCCAGTGCTGTTACTGGGGAATCTCCCAGTACTCCCAGCAGTGTCACCTCTCCGGTCAGCAGCTCAGTGATCTTCTGGGTGACTCTTAGGATCTTCTGTTCATGTAGCAGAGGGAGAGGGGTCCGGCTCCGCCCACCTGACTCATGGAGATGGATGATGGGTAATGTGTAATCCTGTGGAAAAACAGAATAGTAGAAAAAAAACCATCTAACTTGGGGTCCATTCACACATCGGCAGCACACCATGCCGGCACCCCCCATAGAAATGCCTATTCTTCTCCGGGGCCAGGGCCGGTGCAAGGATTTTTGCCGCCCTAGGCAAAAGAAAAGTTTGCCACCCCCCCATGTGACATCGCAATGCCCCACCCATCTGATCTGCCCCCCCCATGTGACATCACAATGCCCCACCCATCTGATCTGCCATATTAAAGGGGTTCTGCAGTTTATTTAAACTGATCGGCGGGGGTCTGACACCCGGGACCCCCACGATCAGCTGTTTGAGAAGCAGCGGCACTGGCAGTAGCGCCTCCGCCTTCTCGCAGTGATGTCACGACTAGTATCATTGGCCTGGGCGGGGCTAAGCTTCATTCAAGTGAACAGAGCTTAACTCCGCCAAGGCCAGTGATACTAGTGGTGACGTCACTGCGCCCGCAGAAAACAGCGAGAAGGCCGAGGCGCTACTGCCAGCACCGCTGCCCTCTCAAACTGCTGATCGGCGGGGGTCCCGGGTGATGCTGATGATCTAACCCTAACCCTTAACTAACGCCAGTTCTTTCTCTCCCCCCCATGTCATTCTCTCTCCCCCCATGTCATTCTCTTCCCCCCCCATGTCATTCTCTCTCCCCCCATGTCATTCTCTCCCCCCCCCCCATGTCATTCTCTTCCCCTCATGTCATTCTCCCCCTCCTCATGTCATTCTCTTCCCCCCATGTCATTCTCTCCCCCCATGTCATTCTCTCTCTCCCTCATGTCATTCTCTCTCCCCCCATGTCATTCTCTTCTCTCCCCTATGTCATTCTCTCTCCCCATGTCATTCTTCTCCCCCATGTCATTCTCTCCCCCATGTCATTCTCTCTCTCCCCATGTCATTCTTTCTCCCCATGTCATTCTCTCTCCCCATGTCATTCTCTTCCCCCCATGTCATTCTCTCCCCATGTCATTCTCTCTCCCCCATGTCATTCTCTCCCCCCATGTCATTCTCTCCCCTCTATGTCATTCTCTCCCCCATGTCATTCTCCCCCCATGTCATTCTCTCCCCCATGTCATTCTCTCCCCCATGTCATTCTCTTCCCTCCATGTCATTCTCTCTCCCCCATGTCATTCTCCCCCCATGTCATTCTCTTCCCCTCATGTCATTCTCTCCCCCCCATGTCATTCTCTCTCCCCATGTCATTCTCTCCCCCATGTCATTCTCTTCCCCCCATGTCATTCTCTTCCCCCCATGTCATTCTCTTCCCTCCCCATGTCATTCTCTTCCCCCTCATGTCATTCTCTCCCCCATGTCATTCTCTTCCCCTCATGTCATTCTCTTCCCCTCTTGTCATTCTCTCCCCCCCATGTCATTCTCTTCCCCCCATGTCATTCTCTTCCCCTCATGTCATTCTCTCTCCCTCATGTCATTCTCTCCCCCATGTCATTCTCTTCCCCTCCATGTCATTCTCTCTCCCCCATGTCATTCTCTCCCCCATGTCATTCTCTCTCCCCCATGTCATTCTCTTCCCCTCCATGTCATTCTCTCTCCCCTCATGTCATTCTCTCTCCCCCTTGTCATTCTCTTCCACCTCCTGTCATTCTCTTCCACCCCTATGTCATTCTCTTCCCACTCCCCCATGTCATTCTCTCCCCCATGTCATTCTCTCCCCTCTATGTCATTCTCTCCCCTCTATGTCATTCTCTCCCCCTCTTGTCATTCTCTTCCACCCCCATGTCATTCTCTCTCCCTCATGTCATTCTCTTCCCCCTCATGTCATTCTCTCTCCCCTCATGTCATTCTCTCCCCCCATGTCATTCTCTTCCCCATGTCATTATCTCCCCCATGTCATTATCTCCCCCTTGTCATTCTCTCTCCCCTATGTCATTCTCTCCCCCCTTGTCATTCTCTTCCCCCCCTATGTCATTCTCTTCCCCCATGTTATTCTCTTCCCCCCATGTCATGTCTCTCCCCCATGTCATTCTCTCCCCCCATGTCATTCTCTCTCCCCCATGTCATTCTCTCCCCCCATGTCATTCTCTTCCCCCCAGTCATTCTCTCCCCCCATCATTATCTCCCCCTTGTCATTCTCTTCCCCCCATGTCATTCTCTTCCCCCATGTCATTCTCTTCCCCTCTATGTCATTCTCTCTCCCCATGTCATTCTCTCCCCCATGTCATTCTCTCTCCCCCTATGTCATTCTCTCCCCCATGTCATTCTCCCCCCTATGTCATTCTCTCCCATCCCCATGTCATTCTTCCCCCCATGTCATTCTCTTCCCCCCATGTCATTCTCTCCCCCATGTCATTCTCTCCCCCTCATGTCATTCTCTCCCCCATCATTCTCTCCCCCCTTGTCATTCTCTTCCACCCTATGTCATTCTCTCCCCCCATGTCATTCTCTCCCCCCATGTCATTCTCTCCCCTCATGTCATTCTCTCTCCCCATGTCATTCTCTTCCCCCTCATGTCATTCTCTCTCCCCTCATGTCATTCTCTCCCCCCATGTCATTCTCTCCCCCCATGTCATTCTCTCCCCCTCTTGTCATTCTCTTCTCCCCTCTTGTCATTCTCTTCCCCCCATGTCATTCTCTTCCCCCATGTCATTCTCTCCCCCCCATGTCATTCTCTCCCCCCATGTCATTCTCTCTCCCCCATGTCATTCTCTCCCCCCCATGTCATTCTCCCCCTCATGTCATTCTCTTCCCTCATGTCATTCTCTCTCTCCCCCATGTCATTCTCTCTCCCCCATGTCATTCTCTTCCCTCATGTCATTCTCTCTCCCCTCATGTCATTCTCTCCCCCTCATGTCATTCTCCTCCCCTCATGTCATTCTCTCCCCCCCATGTCATTCTCTCCCCCCCATGTCATTCTCTCTCCCCCATGTCATTCTCTTCTCCCCCCATGTCATTCTCTCTCCCCCATGTCATTCTCTCCCCTCATGTCATTCTCTTCTCCCTCATGTCATTCTCCTCCCCCATGTCATTCTCTCCCCCCATGTCATTCTCTCCCTCTTGTCATTCTCTCCCCCATGTCATTCTCTTCCCCCCATGTCATTCTCTCCCCCCATGTCATTCTCCTCCCCCCATGTCATTCTCTCTCCCCCATGTCATTCTCTCCCCCATGTCATTCTCTCTCCCCCATGTCATTCTCTTTCCCCCCATGTCATTCTCTCCCCCCCATGTCATTCTCTTCCCCCATGTCATTCTCTCCCCCTCTCATGTCATTCTCTCCCCTCATGTCATTCTCTTCCCCCCCATGTCATTCTCTCTCCCCCATGTCATTCTCTCTCCCTCTATGTCATTCTCTCTCCCCCATGTCATTCTCTTCTCCCCCATGTCATTCCTCCCCTTGTCATTCTCTTCCTCCCTCCATGTCATTCTCCTCCCCATGTCATTCTCTCCCCCATGTCATTCTCTCCACCCCCATGTCATTCTCTCCACCTCCATGTCATTCTCCTCCACTCCCATGTCATTCTCTCCACCCCCATGTCATTCTCTTCCCCCCATGTCATTCTCTTTCCCCCCCATGTCATTCTCTCCCCCATGTCATTGTTATGGGGATCTCTAGATGACACTAATGGGGGATCTCTGGATGGCACTAATGGGGATCTCTGGGTGGCACTACTGGGGGATCTCTGGGTGGCACTTAATGGGGGATCTCTGGGTGGCACCAATGGGGGATCTCTGGATGACACTAATGGGGGATCTCTGGATGACACTAGTAGGGGATCTCTGGATGACACTAGTGAGGGACTCTCTGGATGGCACTAATGGGGAGATCTCTGGATGAAACTATAGGGGTCTCTGGATGACACTAATGGGGGATCTCTGGATGAAACTATGAGGGTCTCTGGATGACACTAATGGGAGGATCTCTGGATGAAACTGTGGGGATCTCTGGATGACACTAATGGGGATCTCTGATGAAACTATGGAGGTCTCTGGATGACACTGTGGGGGATCTCTGGATGACACTAGTGGGGGATCTCTGGATGACACTAATGGGAGATCTCTGGATGACACTGTGGAGGATCTCTGGATGACACTGAATGGGAGATCTCTGGATGACACTAATGGAGGATCTCTGGATGACACTAATGGGGAGATCTCTGGATGACACTAATGGGGGATCTCTGGATGACACTAATGGGGGGATCTCTGGATGACACTGATGAGGGATCTCTGGATGACACTAATGGGAGATCTCTGGATGACACTGATGGGGATCTCTGGATGACACTGTGGGGATCTCTGGATGACACTGTGGGGATCTCTGGATGACACTGTGGGGATCTCTGGATGACACTGTGGGGATCTCTGGATGACACTGTGGGGATCTCTGGATGACACTGTAGGGGATCTCTGGATGACACTGTGGGGATCTCTGGATGACACTGTGGGGGATCTCTGGATGACACTGTGGGGATCTCTGGATGACACTGTGGGGGATCTCTGGATGACACTGTGGGGGATCTCTGGATGACACTGTGGGGGATCTCTGGATGACACTGTGGGGGATCTCTGGATGACACTGTGGGGATCTCTGGATGACACTGTAGGGGATCTCTGGATGACACTGTGGGGATCTCTGGATGACACTGTGGGGGATCTCTGGATGACACTGTGGGGGGATCTCTGGATGACACTGTGGGGGATCTCTGGATGACACTGTGGGAGATCTCTGGATGACACTGTGGGGGATCTCTGGATGACACTATGTGGGGATCTCTGGATGACACTAGTGGGGATCTCTGGATGACACTGTGGGGATCTCTGGATGACACTGTGGGGACTCGATGACACTGTGGGGATCTCTGGATGACACTGTGGGGATCTCTGGATGACACTGTGGGGATCTCTGGATGACACTGTGGGGGATCTCTGGATGACACTGTGGGGATCTCTGGATGACACTGTGGGGATCTCTGGATGACACTGTGGGGATCTCTGGATGACACTGTGGGGGATCTCTGGATGACACTGTGGGGGATCTCTGATGACACTGTGGGGGATCTCTGGATGACACTGTGGGGGATCTCTGGATGACACTGTGGGGATCTCTGATGACACTGTGGGGGATCTCTGGATGACACTGTGGGGATCTCTGGATGACACTGTGGGGGATCTCTGGATGACACTGTGGGGATCTCTGGATGACACTGTGGGGGATCTCTGGATGACACTGTGGGGGATCTCTGGATGACACTGTGGGGGATCTCTGGATGACACTGTGGGGGATCTCTGGATGACACTGTGGGGATCTCTGGATGACACTGTGGGGATCTCTGGATGACACTGTGGGGATCTCTGGATGACACTGTGGGGGATCTCTGGATGACACTGTGGGGATCTCTGGATGACACTGTGGGGATCTCTGGATGACACTGTGGGGGATCTCTGGATGACACTGTGGGGATCTCTGGATGACACTGTGGGGGATCTCTGGATGACACTGTGGGGGATCTCTGGATGACACTGTGGGGGGATCTCTGGATGACACTGTGGGGGATCTCTGGATGACACTGTGGGGGATCTCTGGATGACACTGTGGGGGATCTCTGGATGACACTGTGGGGGATCTCTGGATGACACTGTGGGGGATCTCTGGATGACACTGTGGGGATCTCTGGATGACACTGTGGGGGATCTCTGGATGACACTGTGGGGATCTCTGGATGACACTGTGGGGATCTCTGGATGACACTGTGGGGATCTCTGGATGACACTGTGGGGATCTCTGGATGACACTGTGGGGGATCTCTGGATGACACTGTGGGGGATCTCTGGATGACACTGTGGGGGGATCTCTGGATGACACTGTGGGGGATCTCTGGATGACACTGTGGGGATCTCTGGATGACACTGTGGGGGATCTCTGGATGACACTGTGGGGGATCTCTGGATGACACTGTGGGGGATCTCTGGATGACACTGTGGGGGATCTCTGGATGACACTGTGGGGATCTCTGGATGACACTGTGGGGGGATCTCTGGATGACACTGTGGGGATCTCTGGATGACACTGTGGGGATCTCTGGATGACACTGTGGGGGATCTCTGGATGACACTGTGGGGGATCTCTGGATGACACTGTGGGGGATCTCTGGATGACACTGTGGGGGATCTCTGGATGACACTGTGGGGGATCTCTGGATGACACTGTGGGGATCTCTGGATGACACTGTGGGGATCTCTGGATGACACTGTGGGGGATCTCTGGATGACACTGTGGGGGATCTCTGGATGACACTGTGGGGGATCTCTGGATGACACTGTGGGGATCTCTGGATGACACTGTGGGGATCTCTGGATGACACTGTGGGGGGATCTCTGGATGACACTGTGGGGGATCTCTGGATGACACTGTGGGGGATCTCTGGATGACACTGTGGGGGATCTCTGGATGACACTGTGGGGATCTCTGGATGACACTGTGGGGGATCTCTGGATGACACTGTGGGGGGATCTCTGGATGACACTGTGGGGGATCTCTGGATGACACTGTGGGGGATCTCTGGATGACACTGTGGGGGATCTCTGATGACACTGTGGGGGATCTCTGGATGACACTGTGGGGGATCTCTGGATGACACTGTGGGGGGATCTCTGGATGACACTGTGGGGGATCTCTGGATGACACTGTGGGGGATCTCTGATGACACTGTGGGGGATCTCTGGATGACACTGTGGGGATCTCTGGATGACACTGTGGGGGATCTCTGGATGACACTGTGGGGGATCTCTGGATGACACTGTGGGGGATCTCTGGATGACACTGTGGGGGGATCTCTGGATGACACTGTGGGGGGATCTCTGGATGACACTGTGGGGGATCTCTGGATGACACTGTGGGGATCTCTGGATGACACTGTGGGGGATCTCTGGATGACACTGTGGGGATCTCTGGATGACACTGTGGGGGATCTCTGGATGACACTGTGGGGGATCTCTGGATGACACTGTGGGGATCTCTGGATGACACTGTGGGGGATCTCTGGATGACACTGTGGGGGATCTCTGGATGACACTGTGGGGATCTCTGGATGACACTGTGGGGGATCTCTGGATGACACTGTGGGGGATCTCTGGATGACACTGTGGGGATCTCTGGATGACACTGTGGGGGATCTCTGGATGACACTGTGGGGGATCTCTGGATGACACTGTGGGGGATCTCTGGATGACACTGTGGGGGATCTCTGGATGACACTGTGGGGATCTCTGGATGACACTGTGGGGGATCTCTGGATGACACTGTGGGGGATCTCTGGATGACACTGTGGGGGATCTCTGGATGACACTGTGGGGGATCTCTGGATGACACTGTGGGGATCTCTGGATGACACTGTGGGGGATCTCTGGATGACACTGTGGGGGATCTCTGGATGACACTGTGGGGGGATCTCTGGATGACACTGTGGGGGATCTCTGGATGACACTGTGGGGGGATCTCTGGATGACACTGTGGGGGATCTCTGGATGACACTGTGGGGGGATCTCTGGATGACACTGTGGGGGGATCTCTGGATGACACTGTGGGGGGATCTCTGGATGACACTGTGGGGGACTCTCTGGATGACACTGTGGGGGATCTCTGGATGACACTGTGGGGGATCTCTGGATGACACTGTGGGGATCTCTGGATGACACTGTGGGGATCTCTGGATGACACTGTGGGGGGATCTCTGGATGACACTGTGGGGATCTCTGGATGACACTGTGGGGGATCTCTGGATGACACTGTGGGGGATCTCTGGATGACACTGTGGGGGATCTCTGGATGACACTGTGGGGATCTCTGGATGACACTGTGGGGATCTCTGGATGACACTGTGGGGATCTCTGGATGACACTGTGGGGGATCTCTGGATGACACTGTGGGGGATCTCTGGATGACACTGTGGGGATCTCTGGATGACACTGTGGGGGATCTCTGGATGACACTGTGGGGGATCTCTGGATGACACTGTGGGGGATCTCTGGATGACACTGTGGGGGATCTCTGGATGACACTGTGGGGATCTCTGGATGACACTGTGGGGATCTCTGGATGACACTGTGGGGATCTCTGGATGACACTGTGGGGATCTCTGGATGACACTGCGGGGGATCTCTGGATGACACTGTGGGGGGATCTCTGGATGACACTAGTGGGGGATCTCTGGATGACACTGTGGGGGATCTCTGGATGACACTGATGGGGATCTCTGGATGACACTGTGGGGGATCTCTGGATGACACTGTGGGGGATCTCTGGATGACACTGTGGGGGATCTCTGGATGACACTGTGGGAGATCTCTGGATGACACTGTGGGGATCTCTGGACAGACACTGTGGGGATCTCTGATGACACTGTGGGATCTCTGGATGACACTGTGGGGGGATCTCTGGATGACACTGTGGGGGATCTCTGGATGACACTGTGGGGATCTCTGATGACACTGTGGGGATCTCTGGATGACACTGTGGGGATCTCTGGATGACACTGTGGGGATCTCTGGATGACACTGTGGGATCTTCTGGATAACACTAATGGGGGGATCTCTGGACGACACTCAATGGGGGATCTCTGGATGACACTGTGGGGATCTCTGGATGACACTATGGGGATCTCTGGATGACACTGCGGGGATCTCTGGATGACACTGTGGGATCTCTGGCTGACACTGTCAGGGGCTATGTGGATGACACATATATAGCATATTATGCCATATACGCGTCACCACAGATCCCATTAGTGTCATCCACAGACCCCCATAGTGCCACTCATAGTGTGTGTGGGGGGCAGTTTACACTGCAAGAGGGCCGGTGTAGCTTGACTCTTTCATACACCGTCTCGCAGCTTCTATACACTATTGAGGTAAACCCACCTCTACTAATGTGCCGGAATACTAACTATTGATGCGCAGTCCCCTCAGGTCAGGCGCCAGTCCTCCATGCCCCGCCCGGCGCGCTTCTACATTCATCATAAAGTGGGCTGGAGCCGGCAGGAGGACGCGAGGTGCTGGGAGGAATCGGGCAGCTTCAGCTCTCAGTTCCTCCATGCACCTCATGTCCCTCCTGCCCGCTCCGCCCACTTTTATGAATGTAGAAGGCAGGCGGGGCAGGAGGAGCATGGAGGGACTGAGCGCCTGACCTGAGGGAGACTGCGCATCAATAGTTAGTAATTCTGGCCACATTAATAGAGGTTAGGTTTACCTCAATAGTGTATAGGAGCTGCCGGACCGGAACTTCCGGTATCGGCAGCGGTATCGTGACATCACCGTCATGTGATCAGTGCAGGGGGTGTGGCTCGTGGATCACCTCTTATCCAATCCAGTGCTGAGTCACGCCCCCTGCACTGATCACATGACGGTGACATCACCCCAGGTCCTTAGGCTGTCTCACGGTTCGGGTTCAATGAAGCATTCCCTTATGGATTCCAAATGCCGCTACGGTCCGCGGTAGCGGAATCCATAACAGGAGGCTACGATAACCCGAACTCCGAACTTTGGACGCTGAACCAAAAATAGAGTTCGCTCAACTCTAATCACCAATGCTCGACATAAAGACACGCTCCTGCCCGCCTTTACCACAACATAAAGAGAATACAGGAGGCGATGCTCACCACCATCAGCCCGGGACAGGACACACTCCTCACCATCTTCACCGGACATGAAGAGAACACAGGACACGCCCCTCACCATCTTCACCGGACATAAAGAGAATCACAGGACACGCCCTCACCCCCTGTATACTGCTCTGTGGTCCTGGCTGATAACAGAGAGAAGAGCGGTGACTACCAGCCATACACACCTGACCTGGGTCTTCTCTGCAGCTCTTATATTCCTACAGGTAAAGGACCTGCGATGATGTCACAGTCATGCATCAGTTCATAGGGGCGGAGCCTCAGCATCATAGATTATACTGATTGGTAGGTAACAGACCTGTAAAGATGGTCACAGTCATGTGATCAGTCCATAAGGGCGGAGCCCAGCATCACAGATTATACTGATTGGCAGGTAAAAGACCTGTAATGATGTCACAGTCATGTGATCAGTCACATGAGGGCGGAGCTCAGCATTGCAGATTAGAT
>CM065589.1:621752391-621807715 GCA_033119425.1 Bufotes viridis
CTGGCGTGAAGGTCTCTTCCCCGCACAATGTGCTGTGCTCACCCTATATGAGTGGTGTGTTAAGTAGTACTATTCCTATCAGTGTAATCCCTGTTACGTCCCCTATCGGGGACGTGTCGAATAGATTTTAGGAATCGGAGATGGAAAAAGAAGCTTGGTCGGTCCTCTTACTTCCAATTTGGGGCACTGTGCGTGCGCCGCTCAGTGTACTGTGGCACCCTATATGAGTGGTGTGTTCAGTAATCAGTGGTACTATTCTTATCAGTTTTAATCCCTGTTACGTCCCCTATCAGGAGACGTGTATCGGAATAGATTTTAGACAACCGCAAAGAGTTGTCAATAGTTGACACACTCATGACATGGAATTTTATTCCTCTCTGCGTCAATCTTGGTGCAGTGATGACTGTGCTCGTCGCTTACGTTTGGGAAGATCGCAAGCGATGGTCAAAGCCTATGGTCGTGCTGAGGTAGTTCAGTGACAGTTAAGTGACCCAGAAAAAATGATTCTGCAGTGTGGGCCCATTGTTGGCCTAGTAGGCTTTAATGATCACCTTAGCAGATCACAAAAAAAATGAATGTTTTTCTATGATAAATTATCCAGCCGATCACTTTTGGCTCTGTTCACAATGAAGCAACGGCCTTATCATCTAGGGGTGTGCCAACATTGCCAACACACTCATAGAGGTGATCGCTTTATTGTGATCATAAGCCCCTTCACCACAACAAGGTAACCATCACGAGGGGATTTGACACTTGTATGGGCCTTTTTCTTTGTTTTGTTTTTGCAGCACCAGAGGCCAGAAAAATTAGGCATTGTTGCAGCCGCTGCTGTAGCAGCGGCCGGAAAAATTGATGTTTTCCAGGCAGAAAAGTGACTAAAACATTGCGGCTTGAACCCTAGTTGGTGGCGGAGAATTCACGAAAGTCATCCGGTATGCAGACATTAAATACAGCAGCGTGGGGACCATTTTGAGGCCATGGCATGTAATCAGGCCTTTTGTTAGTCAAACGTATCCCCCACTGTCAGTCCCTTCGGGATCCATGCCTCATTCATCTTTATGAAGGTGAGGTAATCAACACTTTTTGACCGAGGCGACTTCTCTTGTCAGTGACAATGCCTCCTGCTGCACTGAAGGTCCTTTCTGACAGGACACTTGAAGCAGGGCAGGCCAGAAGTTCTATCGCGAACTGGGATAGCTCAGGCCACAGGTCAAGCCTGCACACCCAGTAGTGAAGGGGTTCATCGCTCCTCAGAGTGTCGATATCTGCTGTTAAGGCGAGGGTAGTCTGCTACCTGTCGGTCAAGTCGTTCTCTAAGGCTGGATCCCGAAGGGCTGTGGCGATGAGTAGGACTGAAGAAGCTCCGCATGTCCTCCATCAACAACACATCTGTAAATCGTCCAGTCCTTGCCGCCGTGGTAGGAGGAGGATTACACTCACCTCTTCCCCTGTTAGATTCCCGCTGTGCTGTGACATCCCCCTTATAAGCTGTGTAAAGCATATTTTTAGTTTGGTCTTGAACTGCTGCATCCTTTCCGACTTTCGGTAATTTGGTAACATTTCTGCCACTTTCTGCTTATACCGGGGTCTAGTAGCGTGGCCATCCAGTACAGAGTCGTTCTCCTTCATCCTTTTTATACGAGGGTCCCTCAACAGACATGACAGCATGAAAGACCCCATTTGCACAAGGTTGGATGCAGAGCTACTCATTTCCGTTCCTCGTCCTCACTGATGTCATTGACGGTCTGTTCTTCCCCCAGCCACGTACAACACCATGGGTCCCAGATAGGTGGCAACTGAGCACCCTGGGGTGCCTGCTGTGGTTGGTCTTCCTCCTCCTCAAAGCCGCCACCTTCCTCCTCTGACTCCTCTTCCTCAGACTCTCTCTCTGCGTTGCCGCAGGTCCGGCAAGCGATGATGACAAGGCTGTTTCTGGTGGTGATGGTGACCACAACTCTTCCTCTTCATGCTCATCTATGGCCTGATCCAGCACTCTTCGCAGGGCACGCTCCAGGAAGAAAACAAATGGGATGAGGTCGCTGATGGTGCCCTCGGTGCGACTGACTAGGTTTTTCACCTCCTCAAAGGGACGCATGAGCCTACAGGCATTGCGCATGAGCGTCCAGTAACGTGGCAAAAGATTCCCAGCTCCGCAGAGGCTGTCCTGGCACCCGGTCATACAAATACTCGTTGACGGCTTTTTCTTGTTGGAGCAGGCGGCTGAACATTAGGAGTGTTGAATTCCAACGTGTCGGGCTGTCGCCAAATCAGCGACTCACTGGCATGTTGTTTCGCCGCTGAATGTCGGAAAAGTGCGCCATGGCCGTTGTGGGGGTCGCTCTGGTAGATAGCGGTGCGGGTGCAGTACTGAGGCAAAACAAGGAGTCCAGAATGTGCAATAAACAGTGTTTTATTCACACTTGCACAACATAAATGAAAAACAGTCTCTTGGTGATAATTCACACATAACTGAAATAATGTGGCCAAACAAAACAGGCCAACACAGGGTTCAGTCACCTGGGAGGTTTAGGTGAGGGTTCACACCTAGCAGTCGGCCCAGCCGCAGGAGCTTCCACCTTCAAGTTGCAGGGAAAAACACCACCTTGCTGAGCTCTTTCCTCCAGGTCATAGAACTCCACAGGACTGTTAGCAGCTCCAGGACAATCACAGCCCCCAGCTGCAGGTGCTGGCTGAGTTTTAAACCCAGCCCAAAACCAGGACTGGGTCGTGGGAGCAGCCACCCACCCTACACTTTAGCTGCTCCAGGGAAGAGCCGGTCCGGATCGGCTTTGCAGCCATGCTATTTAAAACTATGTCAGTAGCACTAGCTGCTGCTGACATCAACAAAACGGCTCTTACCTCACCGAGGCTATGAACCTCGGTGACACATACCTGCCATCACGACGGCACCCTGCACCTTACCACACCCCCTTTGTTCAACCCTGAGGGTGGACACATGTGAGGCAGTGCACGCGGAAAGGGCATCTGCATTCCCTGCAAGCGGCCTGCCCTATGTTCCACGGAGAACTTGGACACTTCATTTAATTTGCAGAAAATCGTTGCAGAACGCAGCGTCCCATCCGGCTTGGGTATCAGGACTATGGGACTGGCCCACTCACTTTTCGACTCCTCAATGACATCGAGCTTCAACATTAACTGCACTTCCTCCGCGATGGCCCGTCGCCGAGCCTCGGGTACCCGGTATGGTTTTAACCGGATCTTGGCCTGAGGCTCAGTGACGATGTCATGTCGGATGAGAGACGTGCGGCCAGGGAGGTCGAGAACACATCCGTGTTCCGACTGATGAACTCCCTGACTTCTGAACTTGTTTGGAAGACAGGCTGTCTGCAATTTTACCGTGGTTACTGCTTCACAGGCCTCGAACTGTGGGGCTGGACCCTTCTCACCTAGAAGCCCTGGCCGGGGCTGTTGTCGTCGGCCATGTTCCTATCTTTCCACGGCTTTAGTAAATTCACGTGGTACACCTGCTCCGGCTTGCGCCGCCTGGCTGGTGTACTTTGTAATTTACTTCCCTACCTTCTCGATCACCTCATAGGGGCCCTGCCACCTAGCTAGAATTTGCTGTCAAGGGTGGGTACCAGAACCAAAACCCGATCTCCCGGATTGAAGTCCCGTACCCGAGCCTGACGATTATACACCCTACTCTGGGCTTGTTGCGCTGCCTCCATATGCTCCCGGACCAGCGGCAACACCCTTTCCATCCGTTCCTGCATCTGGGTGACATACTCAATGACACTTTTGTGGGGACAGGCTGTTGTTCCCATGCTTCCTTGGCGATATCCAACAGGCCTCGAGGGTGTCTGCCATAAAGCAGTTCGAAGGGCGAGAACCCAGTAGAGGCCTGGGGTACCTCTCGCACTGCGAACATGAGATAGGGCAGAAGCAGGTCCCAGTCCTTCCCATCTCTAGACACCACCCTTTTTAACATATTTTTAAAGTTTGGTTAAACCTCTCGACAAGACCGTCTGTTTGCGGATGGTAAACGGACGTCCGTAACTGCTTTATACGCAACAATTTACACAGTTCCCTCATAACTTTGGACATAAAGGGGTCCCTTGGTCTGTCAGAACCTCTTTTGGCAGGCCCACACGGAAAACATTTCCATTAACTCTTTGGCGATGAGCTTAGCTGAGGTATGTCGCAGAGGCACCGCCTCCGGATACCGAGTTGCATAGTCGAGAACTACCAGAATGTGTTGGTGGCCCCTGGCAGACTTTGGTACAGGCCCAATTAGATCCATAGCGATTCGCTCAAACGGGACCTCAATAATTGGAAGAGGTACCAGAGGACTACGGAAATGTGGCTGGGGGCTATTTATCTGACAGGTCGGACAGGACTTACAATAATTTTCTACCTCCTTGAACACACCGGGCCAATAAAACCGCTGCAGTATGCGGTCCTGGGTTTTCTGCCACCCCAAGTGTCCCCAAGAACATGTTGGTGGGCAAGCTCCATAACCAGCTTGCGATATGCGGTGGGCACCACCAACTGTTCAACGGGCTCACCTCGGATTTGGTTCACCCGATACAACATATCCTGCAGAACAATAAATCGTGGGAACATTAATTCAGCCCCTGGTTTCTGGGGTTTACCATCAATTTCAGCACATTCTCCCAGGCCCTGGTTAGGGTTTGGTCCCGGTGTTGTGCGGTCCCAAAATTTTCCCGGAGACATTGAGGTCTGCCAACTCAGGTCCCGGTGGCAAGTCCTCCGTGTCTCCCACCATTACACTCAGTGGGGTTGTCTCCCCTCTACCGCAGCAGTGGTGGTCACCCCTACCGCAGGCCCTTCGGACTCGGGCTCCCAGGGCTCTGGCCTCCCACTGGAACCAGGCCACTCTGCTAGGGTTACCCCTGTCTCAGGGCTATTAGACACTTTCACCTCAGGCCATAGTGACGGAAAACCAGGGAAGCCTCTCCCAATTATTAGTTCATAAGGTAGCTTTGTGGAGATCGCCACTTCATAAGTCCATGTGCCGGCCACCGTGGACAGAGACATTACAGCAGTGGGATAGTCCTTTAAGTCTCCGTGTATGCACACCACACCAACTTTCCGGCCCGTATACTGGGTGGGCTGTACCAGGGCAGCACTTACCAAGGTTACTAGGCTCCCTGAGTCCAACAGCGCCACTGCCAGGTTATCACCAACTTGCACCTGGCACAGATGACGATTGTCTATTGTCCCGGGGATGCCGGTCGCACACAGTCTCCGGGCATACATGGAAGCCCGGTACCCATAATTAGTCTCCATGGGCTCTCCCCGGCGTGGACAGTTGGCCCTTATGTGTCCAGGCTCCCGACACTGCCAGCAGACCACTGGGGATGGGTCTGCAAGGGGGTACATCCCAGGCGGGTTTGGCCGGCCACCGGGTCTGGGGTGGAGATTTCCTGGGTTTGACTGGTCCCCTCCCAAAAGAACCCCCCTGCAGGTTTCTGGTGGCCTCATATCGCTCCACCAGGTCGACCATCTCTAAGGCATTCCCAGGTGACACCTGGCCGATCCAGTGCTGGAGCGCTGGGCCCGGACCAAAACATTCACCCCCAGTCTTGCCAGGATCTCACCTTTCACGGTCGGGTAGTCAGCTGCTTGGTCATCTGTGAGGTCAAAAAATACTTGCTGGGGTCCAGACGCCAGCAACGGAGCGGCGACCTCTGCCCACTGTTCTCGGGGTAATTTCTCCCTCACGGCCACCTTCTCGAACACCGCCAGATAGGTCTCAACATCATCCGAGGGGTCATCTTAGGGATCGCTGCACGGACAGCTTTCCGGGCATCGTGGGCGTGGTGGGACGCTCCTGCAGCTTGTAAGGCCATCACCTGCTGTAGTAGTAGCTGGTTGGTCTCCTGCTGCTGCTTGTTGGCCTCCCACTGCTGCAAGTTAGCCTCCACAAGGGCTTTTACAACCGCCTCCATTTTGTCCGGGAACCCGGCTGCAACTTTGCCGGCCTAATATAGGACATCCAGTCGTGCCCAGCAAAACAAAAATTTTTGGCGTTCACGCCAGCCTCACTACGCATGCCCGCATCCTCCACCAAATGTGGGGAGTCGCTCTGGTAGATAGCGGTGCGGGTGCAGTACTGAGGCAAAACAAGGAGTCCAGCATGTGCAATAAACAGTGTTTTATTCACACTTGCACAACATAAATGAAAAACAGTCTCTTGGTGATAATTCACACATAACAGAAATAATGTGGCCAAACAAAACAGGCCAACACAGGGTTCAGTCACCTGGGAGGTTTAGGGTGAGGGTTCACACCTAGCAGTCGGCCCAGCCGCAGGAGATTCCACCTTCAAGTTGCAGGGAAAAACACCACCTTGCTGAGCTCCTTCCTCCAGGTCATAGAACTCCACAGGACTGTTAGCAGCTCCAGGACAATCACAGCCCCCAGCTGCTGGTGCTGGCTGAGTTTTTAAACCCAGCCCAAAACCAGGACTGGGTCGTGGGAGCAGCCACCCACCCTACACTTTAGCTGCTCCCGGTAAGAGCCGGCCCGGATCGGCTTTGCAGCCATGCTATTTAAAACTATGTCAGTAGCACTAGCTGCTGCTGACATCAACAAAAACAGCTCTTACCTCACCGAGGCTATGAACCTCGGTGACACATACCTGCCATCCACGACGGCACCCTGCACCTTACCACACCGTGTAGAACGCTCTGAAATGGCCACACACCTTCCTGGCCTGCTTGAGGACGTCCTGTAAGCCTGGGTACTTATGCACACAGCGTTGTACAATCAGATTCAACACATGTGCCAAATTCAATGCCGCAGAATTGCTTCCGTTGTCACACACCACTTTGCCGATCTCCAGTTGGTGCGGGGTCAGCCACTGATCCACCAGTGCGTTCAGGGTGGACAGGAGTGCTGGTCTGGTGTGACTCTCTGCTTTCAGGCAAGTCAACCCCAAGACGGCGTGACACTGTCGTATCCGGGATGTGGAATAGCCCTGGGGAGCTGGGGGTGCAGTTGATGTGGAGCAAGACACGCAGTGCCACCTCCTCTACTCCTACTCCATACTCTTCGCTAGCCTCCTCGGCTGAGTCCTCTTCTGCTGCGGCGTCTTGCTCCACATCAACTGCACCCCCAGCTCCCCAGGGGCTATTCCACATCCCGGATACGACAGTGTCACGCCGTCTTGGGGTTGACTTGCCTGAAAGCAGAGAGTCACACCAGACCAGCACTCCTGTCCACCCTGAACGCACTGGTGGATCAGTGGCTGACCCCGCACCAACTGGAGATCGGCAAAGTGGTGTGTGACAACGGAAGCAATCTGCGGCATTGAATTTGGCACATGTGTTGAATCTGATTGTACAACGCTGTGTGCATAAGTACCCAGGCTTACAGGACGTCCTCAAGCAGGCCAGGAAGGTGTGTGGCCATTTCAGGCGTTCCTACACGGTGTGGTAAGGTGCAGGGTGCCGTCGTGGATGGCAGGTATGTGTCACCGAGGTTCATAGCCTCGGTGAGGTAAGAGCTGTTTTTGTTGATGTCAGCAGCAGCTAGTGCTACTGACATAGTTTTAAATAGCATGGCTGCAAAGCCGATCCGGGCCGGCTCTTACCGGGAGCAGCTAAAGTGTAGGGTGGGTGGCTGCTCCCCACGACCCAGTCCTGGTTTTGGGCTGGGTTTAAAACTCAGCCAGCACCAGCAGCTGGGGGCTGTGATTGTCCTGGAGCTGCTAACAGTCCTGTGGAGTTCTATGACCTGGAGGAAGGAGCTCAGCAAGGTGGTGTTTTCCCTGCAACTTGAAGGTGGAATCTCCTGCGGCTGGGCCGACTGCTAGGTGTGAACCCTCACCTAAACCTCCCAGGTGACTGAACCCTGTGTTGGCCTGTTTTGTTTGGCCACATTATTTCTGTTATGTGTGAATTATCACCAAGAGACTGTTTTTCATTTATGTTGTGCAAGTGTGAATAAAACACTGTTTATTGCACATGCTGGACTCCTTGTTTTGCCTCAGTACTGCACCCGCACCGCTATCTACCAGAGCGACTCCCACATTTGGTGGAGGATGCGGGCATGCGCAGTGAGGCTGGCGTGAACGCCAAAAATTTTTGTTTTGCTGGGCACGACTGGATGTCCTATATTAGGCCGGCAAAGTTGCAGCCGGGTTCCCGGACAAAATGGAGGCGGTTGTAAAAGCCCTTGTGGAGGCTAACTTGCAGCAGTGGGAGGCCAACAAGCAGCAGCAGGAGACCAACCAGCTACTACTACAGCAGGTGATGGCCTTACAAGCTGCAGGAGCGTCCCACCACGTCCACGATGCCCGGAAAGCTGTCCGTGCAGCGATCCCTAAGATGACCCCTCGGATGATGTTGAGACCTATCTGGCGGTGTTCGAGAAGGTGGCCGTGAGGGAGAAATTACCCCGAGAACAGTGGGCAGAGGTCGTCGCTCCGTTGCTGGCGTCTGGACCCCAGCAAGTATTTTTGACCTCACAGATGACCAAGCAGCTGACTACCCGACCGTGAAAGGTGAGATCCTGGCAAGACTGGGGGTGAATGTTTTGGTCCGGGCCCAGCGCTCCAGCACTGGATCGGCCAGGTGTCACCTGGGAATGCCTTAGAGATGGTCGACCTGGTGGAGCGATATGAGGCCACCAGAAACCTGCAGGGGGTTCTTTTGGGAGGGACCAGTCAAACCCAGGAAATCTCCACCCCAGACCCGGTGGCCGGCCAAACCCGCCTGGGATGTACCCCTTGCAGACCCATCCCCAGTGGTCTGCTGGCAGTGTCGGGAGCCTGGACACATAAGGGCCAACTGTCCACGCCGGGAGAGCCCATGGAGACTAATTATGGGTACCGGGCTTCCATGTATGCCCGGAGACTGTGTGCGACCGGCATCCCGGGACAATAGACAATCGTCATCTGTGCCAGGTGCAAGTTGGTGATAACCTGGCAGTGGCGCTGTTGGACTCAGGGAGCCTAGTAACCTTGGTAAGTGCTGCCCTGGTACAGCCCACCCAGTATACGGGCCGGAAAGTTGGTGTGGTGTGCATACACGGAGACTTAAAGGACTATCCCACTGCTGTAATGTCTCTGTCCACGGTGGCCGGCACATGGACTTATGAAGTGGCGATCTCCACAAAGCTACCTTATGAACTAATAATTGGGAGAGGCTTCCCTGGTTTTCCGTCACTATGGCCTGAGGTGAAAGTGTCTAATAGCCCTGAGACAGGGGTAACCCTAGCAGAGTGGCCTGGTTCCAGTGGGAGGCCAGAGCCCTGGGAGCCCGAGTCCGAAGGGCCTGCGGTAGGGGTGACCACCACTGCTGCGGTAGAGGGGAGACAACCCCACTGAGTGTAATGGTGGGAGACACGGAGGACTTGCCACCGGGACCTGAGTTGGCAGACCTCAATGTCTCCGGGAAAATTTTGGGACCGCACAACACCGGGACCAAACCCTAACCAGGGCCTGGGAGAATGTGCTGGAAATTGATGGTAAACCCCAGAAACCAGGGGCTGAATTAATGTTCCCACGATTTATTGTTCTGCAGGATATGTTGTATCGGGTGAACCAAATCCGAGGTGAGCCCGTTGAACAGTTGGTGGTGCCCACCGCATATCGCAAGCTGGTTATGGAGCTTGCCCACCAACATGTTCTTGGGGGACACTTGGGGTGGCAGAAAACCCAGGACCGCATACTGCAGCGGTTTTATTGGCCCGGTGTGTTCAAGGAGGTAGAAAATTATTGTAAGTCCTGTCCGACCTGTCAGATAAATAGCCCCCAGCCACATTTCCGTAGTCCTCTGGTACCTCTTCCAATTATTGAGGTCCCGTTTGAGCGAATCGCTATGGATCTAATTGGGCCTGTACCAAAGTCTGCCAGGGGCCACCAACACATTCTGGTGGTTCTCGACTATGCAACTCGGTATCCGGAGGCGGTGCCTCTGCGACATACCTCAGCTAAGCTCATCGCCAAAGAGTTAATGGAAATGTTTTCCCGTGTGGGCCTGCCAAAAGAGGTTCGGACAGACCAAGGGACCCCTTTATGTCCAAAGTTATGAGGGAACTGTGTAAATTGTTGCGTATAAAGCAGTTACGGACGTCCGTTTACCATCCGCAAACAGACGGTCTTGTCGAGAGGTTTAACCAAACTTTAAAAAATATGTTAAAAAGGGTGGTGTCTAGAGATGGGAAGGACTGGGACTTGCTTCTGCCCTATCTCATGTTCGCAGTGCGAGAGGTACCCCAGGCCTCTACTGGGTTCTCGCCCTTCGAACTGCTTTATGGCAGACACCCTCGAGGCCTGTTGGATATCGCCAAGGAAGCATGGGAACAACAGCCTGTCCCCACAAAAGTGTCATTGAGTATGTCACCCAGATGCAGGAACGGATGGAAAGGGTGTTGCCGCTGGTCCGGGAGCATATGGAGGCAGCGCAACAAGCCCAAAGTAGGGTGCATAATCGTCAGGCTCGGGTACGGGACTTCAATCTGGGAGATCGGGTTTTGGTTCTGGTACCCACCCTTGACAGCAAATTCCTAGCTAGGTGGCAGGGCCCCTATGAGGTGATCGAGAAGGTAGGGAAGTAAATTACAAGGTACACCAGCCAGGCGGCGCAAGCCGGAGCAGGTGTACCACGTGAATTTACTAAAGCCGTGGAAAGATAGGAACATGGCCGACGACAACAGCCCCCGGCCAGGGCTTCTAGGTGAGAAGGGTCCAGCCCCACAGTTCGAGGCCTGTGAAGCAGTAACCACGGTAAAAATTGCAGACAGCCTGTCTTCCAAACAAGTTCAGGAAGTCAGGGAGTTCATCAGTCGGAACACGGATGTGTTCTCGGACCTCCCTGGCCGCACGTCTCTCATCCGACATGACATCGTCACTGAGCCTCAGGCCAAGATCCGGTTAAAACCATACCGGGTACCCGAGGCTCGGCGACGGGCCATCGCGGAGGAAGTGCAATTAATGTTGAAGCTCGATGTCATTGAGGAGTCGAAAAGTGAGTGGGCCAGTCCCATAGTCCTGATACCCAAGCCGGATGGGACGTTGCGGTTCTGCAACGATTTTCGCAAATTAAATGAAGTGTCCAAGTTCTCCGTGGAACATAGGGCAGGCCGCTTGCAGGGGAATGCAGATGCCCTTTCCCGCGTGCACTGCCTCACATGTGTCCACCCCCTCAGGGTTGAACAAAGGGGGGGGTGTGTGGTAAGGTGCAGGGTGCCGTCGTGGATGGCAGGTATGTGTCACCGAGGTTCATAGCCTCGGTGAGGTAAGAGCCGTTTTTGTTGATGTCAGCAGCAGCTAGTGCTACTGACATAGTTTTAAATAGCATGGCTGCAAAGCCGATCCGGGCCGGCTCTTCCCTGGAGCAGCTAAAGTGTAGGGTGGGTGGCTGCTCCCCACGACCCAGTCCTGGTTTTGGGCTGGGTTTAAAACTCAGCCAGCACCTGCAGCTGGGGGGCTGTGATTGTCCTGGAGCTGCTAACAGTCCTGTGGAGTTCTATGACCTGGAGGAAAGAGCTCAGCAAGGTGGTGTTTTTCCCTGCAACTTGAAGGTGGAAGCTCCTGCGGCTGGGCCGACTGCTAGGTGTGAACCCTCACCTAAACCTCCCAGGTGACTGAACCCTGTGTTGGCCTGTTTTGTTTGGCCACATTATTTCAGTTATGTGTGAATTATCACCAAGAGACTGTTTTTCATTTATGTTGTGCAAGTGTGAATAAAACACTGTTTATTGCACATTCTGGACTCCTTGTTTTGCCTCAGTACTGCACCCGCACCGCTATCTACCAGAGCGACTCCCCACAACGGCCATGGCGCACTTTTCCGACATTCAGCGGCGAAACAACATGCCAGTGAGTCGCTTGATTTGCGACAGCCCGACACGTTGGAATTCAACACTCCTAATGTTCAGCCGCCTGCTCCAACAAGAAAAAGCCGTCAACGAGTATTTGTATGACCGGGGTGCCAGGACAGCCTCTGCGGAGCTGGGAATCTTTTTGCCACGTTACTGGACGCTCATGCGCAATGCCTGTAGGCTCATGCGTCCTTTTGAGGAGGTGAAAAACCTAGTCAGTCGCACCGAGGGCACCATCAGCGACCTCATCCCATTTGTTTTCTTCCTGGAGCGTGCCCTGCGAAGAGTGCTGGATCAGGCCATAGATGAGCATGAAGAGGAAGAGTTGTGGTCACCATCACCACCAGAAACAGCCTTGTCATCATCGCTTGCCGGACCTGCGGCAACGCAGAGAGAGGAGTCTGAGGAAGAGGAGTCAGAGGAGGAAGGTGGCGGCTTTGAGGAGGAGGAAGACCAACCACAGCAGGCACCCCAGGGTGCTCATTGCCACCTATCTGGGACCCATGGTGTTGTACGTGGCTGGGGGGAAGAACAGACCGTCAATGACATCAGTGAGGACGAGGAACGGGAAATGAGTAGCTCTGCATCCAACCTTGTGCAAATGGGGTCTTTCATGCTGTCATGTCTGTTGAGGGACCCTCGTATAAAAAGGATGAAGGAGAACGACCTGTACTGGATGGCCACGCTACTAGACCCCCGGTATAAGCAGAAAGTGGCAGAAATGTTACCAAATTACCGAAAGTCGGAAAGGATGCAGCAGTTCAAGACCAAACTAAAAAATATGCTTTACACAGCTTATAAGGGGGATGTCACAGCACAGCGGGAATCTAACAGGGGAAGAGGTGAGTGTAATCCTCCTCCTACCACGGCGGCAAGGACTGGACGATTTACAGATGTGTTGTTGATGGAGGACATGCGGAGCTTCTTCACTCCTACTCATCGCCACAGCCCTTCGGGATCCAGCCTTAGAGAACGACTTGACCGACAGGTAGCAGACTACCTCGCCTTAACAGCAGATATCGACACTCTGAGGAGCGATGAACCCCTTCACTACTGGGTGTGCAGGCTTGACCTGTGGCCTGAGCTATCCCAGTTCGCGATAGAACTTCTGGCCTGCCCTGCTTCAAGTGTCCTGTCAGAAAGGACCTTCAGCGCAGCAGGAGGCATTGTCACTGACAAGAGAAGTCGCCTCGGTCAAAAAAGTGTTGATTACCTCACCTTCATAAAGATGAATGAGGCATGGATCCCGAAGGGACTGACAGTGGGGGATACGTTTGACTAACAAAAGGCCTGATTACATGCCATGGCCTCAAAATGGTCCCCACGCTGCTGTATTTAATGTCTGCATACCGGATGACTTTCGTGAATTCTCCGCCACCAACTAGGGTTCAAGCCGCAATGTTTTAGTCACTTTTCTGCCTGGAAAACATCAATTTTTCCGGCCGCTGCTACAGCAGCGGCTGCAACAATGCCTAATTTTTCTGGCCTCTGGTGCTGCAAAAACAAAACAAAGAAAAAGGCCCATACAAGTGTCAAATCCCCCTCGTGATGGTTACCTTGTTGTGGTGAAGGGGCTTGCGTATCACAATAAAGCGATCACCTCTATGAGTGTGTTGGCAATGTTGGCACACCCCAGATGATAAGGCCGTTGCTTCATTGTGAACAGACCAAAAGTGATCGGCTGGATAATTTATCATAGAAAAAACATTCATTTTTTTTGTGATCTGCTAAGGTGATCATTAAAGCCTACTAGGCCAACAATGGGCCCACACTGCAGAATCATTTTTTTCTGGGTCACTTAACTGTCACTGAACTACCTCAGCACGACCATAGGCTTTGACCATCGCTTGCGATCTCCCAAACGTGCGCACGAGCACAGTCATCACTGCACCAAGATTGACGCAGAGAGGAATAAAATTTATGTCATGAGTGTGTCAACTATTGACAACTCTTTGCGGTTGTCTAAAATCTATTCGATACACGTCTCCTGATAGGGGACGTAACAGGGATTAAACTGATAAGAATAGTACCACTGATTACTGAACACACCACTCATATAGGGTGCCACAGTACACTGAGCGGCGCACGCGCAGTGCCCCAAATTGGAAGTAAGAGGACCGACCAAGCTTCTTTTTCCATCTCCCGATTCCTAAAATCTATTCGATACACGTCCCCTGATAGGGGACGTAACAGGGATTACACTGATAGGAATAGTACTACTTAACACACCACTCATATAGGGTGGCACAGCACATTGTGCGAGGAAGAGACCTTCAATGACGTCAGTGAGGACAAGGAACGGCACATGGCTAGCTTGGTGTCCAACCTTGTGCAAATGGACTGTTTGCGGTTGTTTGCGGAGCGCTAAACCATGAGTTTGGTCTGTCAGAGTTTTGCCTGTCAATGTCTGTGAAGCGGGCGTAACCCTTACACTACCTGATCGATACAACATCATACCTGATCGTATACACACACTGGATGTTTTAAAGCACGTTATTCCAAACAATTTAGGAATGTTAGTTGATTTATGCCCTTTATGGATTAAAACCCGACTCTGCGTCCACTACGTAATTTTCCATGGGAGTTTTGCCATAGATCCCCCTCCGGCATGCCACAGTCCAGGTGTTAGTCCCCTTGAAACAACTTTTCCATCACTATTGTGGCCAGGAAGAGTTCCTGTGGGTTTTTAAAATTCGCCTGTCTATTGAAGTCTATGGCGGTTCGCCCGTTCACGAACATTTGCGGAAGTTCGCCTTTGCCGTTCGTGAACGGAAAATTTTATGTTCACGACATCTCTATCAAGTATTGACCTTCCTTGGGACAGCTGGGTACTATAGAAAATTCATACCCAACTACAGCACTATTGCTAAACCCCTGACAGACTTAACCAAAAAGAATCTACCCAGACTGGTCCTGTGGTCTCCCTCCTGTGAAGTACACACAAGCAATACCCGGTTTATAATCAAAATTTCATTTTATTCACGATACTTTTAAAAAAAGGAACAAAGTCCACACATATAAAGCACATAATACATGATTGGTGATGATAAGAATACATAAAGGGGATTAGCCCTCGCAGGGGTGGTTATTATATAATACTTATTACATCCAGGTATTTAGTGGCAAAGATTGACATACAGTATATAGTATATAGAGCTTGTAAAGCCCCCATATAACTCCAAGACCATGGTAGGTATGGAGGACACTCCACAAAAAGACCCAGTAAGAGAAAAGCAAGGTTCTCACTAAAAAAGTATACTGTAGCTGAATATACCTGATGTAATCTGAACGTCACACCACCTGCGTCCCGTCCCGACGCGCGTTTTGCCCGCACTGGCTTTGTCAAGGGATCATGTGTACTAGTCACTGCCCCCCTATCTATTTTATAGGCTCCTGCACATACGTAACTAGTTTAACAAACATCCACACCTGTTGTTCATACCTGTTGTTCATATGCCACCCGTGGCGCCCATTACTCCGGAAAAGGCGCGTCGCGCACTCCACGCCGGAGCGCACCACGCCCGCAGGAAGTGACGTGGTTGCGCTCCACCGTGGAGCATAAGACCGCACCCCCGGATTTGGCAATCAGCTGCCGGATGTATATTAGTCCAACATGTTTAATCCTATAAGGGCATAATCCCGCTGCGGTCATTTTCATCTTTTGCTCCTGGGGTGGTGTGTTCCGCGCATCACGTCGGGGCGCATAACCGCCCACCGGAAGTGATGCGGCTGCGTTCCACCGTGGAGCACAAGACACCACCACCGAAGGCACAATGTTAAATACATATTGGCGTAACTCATCCAACTGCAGAGGGGCTACAGAATCAAATCAATATATCACTAATATAAATAAAAATAAAAAATAAAAAAATATAAAAATAAAATACCGGAAAGTGGAAAAATCAAAGTGCAAAACAAAATAAATGAAATAACAGTGAAAGTGCCCAGTGCTTGTGCCACCTAGTGCTCAAAAGTGCAAAATGCAAGTGCTTCACAACGTAATCACAATCAGTGCATAATCATTGACTGTACCATTACAATATGCCGAAGTCAATAATAACAGTTCTAAAAATGCTAATTATATCATATGAGTAAAAAAGATAAAAACCATGTAAAGTGCATCAATATTTCATAGATTCATACACAGTGTACCACCGTATTGCAATGAGATACTGTGATAATTCATATAAACCAATTCCTCTAAAGTGCCCGTTTTGTACTATGCAGCTCTGATATGCCCGCATCCAATGTATGATATTTTGTGCCTGAGTCATACTCCAGGTCTTTCCATCTTTTTATTCTTATTGATGTAGACCCACTATCCAGCAGAAAGTCCCATTCTTCCATACTTCCGACATTCCACGGTATGGCATCACAACTGCTAAAAGAAAAATCAATTAGTACCAACATTTAAGACAACTGTTAAAACACAGGAAAAAACATAGTGGGGAGTATATTCCCAGCTAATCCTGTATGCTTATAGTCCTGAACAGAGTAATCTACAAGAAAGGTGCAAAACCCAACCCTTCATTGAGGCCTTGTGGAGAGATTGTATTTAATGTAAAGATCCATTTCGTCTCCCTCTGTGCTAGAAGGCGTTTCCAATTCCCCCCTCTCTGATCGAACAACACCCGATCAATCCCTCTTACCTTCAGTAGTCGCCCATCGGAATTGTGGTGTGTGACAGAACCATCTGTCTGATTATTCTTTATTAATGCTTGTTTCCCTGCTGTATTCGTCTGTTTGCATTCCATTCGTATGAATGGCTGTTGTTACGGTATAACCCGGTATAGCGAGGGTTAATACCGTTCGGGCGATTCCCCTGGAGAAGAGCACAGCAACCCACAACCGCTGGAATCCACCGAACTGGAACCATACGAAGTCCTCCTTTCCTGGAACAGGCAAGAGAACGTTCTGACGTAGCAATTCCCCCCAAGTACGAGACGAGGCTCCGTATTAATGGTTAAACAGGAATTCTCTATTTATTGAGGGCTACCTGCCCGGTATTTATGCAGGTCTCCCACCTGGTGGACACTCCGCTAGGGGACCAGAAGGAAGACTGCGACACTGGATACAGCAGCCAATCACACACATTGGGACAATACAGACACCCCCAGCATATCCCTCCCCTCTGCCTGTGATACAATTACCCTACACAGGTTAATGTAATCATCACAGGCAGGAGAATACACAATGTCTTCTGTCCTGGAGACAATTGAGGACTCATTCAATTATCTCTCAGGACAAAGGGAAATCGCCAATACACACGTGGGGACAATAGGACAGACATCACTATTCAATACACAATGTCCCACCCTTTACAGTACACAGACATGTAACATATCCCCAGATGGCTTGGATCTGAGCGCTCAATATATCCAAGGATAGAGGCAGACTCCATTGAGCACATGGTTGCAAAAGGACATAAAACATATACGTTACAATTACTACATAAAACATATACATGCAACATATCCCCAGATGGCTTAGGTCTGAGCGCACATTATTGAATGGCGCTCAGACCACACATGTCCAGTTCAATTGCCATGGAGCTAAAGTCTTTCCCATAGTCTTTCATTATACGAATGGGCTCCATAGCAGAGCTATCTGGGGCATCACCGCTCAAACAGGACAAGCATACATGGGGCCATAGTCGCAGGGAAGGAGGCGAGCAAGCAGTCCCCTCCAAAACCCAGTGGCGCGGTTGGTTTCGCCACAGCTGTTTTCTATAGCCCAGCCATTCGAATGACTGTCTTTCCCGAATGAACTAGACGAACGGACGGCCACCCAGGAGAGAAGTGTGCTGCTGGTTAACCGATTGATCCCAATTAGAACGTTGTGGTTAACCGCAGACACTTCTCAATTACACGAATTCAGGGTGGTCGTCGTTCGTATGTCGACCACGAGGCAGCGGCCATTTTAAACTATGAGAAAGCCCAGTGGTGTTCGGCTCTATTTTCATGGAACTAAAAACGGACACTTTTTCTGCCGAACACCTGTTATTGCCTGGATTCCTAACTTTTATTCTGTTGATTGTATCACGGACAATGTCATTGTGTTGTTGATTGTATCACGGGCAATGTCATTGTGTTGTTGATTGGATCATGGACAATGTCATTGTGTTGTTGATTGTATCACGGACAATGTCATTGTGTTGTGGATTGTATCACAGACAATGTCATTGTGTTGTTGATTGTATCACAGACAATCTCATTGTGTTGTTGATTGGATCACGGACAATGTCATTGTGTTGTGGATTGTATCACAGGCAATGTCATTGTGTTGTTGATTGTATCACGGGCAATGTCATTGTGTTGTTGATTGGATCACGGACAATGTCATTGTGTTGTTGATTGTATCACAGGCAATGTCATTGTGTTGTTGATTGTATCACAGGCAATGTCATTGTGTTGTTGATTGTATCACAGGCAATGTCATTGTGTTGTTGATTGGATCACGGACAATGTCATTGTGTTGTTGATTGTATAACGGGCAATGTCATTGTGTTGTTGATTGGATCACGGGCAATGTCATTGTGTTGTTGATTGGATCACAGACAATGTCATTGTGTTGTTGATTGGATCACGGGCAATGTCATTGTGTTGTTGATTGTATCACGGACAATGTCATTGTGTTGTGGATTGTATCACAGACAATGTCATTGTGTTGTTGATTGTATCACAGACAATCTCATTGTGTTGTTGATTGTATCACAGACAATCTCATTGTGTTGTTGATTGGATCACAGACAATGTCATTGTGTTGTTGATTGTATCACAGACAATCTCATTGTGTTGTTGATTGTATCACAGACAATCTCATTGTGTTGTTGATTGGATCACAGGCAATGTCCTTGTGTTGTTGATTGGATCACGGACAATGTCATTGTGTTGTGGATTGTATCACAGGCAATGTCATTGTGTTGTTGATTGTATCACGGGCAATGTCATTGTGTTGTGGATTGTATCACAGGCAATGTCATTGTGTTGTTGATTGTATCACGGGCAATGTCATTGTGTTGTTGATTGTATCACGGGCAATGCCATTCTGTTGTTGATTGTATCACGGACAATGCCATTCTGTTGTTGATTGTATCACGGACAATGCCATTCTGTTGTTGATTGTATCACGGACAATGTCATTGTGTTGTTGATTGTATCACGGACAATGTCATTGTGTTGTTGATTGGATCACGGACAATGTCATTGTGTTGTTGATTGGATCATGGACAATGTCATTGTGTTGTTGATTGGATCATGGACAATGTCATTGTGTTGTTGATTGGATCACAGGCAATGTCATTGTGTTGTTGATTGTATCACAGGCAATGTCATTGTGTTGTTGATTGGATCACGGACAATGTCATTGTGTTGTTGATTGTATCACGGACAATGTCATTGTGTTGTTGATTGGATCACGGGCAATGTCATTGTGTTGTTGATTGGATCACGGACAGTGTCATTGTGTTGTTGATTGGATCACGGACAGTGTCATTGTGTTGTTGATTGGATCACGGACAATGTCATTGTGTTGTTGATTGGATCACGGACAATGTCATTGTGTTGTTGATTGGATCACGGACAATGTCATTGTGTTGTTGATTGTATCACAGGCAATGTCATTGTGTTGTGGATTGTATCACAGACAATGTCATTGTGTTGTTGATTGTATCACGGGCAATGTCATTGTGTTGTTGATTGTATCACGGGCAATGCCATTGTGTTGTTGATTGTATCACGGGCAATGTCATTGTGTTGTTGATTGTATCACGGGCAATGTCATTGTGTTGTTGATTGTATCACGGACAGTGTCATTGTGTTGTTGATTGTATCACGGACAATGTCATTGTGTTGTTGATTGTATCACAGGCAATGTCATTGTGTTGTTGATTGTATCACGGACAATGTCATTGTGTTGTTGATTGTATCACGGACAATGTCATTGTGTTGTTGATTGGATCACGGACAATGTCATTGTGTTGTTGATTGGATCACGGACAATGTCATTGTGTTGTTGATTGTATCACTGACAATGTCATTGTGTTGTTGATTGTATCACGGACAATGTCATTGTGTTGTTGATTGGATCACGGACAATGTCATTGTGTTGTTGATTGTATCACGGACAATGTCATTGTGTTGTTGATTGGATCACGGACAATGTCATTGTGTTGTTGATTGGATCACGGACAATGTCATTGTGTTGTTGATTGTATCACAGGCAATGTCATTGTGTTGTTGATTGTATCACGGACAATGTCATTGTGTTGTTGATTGGATCACAGACAATGTCATTGTGTTGTTGATTGGATCACGGACAATGTCATTGTGTTGTTGATTGGATCACAGACAATGTCATTGTGTTGTTGATTGGATCACAGACAATGTCATTGTGTTGTTGATTGGATCACGGGCAATGTCATTGTATTGTTGATTGGATCACGGACAATGTCATTGTGTTGTTGATTGGATCACAGACAATGTCATTGTGTTGTTGATTGTATCACGGGCAATGTCATTGTGTTGTTGATTGGATCACGGACAATGTCATTGTGTTGTTGATTGTATCACGGACAATGTCATTGTATTGTTGATTGGATCACGGACAATGTCATTGTGTTGTTGATTGTATCACAGACAATGTCATTGTGTTGTTGATTGTATCACAGGCAATGTCATTGTGTTGTTGATTGGATCACGGACAATGTCATTGTGTTGTTGATTGGATCATGGACAATGCCATTGTGTTGTTGATTGGATCATGGACAATGCCATTGTGTTGTTGATTGGATCACGGACAATGTCATTGTGTTGTTGATTGTATCACAGGCAATGTCATTGTGTTGTTGATTGTATCACAGACAATGTCATTGTGTTGTTGATTGTATCACAGGCAATGTCATTGTGTTGTTGATTGTATCACAGGCAGTGTCATTGTGTTGTTGATTGTATCACAGACAGTGTCATTGTGTTGTTGATTGTATCACGGACAATGTCATTGTGTTGTTGATTGTATCACAGACAATGTCATTGTGTTGTTGATTGTATCACGGACAATGTCATTGTGTTGTTGATTGGATCACAGCAATGTCATTGTGTTGTTGATTGTATCACGGACAATGTCATTGTGTTGTTGATTGTATCACGGACAATGTCATTGTGTTGTTGATTGGATCACAGACAATGTCATTGTGTTGTTGATTGGATCACGGACAATGTCATTGTGTTGTTGATTGGATCACAGACAATGTCATTGTGTTGTTGATTGTATCACAGACAATGTCATTGTGTTGTTGATTGTATCACAGCAATGTCATTGTGTTGTTGATTGTATCACGGACAATGTCATTGTGTTGTTGATTGTATCACAGACAATGTCATTGTGTTGTTGATTGTATCACGGACAATGTCATTGTGTTGTGGATTGTATCACAGACAATGTCATTGTGTTGTTGATTGTATCACAGGCAATGCCATTGTGTTGTTGATTGGATCACGGACAATGTCATTGTGTTGTTGATTGTATCACGGACAATGTCATTGTGTTGTTGATTGGATCACGGACAATGTCATTGTGTTGTTGATTGGATCACGGACAATGTCATTGTGTTGTTGATTGGATCACGGACAATGTCATTGTGTTGTTGATTGTATCACAGACAATGTCATTGTGTTGTTGATTGGATCACAGACAATGTCATTGTGTTGTTGATTGTATCACGGACAATGTCATTGTGTTGTTGATTGGATCACAGACAGTGTCATTGTGTTGTTGATTGGATCACGGACAGTGTCATTGTGTTGTTGATTGGATCACGGACAATGTCATTGTGTTGTTGATTGGATCACAGACAATGTCATTGTGTTGTTGATTGTATCACGGACAATGTCATTGTGTTGTTGATTGGATCACAGACAATGTCATTGTGTTGTTGATTGTATCACGGACAATGTCATTGTGTTGTTGATTGTATCACGGACAATGTCATTGTGTTGTTGATTGGATCACGGACAATGTCATTGTGTTGTTGATTGGATCACGGACAATGTCATTGTGTTGTTGATTGGATCATGGACAATGTCATTGTGTTGTTGATTGGATCACGGACAATGTCATTGTGTTGTTGATTGTATCACGGACAATGTCATTGTGTTGTTGATTGGATCACGGACAATGTCATTGTGTTGTTGATTGTATCACGGACAATGTCATTGTGTTGTTGATTGATCACGGACAATGTCATTGTGTTGTTGATTGGATCACGGACAATGTCATTGTGTTGTTGATTGATCACGGACAATGTCATTGTGTTGTTGATTGGATCACGGACAATGTCATTGTGTTGTTGATTGTATCACGGACAATGTCATTGTGTTGTTGATTGGATCACGGACAATGTCATTGTGTTGTTGATTGTATCACAGACAATGTCATTGTGTTGTTGATTGGATCACAGACAATGTCATTGTGTTGTTGATTGGATCACGGACAATGTCATTGTGTTGTTGATTGGATCACAGACAATGTCATTGTGTTGTTGATTGTATCACGGACAATGTCATTGTGTTGTTGATTGGATCACGGACAATGTCATTGTGTTGTTGATTGGATCACGGACAATGTCATTGTGTTGTTGATTGTATCACGGACAATGTCATTGTGTTGTTGATTGGATCACGGACAATGTCATTGTGTTGTTGATTGGATCACGGACAATGTCATTGTGTTGTTGATTGGATCACGGACAATGTCATTGTGTTGTTGATTGGATCACGGACAGTGTCATTGTGTTGTTGATTGGATCACGGACAATGTCATTGTGTTGTTGATTGTATCACGGACAATGTCATTGTGTTGTTGATTGTATCACAGGCAATGTCATTGTGTTGTTGATTGTATCACAGGCAATGTCATTGTGTTGTTGATTGTATCACAGGCAATGTCATTGTGTTGTTGATTGTATCACAGACAATGTCATTGTGTTGTTGATTGGATCACAGACAATGTCATTGTGTTGTTGATTGGATCACAGACAATGTCATTGTGTTGTTGATTGTATCACAGACAATGTCATTGTGTTGTTGATTGTATCACGGACAATGTCATTGTGTTGTGGATTGTATCACAGACAATGTCATTGTGTTGTTGATTGTATCACAGGCAATGTCATTGTGTTGTTGATTGGATCACGGACAATGTCATTGTGTTGTTGATTGGATCACGGACAATGTCATTGTGTTGTTGATTGGATCACAGACAATGTCATTGTGTTGTTGATTGGATCACGGACAATGTCATTGTGTTGTTGATTGTATCACGGACAATGTCATTGTGTTGTTGATTGTATCACGGACAATGTCATTGTGTTGTTGATTGTATCACGGACAATGTCATTGTGTTGTTGATTGGATCACGGACAATGTCATTGTGTTGTGGATTGTATCACAGGCAATGTCATTGTGTTGTTGATTGTATCATGGGCAATGTCATTGTGTTGTTGATTGGATCACAGACAATGTCATTGTGTTGTTGATTGTATCACGGACAATGTCATTGTGTTGTTGATTGTATCACGGGCAATGTCATTGTGTTGTTGATTGTATCACAGGCAATGTCATTGTGTTGTTGATTGTATCACAGGCAATGTCATTGTGTTGTTGATTGTATCATGGACAATGTCATTGTGTTGTTGATTGTATCACGGGCAATGTCATTGTGTTGTTGATTGTATCACAGACAATGTCATTGTGTTGTTGATTGTATCACAGGCAATGTCATTGTGTTGTTGATTGTATCACAGGCAATGTCATTGTGTTGTTGATTGTATCACAGGCAATGTCATTGTGTTGTTGATTGTATCACAGGCAATGTCATTGTGTTGTTGATTGTATCACAGACAATGTCATTGTGTTGTTGATTGGATCACAGACAATGTCATTGTGTTGTTGATTGGATCACAGACAATGTCATTGTGTTGTTGATTGGATCACGGACAATGTCATTGTGTTGTTGATTGTATCACGGGCAATGTCATTGTGTTGTTGATTGTATCACGGACAATGTCATTGTGTTGTTGATTGTATCACAGGCAATGTCATTGTGTTGTTGATTGTATCACAGGCAATGTAATTGTGTTGTTGATTGTATCACGGACAATGTCATTGTGTTGTTGATTGTATCACGGACAATGTCATTGTGCTGTTGATTGTATCACGGACAATGTCATTGTGTTGTTGATTGTATCACGGGCAATGTCATTGTGTTGTTGATTGTATCACAGGCAATGTCATTGTGTTGTTGATTGTATCACAGGCAATGTCATTGTGCTGTTGATTGTATCACGGACAATGTCATTGTGTTGTTGATTGGATCACGGACAATGTCATTGTGTTGTTGATTGTATCACAGACAATGTCATTGTGTTGTTGATTGTATCACAGACAATGTCATTGTGTTGTTGATTGTATCACAGACAATGTCATTGTGTTGTTGATTGTATCACAGACAATGTCATTGTGTTGTTGATTGTATCACAGGCAATGTCATTGTGTTGTTGATTGTATCACGGACAATGTCATTGTGTTGTTGATTGGATCATGGACAATGTCATTGTGTTGTGGATTGGATCACAGACAATGTCATTGTGTTGTTGATTGTATCACAGGCAATGTCATTGTGTTGTTGATTGTATCACAGACAATGTCATTGTGTTGTTGATTGTATCACGGACAATGTCATTGTGTTGTTGATTGGATCACAGACAATGTCATTGTGTTGTTGATTGTATCACAGACAGTGTCATTGTGTTGTTGATTGTATCACGGACAATGTCATTGTGTTGTGGATTGTATCACGGGCAATGTCATTGTGTTGTTGATTGTATCACGGACAATGTCATTGTGTTGTTGATTGGATCACAGACAATGTCATTGTGTTGTTGATTGGATCACGGACAATGTCATTGTGTTGTTGATTGGATCACGGACAATGTCATTGTGTTGTTGATTGGATCACAGGCAATGTCATTGTGTTGTTGATTGTATCATGGACAATGTCATTGTGTTGTTGATTGTATCACGGGCAATGTCATTGTGTTGTTGATTGTATCACAGGCAATGTCATTGTGTTGTTGATTGTATCACGGACAATGTCATTGTGTTGTTGATTGTATCACGGACAATGTCATTGTGCTGTTGATTGTATCACGGACAATGTCATTGTGTTGTTGATTGGATCACGGACAATGTCATTGTGTTGTTGATTGTATCACAGGCAATGTCATTGTGTTGTTGATTGTATCACAGGCAATGTCATTGTGCTGTTGATTGTATCACGGACAATGTCATTGTGTTGTTGATTGGATCACGGACAATGTCATTGTGTTGTTGATTGGATCACGGGCAATGTCATTGTGTTGTTGATTGTATCACAGACAATGTCATTGTGTTGTTGATTGGATCATGGACAATGTCATTGTGTTGTGGATTGGATCACAGACAATGTCATTGTGTTGTTGATTGTATCACGGACAATGTCATTGTGTTGTTGATTGGATCACAGACAATGTCATTGTGTTGTTGATTGTATCACAGACAATGTCATTGTGTTGTTGATTGGATCACGGACAATGTCATTGTGTTGTTGATTGTATCACAGACAATGTCATTGTGTTGTTGATTGTATCACAGACAGTGTCATTGTGTTGTTGATTGTATCACGGACAATGTCATTGTGTTGTGGATTGTATCACGGGCAATGTCATTGTGTTGTTGATTGTATCACGGACAATGTCATTGTGTTGTTGATTGGATCACAGACAATGTCATTGTGTTGTTGATTGATCACGGACAATGTCATTGTGTTGTTGATTGGATCACGGACAATGTCATTGTGTTGTTGATTGGATCACAGGCAATGTCATTGTGTTGTTGATTGGATCACAGGCAATGTCATTGTGTTGTTGATTGGATCACAGGCAATGTCATTGTGTTGTTGATTGTATCACAGGCAATGTCATTGTGTTGTTGATTGGATCACAGACAATGTCATTGTGTTGTGGATTGTATCACGGACAATGTCATTGTGTTGTTGATTGTATCACAGGCAATGTCATTGTGTTGTTGATTGGATCACGGACAATGTCATTGTGTTGTTGATTGGATCACAGACAATGTCATTGTGTTGTTGATTGTATCACAGACAATGTCATTGTGTTGTTGATTGGATCACGGACAATGTCATTGTGTTGTTGATTGTATCACAGACAATGTCATTGTGTTGTTGATTGGATCATAGACAATGTCATTGTGTTGTTGATTGGATCACGGACAATGTCATTGTGTTGTTGATTGGATCACGGGCAATGTCATTGTGTTGTTGATTGTATCACGGGCAATGTCATTGTGTTGTTGATTGGATCACGGACAATGTCATTGTGTTGTTGATTGGATCATGGACAATGTCATTGTGTTGTTGATTGGATCATGGACAATGTCATTGTGTTGTTGATTGGATCACGGACAATGTCATTGTGTTGTTGATTGGATCACGGGCAATGTCATTGTGTTGTTGATTGTATCACGGGCAATGTCATTGTGTTGTTGATTGGATCACGGACAATGTCATTGTGTTGTTGATTGGATCACAGACAATGTCATTGTGTTGTTGATTGGATCACGGGCAATGTCATTGTGTTGTTGATTGTATCACGGGCAATGTCATTGTGTTGTTGATTGGATCACGGGCAATGTCATTGTGTTGTTGATTGGATCACGGGCAATGTCATTGTGTTGTTGATTGGATCACGGACAATGTCATTGTGTTGTTGATTGGATCACGGACAATGTCATTGTGTTGTTGATTGGATCACGGACAATGTCATTGTGTTGTTGATTGGATCACGGACAATGTCATTGTGTTGTTGATTGTATCACGGACAATGTCATTGTGTTGTTGATTGGATCACGGACAATGTCATTGTGTTGTTGATTGTATCACGGACAATGTCATTGTGTTGTTGATTGTATCACAGACAATGTCATTGTGTTGTTGATTGTATCACGGACAATGTCATTGTGTTGTTGATTGTATCACAGACAATGTCATTGTGTTGTTGATTGTATCACAGACAATGTCATTGTGTTGTTGATTGTATCACGGACAATGTCATTGTGTTGTTGATTGTATCACGGACAATGTCATTGTGTTGTTGATTGGATCACAGACAATGTCATTGTGTTGTTGATTGTATCACAGACAATGTCATTGTGTTGTTGATTGTATCACGGACAATGTCATTGTGTTGTTGATTGTATCACAGACAATGTCATTGTGTTGTTGATTGTATCACGGACAATGTCATTGTGTTGTTGATTGTATCACAGACAATGTCATTGTGTTGTTGATTGTATCACGGACAATGTCATTGTGTTGTTGATTGTATCACAGACAATGTCATTGTGTTGTTGATTGTATCACGGACAATGTCATTGTGTTGTTGATTGTATCACAGACAATGTCATTGTGTTGTTGATTGTATCACAGACAATGTCATTGTGTTGTTGATTGGATCACAGACAATGTCATTGTGTTGTTGATTGGATCACAGGACAATGTCATTGTGTTGTTGATTGGATCACAGACAATGTCATTGTGTTGTTGATTGTATCACGGACAATGTCATTGTGTTGTTGATTGTATCACAGGCAATGTCATTGTGTTGTTGATTGTATCACAGACAATGTCATTGTGTTGTTGATTGATCACGGACAATGTCATTGTGTTGTTGATTGGATCACGGACAATGTCATTGTGTTGTTGATTGATCACGGACAATGTCATTGTGTTGTTGATTGGATCACGGACAATGTCATTGTGTTGTTGATTGTATCACGGACAATGTCATTGTGTTGTTGATTGGATCACGGACAATGTCATTGTGTTGTTGATTGTATCACGGACAATGTCATTGTGTTGTTGATTGGATCACGGGCAATGTCATTGTGTTGTTGATTGGATCACGGACAATGTCATTGTGTTGTTGATTGGATCACGGACAATGTCATTGTGTTGTTGATTGGATCACGGACAATGTCATTGTGTTGTTGATTGGATCACGGACAATGTCATTGTGTTGTTGATTGTATCACGGACAATGTCATTGTGTTGTTGATTGTATCACGGGCAATGTCATTGTGTTGTTGATTGGATCACGGACAATGTCATTGTGTTGTTGATTGGATCACAGACAATGTCATTGTGTTGTTGATTGGATCACGGACAATGTCATTGTGTTGTTGATTGTATCACGGGCAATGTCATTGTGTTGTTGATTGGATCACGGGCAATGTCATTGTGTTGTTGATTGGATCACGGGCAATGTCATTGTGTTGTTGATTGGATCACGGACAATGTCATTGTGTTGTTGATTGGATCACGGACAATGTCATTGTGTTGTTGATTGGATCACGGACAATGTCATTGTGTTGTTGATTGTATCACGGACAATGTCATTGTGTTGTTGATTGTATCACGGACAATGTCATTGTGTTGTTGATTGGATCATGGACAATGTCATTGTGTTGTTGATTGTATCACGGACAATCTCATTGTGTTGTCGATTGTATCACGGACAATGTCATTGTGTTGTTGATTGTATCACAGGCAATGTCATTGTGTTGTTGATTGGATCACGGACAATGTCATTGTGTTGTGGATTGTATCACAGACAATGTCATTGTGTTGTTGATTGTATCACGGACAATGTCATTGTGTTGTTGATTGTATCACAGGCAATGTCATTGTGTTGTTGATTGGATCACGGACAATGTCATTGTGTTGTTGATTGGATCACGGACAATGTCATTGTGTTGTTGATTGTATCACGGACAATGTCATTGTGTTGTTGATTGTATCACAGGCAATGTCATTGTGTTGTTGATTGTATCACAGGCAATGTCATTGTGTTGTTGATTGTATCACGGACAGTGTCATTGTGTTGTTGATTGTATCACAGACAATGTCATTGTGTTGTTGATTGGATCACAGACAATGTCATTGTGTTGTTGATTGTATCACAGACAATGTCATTGTGTTGTTGATTGTATCACGGACAATGTCATTGTGTTGTTGATTGGATCACGGACAATGTCATTGTGTTGTTGATTGGATCACGGACAATGTCATTGTGTTGTTGATTGGATCACAGACAATGTCATTGTGTTGTTGATTGGATCACGGACAATGTCATTGTGTTGTTGATTGTATCACGGACAATGTCATTGTGTTGTTGATTGTATCACGGACAATGTCATTGTGTTGTTGATTGTATCACGGACAATGTCATTGTGTTGTTGATTGGATCACGGACAATGTCATTGTGTTGTGGATTGTATCACAGGCAATGTCATTGTGTTGTTGATTGTATCACAGACAATGTCATTGTGTTGTTGATTGTATCATGGGCAATGTCATTGTGTTGTTGATTGGATCACAGACAATGTCATTGTGTTGTTGATTGTATCACGGACAATGTCATTGTGTTGTTGATTGTATCACGGGCAATGTCATTGTGTTGTTGATTGTATCACAGGCAATGTCATTGTGTTGTTGATTGTATCACAGGCAATGTCATTGTGTTGTTGATTGTATCATGGACAATGTCATTGTGTTGTTGATTGTATCACGGGCAATGTCATTGTGTTGTTGATTGTATCACAGACAATGTCATTGTGTTGTTGATTGTATCACAGGCAATGTCATTGTGTTGTTGATTGTATCACGGACAATGTCATTGTGTTGTTGATTGTATCACGGGCAATGTCATTGTGTTGTTGATTGTATCACAGGCAATGTCATTGTGTTGTTGATTGTATCACAGGCAATGTCATTGTGTTGTTGATTGATCACAGACAATGTCATTGTGTTGTTGATTGTATCACGGACAATGTCATTGTGTTGTTGATTGTATCACGGGCAATGTCATTGTGTTGTTGATTGTATCACAGGCAATGTCATTGTGTTGTTGATTGTATCACAGGCAATGTCATTGTGTTGTTGATTGTATCACAGGCAATGTAATTGTGTTGTTGATTGTATCACGGACAATGTCATTGTGTTGTTGATTGTATCACGGACAATGTCATTGTGTTGTTGATTGTATCACGGACAATGTCATTGTGTTGTTGATTGGATCACGGACAATGTCATTGTGTTGTTGATTGTATCACGGGCAATGTCATTGTGTTGTTGATTGTATCACAGACAATGTCATTGTGTTGTTGATTGTATCACGGACAATGTCATTGTGTTGTTGATTGTATCACAGACAATGTCATTGTGTTGTTGATTGTATCACGGACAATGTCATTGTGTTGTTGATTGGATCACAGACAATGTCATTGTGTTGTTGATTGTATCACAGACAATGTCATTGTGTTGTTGATTGTATCACGGACAATGTCATTGTGTTGTTGATTGTATCACGGGCAATGTCATTGTGTTGTTGATTGTATCACGGACAATGTCATTGTGTTGTTGATTGTATCACAGACAATGTCATTGTGTTGTTGATTGTATCACGGACAATGTCATTGTGTTGTTGATTGGATCACAGACAATGTCATTGTGTTGTTGATTGGATCACGGACAATGTCATTGTGTTGTTGATTGGATCACGGACAATGTCATTGTGTTGTTGATTGTATCACAGGCAATGTCATTGTGTTGTTGATTGGATCACGGGTAATGTCATTGTGTTGTTGATTGGATCACAGACAATGTCATTGTGTTGTTGATTGGATCACAGGCAATGTCATTGTGTTGTTGATTGTATCACAGGCAATGTCATTGTGTTGTTGATTGTATCACGGGCAATGCCATTGTGTTGTTGATTGTATCACGGACAATGTCATTGTGTTGTTGATTGTATCACAGGCAATGTCATTGTGTTGTTGATTGGATCACGGACAATGTCATTGTGTTGTTGATTGTATCACGGACAATGTCATTGTGTTGTTGATTGTATCACAGACAATGTCATTGTGTTGTTGATTGTATCACGGACAATGTCATTGTGTTGTTGATTGTATCACAGACAATGTCATTGTGTTGTTGATTGTATCACGGACAATGTCATTGTGTTGTTGATTGGATCACAGACAATGTCATTGTGTTGTTGATTGGATCACGGACAATGTCATTGTGTTGTTGATTGGATCACGGACAATGTCATTGTGTTGTTGATTGTATCACAGACAATGTCATTGTGTTGTTGATTGGATCACGGACAATGTCATTGTGTTGTTGATTGTATCACGGACAATGTCATTGTGTTGTTGATTGTATCACAGGCAATGTCATTGTGTTGTTGATTGGATCATGGGCAATGTCATTGTGTTGTTGATTGTATCACAGACAGTGTCATTGTGTTGTTGATTGTATCACAGACAATGTCATTGCATTGTTGATTGTATCACGGACAATGTCATTGTGTTGTTGATTGGATCACGGACAATGTCATTGTGTTGTTGATTGGATCACGGACAATGTCATTGTGTTGTTGATTGGATCACGGACAATGTCATTGTGTTGTTGATTGTATCACGGACAATGTCATTGTGTTGTTGATTGGATCACGGACAATGTCATTGTGTTGTTGATTGGATCATGGACAATGTCATTGTGTTGTTGATTGGATCACGGACAATGTCATTGTGTTGTTGATTGGATCACAGACAATGTCAATGTGTTGTTGATTGTATCACGGACAATGTCATTGTGTTGTTGATTGGATCACAGACAATGTCATTGTGTTGTTGATTGTATCACAGGCAATGTCATTGTGTTGTTGATTGGATCATGGACAATGTCATTGTGTTGTTGATTGGATCACGGACAATGTCATTGTGGTTATTAAATGTACATTGACGAATGGGTTCTGTGTAAAATGTGACACTGTAAATGATTGGCTGCTATGTTTATACCACGTGGGTGGTAACCTTGTTGGAAAATGTGTATAAAAGGAAATGCTTGTGTGGTCATAAAAGAGTTCTTATTTGACCCTCAATGCGGAGCTTCTGTCTCGTTATTGGAGGGATTTATTATTGGCGTTTAGAGACTGCTGAATGGAAATGGAAGCCGCTTGGTGAGTGTGATTGTTCGGCGGCTTGCAGCAGTTCGTGGATTACCGTTCGTGTGTTTGGAGCCGTTCGTGAGATTGCCGCTTCCCCTGCATTTGGTTCGTGCCCTCCAGTTTATGCGAACGGAGGTTATGTGTACAGCAGCCGGGGAAGGTCTACTAAACGGCGGTTTGGTTTGAAGACACAGGAGGTGTCTTAACATGGTGCTCCTTAAAATGTCTTGGTATGGTCTTCAGGGTTGAGATGTCCGTCACCTCCTTTGCCGCCTGTATCCCCAACACGTGTTCTCTAATGCGTCTTCTCATCTCTCTTGACGTTAAGCCCACGTATAAGAGGCCACATGGGCAATTTGCCAGATAGATTACGCCTGAAGTTTGGCATGCAATTGAGTATCGAATTTTGTATTGTTTCTTCTGGCAGGAGTCGGAAAATTCATCCGTCCGTGCCACGTTGGGACACGCAACACAAACGCCACAAGGGCGGCATCCCCACCTCGGGCCCCTTGATCTGAAGGCCCTCTCCGGTCTCACTCCAGCGTAGTGACTTTGGGTAAGTATATCTTTTAGATTTTTATTTCTCTTATAGGTAGTACTGGGTGATTGGGTAATAAAGTGTCGTAAGGTAGGATCGGTGTATAGGACATTCCAATATTTGGACAGGACCTGTTTGACATCCTCATGGCCAGAGGAGAAGGTCGTAATAAAACGCACCATTTCATCATTCTTTTTACCTTGTGATCTTGATGTGCCATACAGGAGTTGGTCACGTTTTGAATTTTTTGCCCGCATATAGCCTTGTGTAATATGTTGTTCCCGATAGCCTCGACGCCTAAATCTCTCCTTCAAATCATTGGCACGTATCTGAAAGTCAGAGTCTTTCGAACATATCCAACGTATTCTTAAACATTGTCCAATTGGTATGCTAGATATCAGCCGTTTTGGATGTGCCGAATCTGCCTGCAACAGGCTATTAACCGATGTTTCTTTCTGAAATAAGTCGGTTTCAATGTACCCACACGTATCAACATTCAATCGTACATCCAGGAAGTCCATATCTGTACTGCCCGCCTTTAAAGTAAGCTTGATATTTTTGTCATTCGTGTTCAAGATATCCACAAAATCCTTTAATTCCTGCGCTGTGCCCTCCCAGATGAAAAGGACATCATCAATATATCGATGCCACGACTGTACTCTATTACAGTATTTCACAGGATTGGTGAGGAATATTTCTCTCTCCCACAGCCCCAGGAACAGCCCAGCATATGAGGGCGCTCACGCCGCCCCATGGCTGTCCCCTGGAGCTGTAGGTAGAGGGTACCTTTAAAGATGAAAAATTATGGTACAATGCGAACTCCAATAGTTCGACAATTAAATTCCCAAACTCACCTTTCCACTTTGATGTTGAGATATAAAATCGTACTGCTTCGAGGCCATCAATATGTCTGATGGAAGTGTAGAGTGACTCTACGTCGCAGGTGACTATCATCATGTCAGTTTCTAAATGGATGCCATCTAGTTTTTCAGTATGTCTCCAGTGTCCTTAAGATAGGAAGGTAAATTAATTACCAAAGTATTCAGAACGTAATCGACTAGCTTACAGATGGGTACGCACATACCATCTATGCCCGAAACGATAGGGCGTCCTGGAGGATTTTGCTCATTCTTGTGGATTTTTGGCAATAGATAGAAAGTCGGTATTTAGCCTTCCAAGCCCTAAAGAACGCTCTGATCAACGCTCCTGTGTTAGCCGCCCCAATCCCTAACAAGTGCTTTGTTGTTCATACAGATGCTTCCATGTACGGACTGGGGGCAGTTCTGAGCCAGGTCAGAGAGGATGGAGGGGAGCACCCTGTTGCATGCATTAGCCGGAAATTGTTACCCAGGGAGGTGAGCTACGCCTAGCCCTGGTTTGAGCTCTAAAGAAAATAACCCCTTATTTATATGGCCAGGAATTTACTCTCATCACCGACCACAATCCTCTGCCGGGTGTTCCACAAAAGGGGAGCCATGTAACAGAACCCCTGTTCTTGCCTGGGCCACAGACTGTAACCATGTATAACCCCCTGGATTCATTACTTCTATTTTGTTAATCGTGTCACAGAAAATGCCCTTTGTGTTTGTTGATCGTGTCACAGACAATGCCCATTGTGTTTGTTGATCGTGTCACAGACAATGCCCATTGTGTTTGTTGATCATGTCACAGACAGTGCCCATTGTGTTTGTTGCTTGTGTCACAGACATTGCCCATTTTGTTTGTTGATTGTGTCACAGACAATGCCTATTGTGTTTGTTGATTGTGTCACAGACAATGTCCATTGTGTTCGTTGATTGTGTCACAGACAATGCCCATTGTGTCTGTTAAATGTATAGTTTGGAAGTGCCAGAAATGTGTTAAAAGTATATTGTTCGCTTGGAAATAAGCTGATACCTCAGTTAACTCAATTGTCTCCCAGCAGACGGGAGGAATGTACAGTGATGAATGGGGGTGTTTAAACTGTAAAATGGTAAGTGATTGGCAGCTATGTTTATGTCCTCAGTTCCCAAAAAGGCCTACATGGGTGGTAACCTTGTTGGAAAATGTGTGTCGGGATTCTAACCCGTGACCAGCCATGTCCCAGGCGGTAGCTCTAGCCACTAGACTACCAGCCCTCCTGGACTTTTCCTTCTGCTGAACTCTTTGATCTACCTTGTTCCAGCCTTGCCTTGCTAATCTCTGTGATTCCTTGCACCTGCTACTTCCTCTTTATAAGCCCAGCCTCTTGCACCTGACCCCCGCTGGTTATTGTGCCTCCAAGCCTGTAGCAAGCTTCCTCTCTGCTCCTCCACCACTACTGCTGATTTACCATCGTTGCCAACCCGGACCGTTTGACCTCGCTGATTCGCCGCCTGCATTGACTCACTGCTTACCACCGACCTCGCCTCCGTCTACTCCTGCTGTTACCTCGCTGCCATCTCTGCTGCCGACCCGGACTGATCGACCACGCTACCTGCCTCCTGCTTCTGTGGGCCTTTGCCACTGGACTCCATACTTCCAGCTCGGGTGTCCCCTGACTCAGGTGAGCCTCGTTTGACACTACCACCCATAACAATGTGTATAAAAGGAAATGCTTGTATGGTCATTAAAGCTGTCCGGCTTAACCTTCAATATGTAGCCTCGTCTCGTTATTGAAGGGTACCAGCTTCCAGCTTAATCACTAGTTCTTTTAAGAGCTCTGATTCTCCCTCTCTACATCCAATGGATGGGATATAGGGAATACTCCGCAGCACAGCCTCCCGCTGGGAAAAGGACGACTCCGAAGGCATACACCCTGCTCTTAACCTGGGTGGCCCTTACAGTCACTGTTACTGGGTGCACTAATGGAGGCATTACTATTACTGGGGGCACTAATGGGAGCATTACTATTACTGGGGGCACTAATGGGGGCATTACTATTACTGGGGGGGCACTAATGGGGACATTACTATTACTAGGGGCACTAATGGTGGCATTAATATTACTAGGGGCACTAATGGTGGCATTAATATTACTGGAGGGCACTAATGGGGGCATTAATATTACTGGAGGGCACTAATGGAGATAGTACTATTACTGGGGGGGGCACTAATGGAGACAATAATATTACTGGGGGCATTACTATTAATGGGGGCATTAATATTACTGGGGGGCACTAATGGGGGCATTAATATTACTGGAGGGCACTAATGGAGATAGTACTATTACTGGGGGGGGGGCACTAATGGAGACAATAATATTACTGGGGGGCACTAATGGGGGCATTAATATTACTGGGGGGCAATAATGGGGGCATTAATATTACTGGGGGGCACTAATGAGGGCATTAATATTACTGGGGGGACTAATGGAGGCAGTACTTTTACTGGGGGAGGGCACTAATGGAGGCATTAATATTACTGGGGGAACACTAATGGGGCATTACTATTGCTGGGGGCACTAATGGGGACATTACTATTACTGGGGTCACTAATGGGGGCATTACTATTACTGGGGGGCACTAATGGAGGCATTACTATTACTGGGGGCACTAATAGGGGCATTACTATTGCTGGGGGGCACTAATGGAGGCATTACTATTAGTAGGGGGCACTAATGGGGGCATTGATGTTACTGGGGGTCACTAATAGGGGCATTACTATTACTGGGGGCACTAATGGAGGCATTACTATTACTGGGGCACTAATAGGGGCATTACTATTACTGGGGCACTAATGGGGGCATTACTATTACTGGGGGCACTAATTGGGACATTATTATTACTGGGGGGCACTAATGGGGGCATTAATATTACTGGGGGCACTAATAGGGACATTACTATTGCTGGGGGCACTAATGGGGGCATTGCTATTACTGGGGGGGGTGCACTAATAGAGGCAGTAATATTACTGGGGCCACTAATGGAGACATTACTATAACTGGGGGGCACTAATGGAGACATAACTATTACCGGAGGAACTAATGGAGACATTACTATTATTGGGGTTCACTAATGGGGACATTACTTTTACTGGGGGCACTATTGGGGACATTACTTTTACTGTGGGCACTATTGGGGACATTACTATTACTGTGGGCACTAATGGTGGCATTAATATTACTGGAGGGCACTAATGGAGATAGTACTATTACTGGGGGGGCACTAATGGAGACAATATCATTACTGGGGGCTCTAATGGGGGCATTAATATTACTGGGGGGACTAATGGAGGCATTACTTTTACTGGGGAGGGCACTAATGGAGGCATTAATATTACTGGGGGAACACTAATGGGGACATTACTAGTACTGGGGTCACTAATTGGGGGCATTACTATTACTGGGGGCACTAATGGAGGCATTACTATTACTGGGGGCACTAATGGTGGCATTAATATTACTGGGGCACTAATGGAGACATTAATATTACTGGGGGGCACTAATGGAGACAATATCATTACTGGGGGCTCTAATGGGGGCATTAATATTATGGGGGGGCACTAATGGGGGCATTACTATTATTCGGGGCAAGAATGGGGCATTACTATTACTGGAGGGCACTAATGGGGACATTAATATTACTGGGGCACTAAAGGAGGCATTACTGTTACTGGGGGCACTAATGGGAGCATTACTATTACCGGAGCACTAATGGGAGCATTACTATTACTGGGGGTGCACCAATGGAGGCATTATTATTACTGGGGGCACTAATGGAGGCATTACTTTTACTGGGGGACACTAATAGAGGCATTACTATTGCTGGGGGGCACTAATGGAGGCATTACTATTAGTAGGGGGCACTAATGGGGGCATTAATGTTACTGGGGGGCACTAATGGGGACATTAATATTACGGGAGGCACTAATGGGGACATTACTTTTACTGGGGGGCACTAATGGGGGCAGTAATATTACTGTGGGCACTAATAGGGACATTACTATTGCTGGGGGCACTAATGGGGGCATTGCTATTACTTGGGGGGGGCACTAATAGAGGCAGTAATATTACTGGGGCCACTAATGGAGACATTGGTATAACTGGGTGGCACTAATGGAGACAGAACTATTACTGGAGGAACTAATGGAGACATTACTATTAGTGGGGGTCACTAATGGGGGCATTAATATTATTGAGGGCACTAATGGGGACATTACTTTTACTGGGAGCACTAATGGGGACATTACTATTACTGGGGGGCACTAATGGGGGCATTATTATTTAGGGGGGCACTAATGGAGACAGTACTATTAATGGGGGGCACTAATAGGGGCATTAATATTACTGGGGACACTAATAGGGACATTACTATTGCTGGGGGCACTAATGGGGGCATTGCGATTACTGGGGGGGGCACTAATAGAGGCAGTAATATTACTGGGGCCACTAATGGAGACATTACTATAACTGGGGGGCACTAATGGAGACATAACTATTACTGGAGGAACTAATGGAGACATTATTATTAGTGGGGGTCACTAATGGGGGCATTACTATTATTGGGGGCACTAATGGGGACATTACTATTACTGGGGGGCACTAATGGGGTCATTATTATTTAGGGGGGCACTAATGGAGACAGTACTATTACTGGGGGGGCTCTAATGCGGGCACGAATATTACTGGGGGGGGCACTAATGGGGGCATTAATATTACTGGGGGGCACTGATGGGAGCATTAATATTACTGGGGGGCACTAATGGGTTCATTACTATTATTGGGGGGACTAATGGAGGTATTACTTTTACTGGCGGAGGGGACTAATGGAGGCATTAATATTACTGGGTGAACACTAATGGGGGCATTATTATTACTGGGGCACTAATGGAGGCATAACTATTACTGGGGACACGATTGGGGACATTACTATTATTGGGGACATTACTATTACTGGGGGCACTAATGGGGACATTACTATTGCTGGGGGCACTAATGGCAGCATTAATCTTGCTGGGGGCACTAATGTGGACATTACTATTACTGGGGAGCACTAATGGGGGGCACTTATATTACTGGGAGGCCCTAATGGAGGCATTACTATTACTGGAGGCATTAATATTACTGGGGCACTAATGGGGGCATTACTATTACTGAGGGGGCACTAATAGAGGCATGAATACTACTGGGGGCACTAAAGAGGGCATTAATATTACTGGGGGGAAAGTAATAGGAGCATTAATATTACTGGGGGGGCACTCATGGGGCGCATTTATATTACTGGGAGGCGCTAATGGAGGCATTACTATTACTCGAGGCATTAATATTACGGGGGCACTAATGGGGGCATTAATCTTGCTGGGGGCACTAATGTGAGCATTACTATTACTGGGGGCACTAATAAGGACATTACTATTACTGGGGAGCACTAATGGGGTGCATTTATATTACTGGGAGGCGCTAATGGAGGCATTACTATTACTCGAGGCATTATTTTTCTGGGGCACTAATGGGGGCATTACTATTACTGGGGGGGGGGGGGGCACTAATAGAGGCATGAATATTACTGGGGAACTAATAAAGGCATTACTATTACTGTGGGCACTAATGGGGGCATTAATATTACTGGAGGGCACTAATGGGAGCATTACTATTACTGGGGGGAAACTAATGGAGGCATTACTTTTACTGGGGGAGGGCACTAATGGAGGCTTTAATATTACTGGGGGAACACTAATGGGGGAATTACTATTACTGGGGGCACTATTGGGGACATTACTATTACTGGGAGCACTAATGGGGACATTACTATTACTGGGGGCACTAATGGGAGAATTAATATTACTGGGGGCACTAATGGAGGAATTACTACTACTGGTGGGCACTGATGGGGGCATTACTATTACTGGGGGGCACTAATAGAGGCATTACTACTACTGGTGGGCACTAATGGGGGCATTACTATTACTGGGGGGCACTAATGGAGACATTACTATTACTGGGGGGCACTAATGGGGGCATTACTATTACTGGGGGCACTAATTGGTGCATTAATATTACTGGGGGGCACTAATGGAGGCATTACTATTACTGGTGGCACTAATGGGGGCATTGCTATTACTGGGGGCACTAATTGGCGCATTAATATTACTGGGGGGCACTAATGGAGGCATTACTATTACGGGGGGCACTAATGGGAGCATTACTATTACTGCGGTGGCACTAATGGGGGGCATTTATATTAATGGGAGTAGCTAATGGAGGCATTACTATTACTGGGGGCACTAATGGGGGCATTGCTATTACGGGGGGCACTAATGGGAGCATTACTATTACTGTGGTGGCACTAATGGGGGGCATTTATATTAATGGGAGTATCTAATGGAGGCTTTACTATTACTCCAGGCATTAATATTACTGGGGCACTAATTGGGGCATTACTATTTCTAGGGGGGGCACTAAAAGTGGCATTAATATTAATGGGGGCACTGAGGGCATTAATATTACTGGTGGGCACTAATGGAGGCATTACTATTACTGGGGGCATTAATATTACTGGGGGGCACTAATGGGAGCATTAATATTACTGGGGGGCACTAATGGGGACATTACTATTAGTGGGGGCCAATAATTTGGACATTAATATTACTGGGGGCACTAATGGAGGCATTACTTTTACTGGGGGAGGGCATTAATGGAGGCTTTAATATTACTGGGGGAACACTAATGGGGGCATTACTATTACTGGGGGCACTATTGGGGACATTACTATTACTGGGATCACTAATGGTGACATTACTATTACTGGGGGCACTATTGGACGCATTAATTTTACTGGGGGGGGGCACTAATTGGGGCATTACTATTACTGGGGGGCACTAATGGAGACATTACTATTACCGGGGGCACTAATGGAGACAATAATATTACTGGGGGCACTAATGGAGGAATTACTATTACTGGAGGGGAGCACTAATGGGGACATTACTGTTACTGGAGGCACTATTGTGGACTTTACTATAACTGGGAGCACAAATGGGGACATTACTATTACAGGGGGCACTAATGGGGGCATTACTGTTACTGGGGGCACTAATGGAGGCATTAATACTACTGGGGGGAACTAATGGGGGCATTACTATTACTGGGGGGGCACTAATGGAGACATTACTATTACCACGGGCACTAATGGAGACATTAATATTACTAAAGGGCACTAATGGATGCATTACTATTACTGGGGGGGGGCACTAATGGGGGCATTACTATTACTGGGGAGGCACTAATGGAGACATTACTATTACTGGGTGGCACTAATGGAGACATTATTATTACTGGGGGCATGAATGGATGTATTACTATTACTGGGGGGGCAGTAATGGGGGCATTACTATTACTGGGGGCACTAATGGGGGCATTACTATTACTGGGGTGCACTAATGGGGACATTACTATTACTGGGGGCACTAAAGGAGGCATTTCTATTACTGGGGGCACTAATGGGAGTATTACTATTACTGGGGGCATTAACAGGGGCATTAATATTACTGGGGGACACTAATGGGGCATTACTATTACTGGGGCACTAATGGGGGCATTACTATTACTGGGGGCACTAATAGGGACAATAGTATTACTGGGGGCACTAATTGGGACATTACTATTACTGGGGGCACTAATGGGGACATTACTATTACTAGGGGGCACTAATGGGGACATTACTATTACTGGGGGGACTAATTGAGACATTACTCTTACTGGGGGACACTAATGGAGGCATTATTACTGGGGGCACTAATGGAGACATTACTATTACTGGGGGACACTAATGGGGAGATTACTATTACTGGGGGCACTAATGGAGACATTACTATTACTGGGGGACACTAATGGGGAGATTAATATTACTGGGGGGCACTAATGGGGACATTACTGTTACTGGGGGGACTACTGGAGTCCAAGTGCAGTGTCCCACTATCCATGTGGGTACTGTAAAGTTGTCGTATTATGCTTTGTACGCTTTATATTCCCTGTTTTATGCTGCATTGCCTCTTTATGCATAATCCCTGCATACAGGTGTGCTAGATGACATTACACTGAGCCGACCACTAGGGGGAGACAACACATCCCATATATATATATATATTTACATAGCCCAGCTCAGGCCTAGTCACTGGAGTCAGTCTTCAGCCCCGAGCTGGAGTGTCCACGTCCTGTTCAGGACTCTGCTGAGAGTTAGTGGACATCAGCTAGGAGTCTTCAGAAAGGATAATAATCCACCAGGAACTAAAGGAACATAGACCCAAAGGGTTACGGCCATCGCTATAGACGCCTCAGGACCTGTGGGGTTAACTAGTGAAGGAATTCCAGCCTCCGGCAGCTTCACTGACCGCACTGGGATAACAGGGACCAGCACTGAAGTCACCTACCAGTGATCATAAAACCTGCATCATTAATAGCCTGAGAGACGGACATCACACCTGTCAGCAGTGGACACCTCGCAGCTTTACCTGTCCATCTAAAAGAGACTGCATTTCATATCCGGATGTAATAGAGACTGTATTTCATATCCGGATGTAATAGAGACTGTATTTCATATCAGGATGTAATAGAGACTGTATTTCATATCCAGATGTAATAGAGACTGTATTTCACATCCGGATGTAATAGAGACTGTATTTCATATCCGGATGTAATAGAGACTGCATTTCATATCCGGATGTAATAGAGACTGTATTTCATATCCGGATGTAATAGAGACTGTATTTCATATCGGGATGTAATAGAGACTGTATTTCATATCCGGATGTAATAGAGACTGTATTTCATATCCGGATGTAATAGAGACTGTATTTCATATCCGGATGTAATAGAGACTGTATTTCATATCCGGATGTAATAGAGACTGTATTTCATATCCGGATGTAATAGAGACTGTATTTCATATCGGATGTAATAGAGACTGTATTTCATATCCGGATGTAATAGAGACTGTATTTCATATCCGGATGTAATAGAGACTGTATTTCATATCGGATGTAATAGAGACTGTATTTCATATCCGGATGTAATAGAGACTGTATTTCATATCCGGATGTAATAGAGACTGTATTTCATATCCGGATGTAATAGAGACTGTATTTCATATCCGGATGTAATAGAGACTGTATTTCATATCCGGATGTAATAGAGACTGTATTTCATATCCGGATGTAATAGAGACTGTATTTCATATCCGGATGTAATAGAGACTGTATTTCATATCCGGATGTAATAGAGACTGTATTTCATATCCGGATGTAATAGAGACTGTATTTCATATCCGGATGTAATAGAGACTGTATTTCATATCCGGATGTAATAGAGACTGTATTTCATATCCGGATGTAATAGAGACTGTATTTCATATCCGGATGTAATAGAGACTGTATTTCATATCCGGATGTAATAGAGACTGTATTTCATATCCGGATGTAATAGAGACTGTATTTCATATCCGGATGTAATAGAGACTGTATTTCATATCCGGATGTAATAGAGACTGTATTTCATATCCGGATGTAATAGAGACTGTATTTCATATCCGGATGTAATAGAGACTGTATTTCATATCCGGATGTAATAGAGACTGTATTTCATATCCGGATGTAATAGAGACTGTATTTCATATCCGGATGTAATAGAGACTGTATTTCATATCCGGATGTAATAGAGACTGTATTTCATATCCGGATGTAATAGAGACTGTATTTCATATCCGGATGTAATAGAGACTGTATTTCATATCCGGATGTAATAGAGACTGTATTTCATATCCGGATGTAATAGAGACTGTATTTCATATCCGGATGTAATAGAGACTGTATTTCATATCCGGATGTAATAGAGACTGTATTTCATATCCGGATGTAATAGAGACTGTATTTCATATCCGGATGTAATAGAGACTGTATTTCATATCCGGATGTAATAGAGACTGTATTTCATATCCGGATGTAATAGAGACTGTATTTCATATCCGGATGTAATAGAGACTGTATTTCATATCCGGATGTAATAGAGACTGTATTTCATATCCGGATGTAATAGAGACTGTATTTCATATCCGGATGTAATAGAGACTGTATTTCATATCCGGATGTAATAGAGACTGTATTTCATATCCGGATGTAATAGAGACTGTATTTCATATCCGGATGTAATAGAGACTGTATTTCATATCCGGATGTAATAGAGACTGTATTTCATATCCGGATGTAATAGAGACTGTATTTCATATCCGGATGTAATAGAGACTGTATTTCATATCCGGATGTAATAGAGACTGTATTTCATATCCGGATGTAATAGAGACTGTATTTCATATCCGGATGTAATAGAGACTGTATTTCATATCCGGATGTAATAGAGACTGTATTTCATACCGGATGTAATAGAGACTGCATTTCATATCGGGATGTAATAGAGACTGTATTTCATATCCGGATGTAATAGAGACTGTATTTCATATCCGGATGTAATAGAGACTGTATATCATATCCGGATGTAATAGAGACTGTATATCATATCCGGATGTAATAGAGACTGTATTTCATATCCGGATGTAATAGAGACTGTATTTCATATCCGGATGTAATAGAGACTGCATTTCATATCCGGATGTAATAGAGACTATTTCATATCCGGATGTAATAGAGACTGTATATCATATCCGGATGTAATAGAGACTGTATTTCATATCCGGATGTAATAGAGACTGTATTTCATATCCGGATGTAATAGAGACTGTATTTCATATCCGGATGTAATAGAGACTGTATTTCATATCCGGATGTAATAGAGACTGTATTTCATATCCGGATGTAATAGAGACTGTATTTCATATCCGGATGTAATAGAGACTGTATTTCATATCCGGATGTAATAGAGACTGTATTTCATATCCGGATGTAATAGAGACTGTATTTCATATCCGGATGTAATAGAGACTGTATTTCATATCCGGATGTAATAGAGACTGTATTTCATATCCGGATGTAATAGAGACTGTATTTCATATCCGGATGTAATAGAGACTGTATTTCATATCCGGATGTAATAGAGACTGTATTTCATATCCGGATGTAATAGAGACTGTATTTCATATCCGGATGTAATAGAGACTGTATTTCATATCGGATGTAATAGAGACTGTATTTCATATCCGGATGTAATAGAGACTGTATTTCATATCCGGATGTAATAGAGACTGTATTTCATATCCGGATGTAATAGAGACTGTATTTCATATCCGGATGTAATAGAGACTGTATTTCATATCCGGATGTAATAGAGACTGTATTTCATATCCGGATGTAATAGAGACTGTATTTCATATCCGGATGTAATAGAGACTGTATTTCATATCCGGATGTAATAGAGACTGTATTTCATATCCGGATGTAATAGAGACTGTATTTCATATCCGGATGTAATAGAGACTGTATTTCATATCCGGATGTAATAGAGACTGTATTTCATATCCGGATGTAATAGAGACTGTATTTCATATCCGGATGTAATAGAGACTGTATTTCATATCCGGATGTAATAGAGACTGTATTTCATATCCGGATGTAATAGAGACTGTATTTCATATCCGGATGTAATAGAGACTGTATTTCATATCCGGATGTAATAGAGACTGTATTTCATATCGGGATGTAATAGAGACTGTATATCATATCCGGATGTAATAGAGACTGTATTTCATATCCGGATGTAATAGAGACTGTATTTCATATCCGGATGTAATAGAGACTGTATTTCATATCCGGATGTAATAGAGACTGTATTTCATATCCGGATGTAATAGAGACTGTATTTCATATCCGGATGTAATAGAGACTGTATTTCATATCCGGATGTAATAGAGACTGTATTTCATATCCGGATGTAATAGAGACTGTATATCATATCCGGATGTAATAGAGACTGTATTTCATATCCGGATGTAATAGAGACTGTATTTCATATCCGGATGTGATAGAGACTGTATTTCATATCCGGATGTAATAGAGACTGTAGTTCATATCCGGATGTAATAGAGATTGTTTTATACTTGGACGTAACTGTTACCAGGAGCAACGTTCAGTAAAAGTCCTAAGTTGGATTGCACCATCCTTGTCTCCATTTCCAATTCCTCAATTACTACTACTATAAATGTTTGTACCACCACAAAAGGTACTGGCGTCACGACAATCAGGTACCTTGCAATAGGCACAATAATACTGACCACCAAGGGCCCCTCGGACCACCATCTGGCCTGTGTCCCTTATCAGAGTGTGCCCCGGAGAATCGTTGTGCCGTTCTCCTCATCACTTGTGCAGGCCTGCCCGGGGACGACATAACCGCGAGTAACCAGAACTGTATTCCCTCGGCCTACCTAATACACCTAATAATGGGGGCATTACTATTACTGGTGACACTGATGGGGGCATTACTATTACTGGTGACACTGATGGGGGCATTACTATTACTGGTGACACTGATGGGGGCATTACTATTACTGGTGACACTGATGGGGGCATTACTATTACTGGTGACACTGATGGGGCATTACTATTACTGGTGACACTGATGGGGGCATTACTATTACTGGGGGCACTAATGGGGGCATTACTATTACTGGTGACACTGATGGGGGCATTACTATTACTGGTGACACTGATGGGGGCATTACTATTACTGGGGGCACTAATGGGGGCATTACTATTACTGGTGACACTGATGGGGGCATTACTATTACTGGGGGCACTAATGGGGGCATTACTATTACTGGTGACACTGATGGGGGCATTATTAATTCTGAGAGCCACATTATGACATAACACCCTGTGTTGTCACGCCCCCTTTGGGTGTGTCTTAGCAAGGCGAGTATTTTTTGTTGGGAAAGTGGCGTCCTAGATGTGGGGCTGATGAATAACTGATGACGTGTTCCCCTATAGATGTCTGACGTATATCCACACGGAGAGAACACTAAACCGCACCGACACCGCGACGAAGACACAAGATCCCAAAACCATCACACGCTGCATGACGACTGTCACAAACGACGCAGCAACCGAGATTCAGGTCACTGAGGGGTTAATTTTATGAAAAGCACCAAAGCGGTGACATCATCACGCAGCCTAATATACCCTGCTGAGCTCCGCCCCTCATGTGACTGATCATGTGACTGTGACATCATCAAAGGTCCTTTACCCATCACCTCATACAATCTGTGATGCTGAGCTCCGCCCCTCATTGACTGGTCACATGACTGTGACATCTTCGCAGGTCCTTCACCGATTAGGATATAAGAGCTGCAGAGAAGACCCAGGTCAGGTGTGTATGGCTGGTAGTCACCGCTCTTCTCTCTGTTTTCAGCCAGGACTACAGAGCAGTATACAGGGGGTGAGGGGCGTGTCCTGTGTTCTATTTATGTCCGTGAAGGCGGCGAGGGGCGTGTACCGGTGGAAGGTTCAAGCGTTATGCGTTCAGGAGAGACTTAAAGGGGTATTCCCATCTGAGACAATGGTGACATATCACTAGGATACCCGCACCTACAACGAGAACGGAGCTGGGAGAGCGGAGCAGGGTCTGTCCACCACAAAGAGCTGCTACCATAGAAATGAGTGGGAGTGCACTGCGCATGCGCGGCTGTGCATGTGCAATGTGCCCTCGGTTCAATTCCCTGCTCCGTTCTCATTATAGGTGCGGGTCCCAGCGGTGATCCTAGCGATATGCCCCCTGTGTCTGAGATGGGAAAACCCCTTTAAAAACTTTTTCCTCAGAGAATAGTAATACTATGGACTCTTTACTGTAAGAGCGGTGAGACTATGGACTCTGTACTGTAAGAGCAGTGAGACTATGGACTGTACACTGTAAGAGCAGTGAGACTATGGACTCTATACTGTAAGAGCAGTGAGACTATGGACTCTATACTGTAAGAGCAGTGAGACTATGGACTCTTTACTGTAAGAGCGGTGAGACTATGGACTCTTTACTGTAAGAGCAGTGAGACTATGGACTCTATACTGTAAGAGCGGTGAGACTATGCACTCTTTACTGTAAGAGCAGTGAGACTATGGACTCTTTACTGTAAGAGCGGTGAGACTATGCACTCTTTACTGTAAGAGCAGTGAGACTATGGACTCTATACTGTAAGAGCAGTGAGACTATGGACTCTTTACTGTAAGAGCAGTGAGACTATGGACTCTTTACTGTAAGAGCAGTGAGACTATGGACTCTATACTGTAAGAGCAGTGAGACTATGGACTCTATACTGTTATAGCAGTGAGACTATGGACTCTTTACTGTAAGAGCAGTGAGACTATGGACTCTTTACTGTAAGAGCAGTGAGACTATGGACTCTATACTGTAAGAGCAGTGAGACTATGGACTCTATACTGTAAGAGCAGTGAGACTATGGACTCTGTACTGTAAGAGCAGTGAGACTATGGACTCTATACTGTAAGAGCAGTGAGACTATGGACTCTTTACTGTAAGAGCAGTGAGACTATGGACTCTATACTGTAAGAGCAGTGAGACTATGGACTCTTTACTGTAAGAGCAGTGAGACTATGGACTCTATACTGTAAGAGCAGTGAGACTATGGACTCTATACTGTAAGAGCAGTGAGACTATGGACTCTATACTGTAAGAGCAGTGAGACTATGGACTCTATACTGTAAGAGCAGTGAGACTATGGACTCTATACTGTAAGAGCAGTGAGACTATGGACTCTTTACTGTAAGAGCAGTGAGACTATGGACTGTACACTGTAAGAGCAGTGAGACTATGGACTGTACACTGTAAGAGCAGTGAGACTATGGACTCTATACTGTAAGAGCAGTGAGACTATGGACTCTTTACTGTAAGAGCAGTGAGACTATGGACTCTTTACTGTAAGAGCAGTGAGACTATGGACTCTATACTGTAAGAGCGGTGAGACTATGCACTCTTTACTGTAAGAGCAGTGAGACTATGGACTCTTTACTGTAAGAGCGGTGAGACTATGCACTCTTTACTGTAAGAGCAGTGAGACTATGGACTCTACTGTAAGAGCAGTGAGACTATGGACTCTTTACTGTAAGAGCAGTGAGACTATGGACTCTTTACTGTAAGAGCAGTGAGACTATGGACTCTATACTGTAAGAGCAGTGAGACTATGGACTCTATACTGTTATAGCAGTGAGACTATGGACTCTTTACTGTAAGAGCAGTGAGACTATGGACTCTTTACTGTAAGAGCAGTGAGACTATGGACTCTATACTGTAAGAGCAGTGAGACTATGGACTCTATACTGTAAGAGCAGTGAGACTATGGACTCTGTACTGTAAGAGCAGTGAGACTATGGACTCTATACTGTAAGAGCAGTGAGACTATGGACTCTTTACTGTAAGAGCAGTGAGACTATGGACTCTATACTGTAAGAGCAGTGAGACTATGGACTCTATACTGTAAGAGCAGTGAGACTATGGACTCTATACTGTAAGAGCAGTGAGACTATGGACTCTATACTGTAAGAGCAGTGAGACTATGGACTCTTTACTGTAAGAGCAGTGAGACTATGGACTCTTTACTGTAAGAGCAGTGAGACTATGGACTCTTTACTGTAAGAGCAGTGAGACTATGGACTCTTTACTGTAAGAGCAGTGAGACTATGGACTCTTTACTGGTATGAGCAGTGAGACTATGGACTCTATACTGTAAGAGCAGTGAGACTGTGGACTCTTTCCTGTAAGAGCAGTGAGACTATGGGCTCTATACTGTAAGAGCAGTGAGACTATGGACTCTATACTGTAAGAGCAGTGAGACTATGGACTCTTTACTGTAAGAGCAGTGAGACTATGGACTCTTTACTGTAAGAGCAGTGAGACTATGGACTCTTTACTGTAAGAGCAGTGAGACTATGGGCACTATACTGTAAGAGCAGTGAGACTATGGACTCTTTACTGTAAGAGCAGTGAGACTATGGACTCTATACTGTAAGAGCAGTGAGACTATGGACTCTATACTGTAAGAGCAGTGAGACTATGGGCTCTATACTGTAAGAGCAGTGAGACTATGGACTCTTTACTGTAAGAGCAGTGAGACTATGGACTCTTTACTGTAAGAGCAGTGAGACTATGGACTCTATACGGTAAGAGCAGTGAGACTATGGACTCTTTACTGTAAGAGCAGTGAGACTATGGACTCTATACTGTAAGAGCAGTGAGACTATGGACTCTATACTGTAAGAGCAGTGAGACTATGGACTCTTTACTGTAAGAGCAGTGAGACTATGGGCTCTATACTGTAAGAGCAGTGAGACTATGGACTCTTTACTGTAAGAGCAGTGAGACTATGGACTCTTTACTGTAAGAGCAGTGAGACTATGGACTCTTTACTGTAAGAGCAGTGAGACTATGGGCACTATACTGTAAGAGCAGTGAGACTATGGACTCTTTACTGTAAGAGCAGTGAGACTATGGACTCTATACTGTAAGAGCAGTGAGACTATGGACTCTATACTGTAAGAGCAGTGAGACTATGGGCTCTATACTGTAAGAGCAGTGAGACTATGGACTCTTTACTGTAAGAGCAGTGAGACTATGGACTCTTTACTGTAAGAGCAGTGAGACTATGGACTCTATACGGTAAGAGCAGTGAGACTATGGACTCTTTACTGTAAGAGCAGTGAGACTATGGACTCTATACTGTAAGAGCAGTGAGACTATGGACTCTATACTGTAAGAGCAGTGAGACTATGGGCTCTTTACTGTAAGAGCAGTGAGACTATGGACTCTATACTGTAAGAGCAGTGAGACTATGGGCTCTATACTGTAAGAGCAGTGAGACTATGGACTCTTTACTGTAAGAGCAGTGAGACTATGGACTCTTTACTGTAAGAGCAGTGAGACTATGGACTCTATACTGTAAGAGCAGTGAGACTATGGGCTCTATACTGTAAGAGCAGTGAGACTATGGACTCTTTACTGTAAGAGCAGTGAGACTATGGACTCTTTACTGTAAGAGCAGTGAGACTATGGACTCTATACTGTATGAGCAGTGAGACTATGGACTCTTTACTGTAAGAGCAGTGAGACTATGGACTCTATACTGTAAGAGCAGTGAGACTATGGACTCTTTCCTGTAAGAGCAGTGAGACTATGGACTCTATACTGTAAGAGCAGTGAGACTATGGGCTCTTTACTGTAAGAGCAGTGAGACTATGGACTCTATACTGTAAGAGCAGTGAGACTATGGGCTCTTTACTGTCAGAGCAGTGAGACTATGGACTCTATACTGTAAGAGCAGTGAGACTATGGACTCTTTACTGTAAGAGCAGTGAGACTGTGGACTCTATACTGTAAGAGCAGTGAGACTATGGACTCTATACAGTAAGAGCAGTGAGACTATGGACTCTATACTGTAAGAGCGGTGAGACTATGATCTCTTTACTGTAAGAGCAGTGAGACTATGGATTCTGTACTGTAAGAGCAGTGAGACTATAGACTCTATACTGTAAGAGCAGTGAGACTATGGACTCTATACAGTAAGAGCAGTGAGACTATGGACTCTTTACTGTAAGAGCAGTGAGACTATGGACTCTTTACTGTAAGAGCAGTGAGACTATGGACTCTACTGTAAGAGCAGTGAGACTATGGACTCTACTGTAAGAGCAGTGAGACTATGGACTCTGTACTGTAAGAGCAGTGAGACTATGGACTCTATACTGTAAGAGCAGTGAGACTATGGACTCTGTTCTGTAAGAGCAGTGATACTATGGACTCTATACTGTAAGAGCAGTGAGACTATGGACTCTTTACTGTAAGAGCAGTGAGACTATGGACTCTATACTGTAAGAGCAGTGAGACTATGGACTCTTTACTGGAAGAGCAGTGAGACTATGGACTCTTTACTGTAAGAGCAGTGAGACTATGGACTCTATACTGTAAGAGCAGTGAGACTATGGACTCTATACTGTAAGAGCAGTGAGACTATGGACTCTGTACTGTAAGAGCAGTGAGACTATGGACTCTATACTGTAAGAGCAGTGAGACTATGGACTCTTTACTGTAAGAGCAGTGAGACTATGGACTCTATACTGTAAGAGCAGTGAGACTATGGACTCTATACTGTAAGAGCAGTGAGACTATGGACTCTTTACTGTAAGAGCAGTGAGACTATGGGCTCTGTACTGTAAGAGCAGTGAGACTATGGACTCTGTACTGTAAGAGCAGTGAGACTATGGGCTCTATACTGTAAGGGCAGTGAGACTATGGACTCTATACTGTAAGAGCAGTGAGACTATGGACTCTTTACTGTAAGAGCAGCGAGACTATGGACTGTATTCTGTAAGAGCAGTGAGACTATGGACTCTTTACTGTAAGAGCAGTGAGACTATGGACTCTTTACTGTAAGAGCGGTGAGACTATGGACTGTATTCTGTAAGAGCAGTGAGACTATGGACTCTTTACTGTAAGAGCAGTGAGACTATGGACTCTATACTGTAAGAGCAGTGAGACTATGGACTCTTTACTGTAAGAGCAGTGAGACTATGGACTCTATACTGTAAGAGCAGTGAGACTATGGACTCTTTACTGTAAGAGCAGTGAGACTATGGACTCTTTACTGTAAGAGCAGTGAGACTATGGACTCTATACTGTAAGAGCAGTGAGACTATGGACTCTTTACTGTAAGAGCAGTGAGACTATGGACTCTATACTGTAAGAGCAGTGAGACTATGGACTCTATACTGTAAGAGCAGTGAGACTATGGACTCTTTACTGTAAGAGCAGTGAGACTATGGACTCTATACTGTAAGAGCAGTGAGACTATGGACTCTTTACTGTAAGAGCAGTGAGACTATGGACTCTTTACTGTAAGAGCAGTGAGACTATGGACTCTATACTGTAAGAGCAGTGAGACTATGGACTCTATACTGTAAGAGCAGTGAGACTATGGACTCTTTACTGTAAGAGCAGTGAGACTATGGACTCTTTACTGTAAGAGCAGTGAGACTATGGACTCTATACTGTAAGAGCAGTGAGACTATGGACTCTATACTGTAAGAGCAGTGAGACTATGGACTCTATACTGTAAGAGCAGTGAGACTATGGACTCTTTACTGTAAGAGCAGTGAGACTATGGACTCTATACTGTAAGAGCAGTGAGACTATGGACTCTATACTGTAAGAGCAGTGAGACTATGGACTCTTTACTGTAAGAGCAGTGAGACTATGGACTCTATACTGTAAGAGCAGTGAGACTATGGACTCTTTACTGTAAGAGCAGTGAGACTATGGACTCTATACTGTAAGAGCAGTGAGACTATGGACTCTATACTGTAAGAGCAGTGAGACTATGGACTCTTTACTGTAAGAGCAGTGAGACTATGGACTCTATACTGTAAGAGCAGTGAGACTATGGACTCTATACTGTAAGAGCAGTGAGACTATGGACTCTATACTGTAAGAGCAGTGAGACTATGGACTCTTTACTGTAAGAGCAGTGAGACTATGGACTCTTTACTGTAAGAGCAGTGAGACTATGGACTCTATACTGTAAGAGCAGTGAGACTATGGACTCTATACTGTAAGAGCAGTGAGACTATGGACTCTTTACTGTAAGAGCAGTGAGACTATGGACTCTTTACTGTAAGAGCAGTGAGACTATGGACTCTATACTGTAAGAGCAGTGAGACTATGGACTCTTTACTGTAAGAGCAGTGAGACTATGGACTCTTTACTGTAAGAGCAGTGAGACTATGGACTCTTTACTGTAAGAGCAGTGAGACTATGGACTCTTTACTGTAAGAGCAGTGAGACTATGGACTCTATTACTGTAAGAGCAGTGAGACTATGGACTCTATACTGTAAGAGCAGTGAGACTATGGACTCTTTACTGTAAGAGCAGTGAGACTATGGACTCTATTACTGTAAGAGCAGTGAGACTATGGACTCTTTACTGTAAGAGCAGTGAGACTATGGACTCTTTACTGTAAGAGCAGTGAGACTATGGACTCTATACTGTAAGAGCAGTGAGACTATGGACTCTATACTGTAAGAGCAGTGAGACTATGGACTCTTTACTGTAAGAGCAGTGAGACTATGGACTCTATTCTGTAAGAGCAGTGAGACTATGGACTCTATACTGTATGAGCAGTGAGACTATAAACTCTTTACTGTAAGAGCAGTGAGACTATGGACTCTATACTGTATGAGCAGTGAGACTATAAACTCTTTACTGTAAGAGCAGTGAGACTATGGACTCTACACTGTAAGAGCAGTGAGACTATGGACTCTTTACAGTAAGAGCAGTGAGACTATGGACTCTTTACTGTAAGAGCAGTGAGACTATGGACTCTATACTGTAAGAGCAGTGAGACTATGGACTCTTTACTGTAAGAGCAATGAGACTATGGACTCTATACTGTAAGAGCAGTGAGACTATGGACTGTATACTGTAAGAGCAGTGAGACTATGGACTCTTTACTGTAAGAGCGGTGAGACTATGGGCTCTATACTGTAAGAGCAGTGAGACTATGGACTCTATATTGTAAGAGCAGTGAGACTATGGACTCTTTACTGTAAGAGCAGTGAGACTATGGACTCTATACTGTAAGAGCAGTGAGACTATGGACTCTTTACTGTAAGAGCAGTGAGACTATTGACTCTATACTGTAAGAGCAGCGAGACTATGGACTCTATACTGTAAGAGCAGTGAGACTATGGACTCTTTACTGTAAGAGCAGTGAGACTATGGACTATTACTGTAAGAGCAGTGAGACTATTGACTCTATACTGTAAGAGCAGTGAGACTATGGACTCTTTACTGTAAGAGCAGTGAGACTAGAGACTATTACTGTAAGAGCAGTGAGACTATGGACTCTTTACTGTAAGAGCAGTGAGACTATGGACTCTTTACTGTAAGAGCAGTGAGACTATGGACTCTATACTGTAAGAGCAGTGAGACTATGGACTCTACTGTAAGAGCAGTGAGACTATGGACTTTTTACTGTAAGAGCAGTGAGACTATGGACTCTATTCAGTAAGAGCAGTGAGACTATGGACTCTATACTGTATGAGCAGTGAGACTATAAACTCTTTACTGTAAGAGCAGTGAGACTATGGACTCTATACTGTATGAGCAGTGAGACTATAAACTCTTTACTGTAAGAGCAGTGAGACTATGGACTCTACACTGTAAGAGCAGTGAGACTATGGACTCTTTACAGTAAGAGCAGTGAGACTATGGACTCTTTACTGTAAGAGCAGTGAGACTATGGACTCTTTACTGTAAGAACAGTGAGACTATGGACTCTATACTGTAAGAGCAGTGAGACTATGGACTCTATACTGTAAGAGCAGTGAGACTATGGACTCTACTGTAAGAGCAGTGAGACTATGGGCTCTTTACTGTAAGAGCAGTGAGACTATGGACTCTATACTGTAAGAGCAGTGAGACTGTGGACTCTATACTGTAAGAGCAGTGAGACTATGGACTCTTTACTGTAAGAGCAGTGAGACTATGGACTGTATACTGTAAGAGCAGTGAGACTATGGACTCTTTACTGTAAGAGCAGTGAGACTATGGACTCTATACTGTAAGAGCAGTGAGACTGTGGACTCTATACTGTAAGAGCAGTGAGACTATGGACTCTTTACTGTAAGAGCAGTGAGACTATGGACTCTATACTGTAAGAGCAGTGAGACTATGGACTCTTTACTGTAAGAGCAGTGAGACTATGGACTCTTTACTGTAAGAGCAGTGAGACTATAGACTCTATACTATACGAGCAGTGAGACTATAGACTATATACTGTAAGAGCAGTGAGACTATGGACTGTATTCTGTAAGAGCAGTGAGACTATGGACTCTTTACTGTAAGAGCAGTGAGACTATGGACTCTTTACTGTAAGAGCAGCGAGACTATG
>CM065589.1:621808215-621997776 GCA_033119425.1 Bufotes viridis
TTTACACATCAGTTGGATGCAATTAGTGATGCGCAACCATTATTGCCAGATGATGTAGATTACGGGGATATGTCTCAGTCAGGCAGGATTACACACATGGACGTACAGTGTGATGATGATGATGTTGTACCCGCTGCTGCTTCCTTTGCTGAGGTGTCAGATACAAGTGAAGCGGTTGATGATGACGATGTGTCCACGGATGCCACGTGGGTGCCTGCTCGAAGAGAAGAAGAGGGGGAAAGTTCTGAAGGGGAGACACAGAGGATGAGGAGACAAGTTGGAAGCAGGGGGAGGTCGTCGCAAGGAGTTAGTGGCACAGTCAGACAGCATGTATCGGCACCTGGGGTCAGCCAGACAGCACGCCAGTCAACGCATGCTGTGCCACCACCAGAATGCCGTCATTGCAAAGCTCAGCAGTGTGGCATTTTTTGTGTGTGTCTGCCTCTGATAAAAGCAATGCCATTTGCAACCTGTGCCAAAAGAAACTGAGTCGTGGGAAGTCCAACACCCACCTCGTTACAACTGCTTTGCGAAGGCACATGACCTCACATCACAAACGCCTATGGGATCAACACATGAGTACAAGCAGCACACAAACTCAAAGCCACCATGCTCCTCCTGGTCCAGCATCTTCAGCCACGTCAACCACTGCTGTCCTCCCTGCCCCCTCTCAACCACCCGCCACTCCATCTCTCACCTTCAGCAGTTCCTGCTCATCTGCCCACAGTCAGGTGTCTGTCAAGGACATGTTTGAGCATAAGAAGCCAATGTCACAGAGTCACCCCCTTGCCCGGCGACTGACAGCTGGCTTGACGGAACTCTTAGCCCGCCAGCTTTTACCATACCAGCTGGTGGAGACTGAGGCCTTCAAAAAATTTGTCGCTATTGGGACACCACAGTTGAAGGTACCCGGACAAATTTTTTTTTTCAAAAAAGGCAATCCCAAACCTCTACCATGTCATTCAAAAGGAAGTCATGGCATGTCTGGCACACAGTGTTGGGGCAAGGGTCCATCTGACCACTGATACCTAGTCTGCAAAGCACGGTCAGGGCAGGTATATCACGTACACTGCGCATTGGGTCAACCTGCTGACGGCTGACAAGCATGGAATGCGTTGCTCCGCAGCGGAGTTGGTGACACCGCCATGACTTGCAGGCAGACCTACTGCCACCTCCTCTACTCCATACTCTTCGATATCCTCCTCGGCTGAGTCCTCTTCTGCTGCGGCGTCTGGCTGCACATCAACTGAATCCCCCCAGCTCCCCAGGGGCTATTCCACATCCCGGATACGACAGCGTCACGCCGTCTTGGGGTTGACTTGCCTGAAAGCAGAGAGCCACACAGGACCAGCACTCCTGTCCGCCCTGAACGCACAGGTGGATCAGTGGCTGACCCCGCACCAACTGGAGATCGGCAAAGTGGTGTGTGACAATGGAACAAATTAGTTGTCGGCATTGAATTTGGGCAAGTTGTCACATGTGCCGTGCCTGGCACATGTGTTGAATCTCATCGTACAACGCTTTGTGTCTAAGTACCCAGGCTTACAGGACGTCCTCAAGCAGGCCAGGAAGGTGTGTGGCCATTTCAGGCGTTCCTACACGGCCATGGCGCACTTTTCCGATATTCAGCGGCGAAACAACATGCCAGTGAGGCGCTTGATTTGCGACAGCCCGACACGTTGGAATTCAACACTCCTAATGTTCGACCGCCTGCTCCAACAAGAAAAAGCCATCAACGAGTATTTGTATTAAACAGAAACACAAGAGGGAGTCAGTCAGCACGTCCCTCTATGCAGGTGCACGTAGCTATGGCAATTATACATACAATATATATATAATATAAGTAACCCTCATACAGTAACACAAGGGGGGTCAGTCAGCACGTCCCTCTATGCAGGTGCACGTAGCTATGGCAATTATACATACAAACAAAATACAACAGCATTCTGCAACCAGAGCTCTGCCCAAGATAGAAGCTATAAGTGCTGGGCCCACACTCCCTGGATTTTATGTGGCTGTCATGGCCCATAACAGGTAAGATTCAGCGTTAGGAGGATTTTATGTGGCTGTCATGGCCCATAACAGGTCAGATTTAGCGTTAGTACCACTCACGGGACAGCCTTGGCGTGGCGAGTGGCTTATTACCTTTTGATCAAAACGTACACTAATGTCCTCTTATAGCTTCTATCTTGGGCAGAGTTCTGGTTGCAGAGTGCTGTTGCATTTTTTTGTTTGTAACGAGTATTTGTATGACCGGGGTGCTAGGACAGCCTCTGCGGAGCTGGGAATTTTTTGCCACGTTACTGGACGCTCATGCGCAATGCCTGTAGGCTCATGCGTCCTTTTGAGGAGGTGACAAACCTAGTCAGTCGCACCGAAGGCACCATCAGCGACCTCATCCCATTTGTTTTCTTCCTGGAGCGTGCCCTGCGAAGAGTTCTGGATCAGGCTGTAGATGAGCGTGAAGAGGAAGAGTTGTGGTCACCATCACCACCAGAAACAGCCTTTTCATCATTGCTTGCCGGACCTGCGGCAACGCTGGAAGAGGAGTATGAGGAAGAGGAGTCAGAGGAGGAATGTGGCGGCCTTGAGCAGGAGGAAGACCAACCACAGCAGGGACCCCAGGGTGCTCGTTGTTGTCACCTATCTGGGACCCGTGGTGTTGTACGTGGCTGGGGGGAAGAACAGACCGTCAATGACATCAGTGAGGACGAGGAACGGGAAATGAGTAGCTCGGCATCCAACCTTGTTCAAATGGGGTCTTTCATGCTGTCATGTCTGTTGAGGGACCCACGTATAAAAAGGATAAAGGAGAACGACCTGTACTGGGTGGCCACGCTACTAGACCCCCGGTATAAGCAGAAAGTGGCAGAAATGTTACCAAATTACCGAAAGTTGGAAAGGATGCAGCAGTTCAAAACCAAACTAAAAAATATGCTTTACACAGCTTATAAGGGGAATGTCACAGCACAGCGGGAATCTAACAGGGGAAGAGGTGAGTGTAATCCTCCTCCTACCACGGCGGCAAGGACTGGACTATTTACAGATGTGTTGTTGATGGAGGACATGCGGAGCTTCTTCAGTCCTACTCATTGCCACAGCCCTTCGGGATCCAGCCTTAGAGAACGACTTGACCGACAGGTAGCAGACTACCTCGCCTTAACAGCAGATATCGACACTCTGAGGAGCGATGAACCCCTTCACTACTGGGTGTGCAGGCTTGACCTGTGGCCTGAGCTATCCCAGTTTGCGATAGAACTTCTGGCCTGCCCTGCTTCAAGTGTCCTGTCAGAAAGGACCTTCAGCGCAGCAGGAGGCATTGTCACTGACAAGAGAAGTCGCCTCGGTCAAAAAAGTGTTGATTACCTCACCTTCATAAAGATGATGAGGCATGGATTCCGAAGGGACTGACAGTGGGGGATACGTTTGACTAACAAAAGGCCTGATGACATGCCTTGGCCTCAAAATGGTCCCCACGCTGCTGTATTTAATGTCTGCATACCGGATGACTTTTGTGAATTCTCCACCACCAACTAGGGTTCAAGCCGCAATGTTTTAGTCACTTTTCTGCCTGGAAAACATCAATTTTTCCGGCCGCTGCTACAATAGCTGCTGCAACAATGCCATTATTTTTCAGGCATGTGTACATGCCTAATTCTTCTGTCCTATGGTGCAGCACTGTGGCTGCAAAAACAAACCAAAACAAAAAGGCACATACAAGTGTCAATTCCCCTTCGTGAAGGTTACCTTGTTGTGGTGAAGGGGCTTGCGTATCACAATGAAGCAATCATCACCTCTATGAGTGTGGTGGCAATGTTGCCACACCCCAGATGATAAGGCCGTTGCTTCATTATAGTCAGACCAAAAGCGATCGGACGGCTGGATAATATTTCATAGAAAAAACATTGATTTACCTTTTTTTTTATATGTTGTATGGGTTTTTAATACATAAAATAAAAAATCATAATAAAGTCTCTTAATAGTTTATTAGAAATGATGCAGACAATTAAAAAAATCCCCATCAATTCCAATACAAAGCAAGTGCAGAGCTCAGAACTAAATTATTTCATGATGTCGTAATGGTTCGCTAATTCGACAATGGTTAATCAATTCGACCGGATAGGGTCCGTAACAGGGATTAAACTGATAGGAATAGTACTAGTTAAGACACCACTCATATAGGGTGTGTGGTAAGGTGCAAGGTACCGTGGTCGATGGCAGGTACGTGTCACCGAGGTTCCTGGCCTCGGTGAGGTAAGAGCCGGGTTTTCCTGTGTCAGCAGCAGCTAGTGCTGCTTGACACCTTGAAATTTAGTTTGGCTGCAAAGCCAATCTGGGCCGGCTCTTACTGGGAGTAGGCAAAGAGTTGGGTGGGTGCCTACTCCCCACGGTCCAGTCCGGACTTTTACCGGGCCTTTAAAAGGCAGCCGCCTCAGCAGCTGAGAGTGATTGTCCTGGAGCTGCAGATGGTGCTGTGGAGCTCTCTGGGCTGGAAGCAGGAGCCCAGCAAGGAGGAGTGCAGACGGCCTGGAAGCCTGAGGTGGATTATCTTGCGGCTGGGCCGACAGCCAGGTGCGAACCCGCACCTAAAACCTCCCAGGTGATTAGAACCTGTGTTTGGACATTTTGTTTTACCTCACGTTTTCTGATGTGTGTGATTTAACACCAAGTGACTGTTCGCTGTTTATTTTTGATGCAAGTGTGAATAAAACACTGTTTGCTGCACCTTCTGGACTCCCTTTTGCCTCTATACTGCACCCGCACCGCTGTCTACCAGAGCGACTCCCCACAGGTGTCACAGCACATTGCTCTGTGCACGCGCAGTGCCCCAATTTGGGAGTAAGAGGACCGACCAAGCTGCTTTTTCCATCTCCCGGTTCCTGAAATCAATTCAGTTTGGTGTATGAGAGTTTGGTCTGTCACTGTGAAGGCAGTCGAAGGTACCCGGCCTACATTTTTTTTCACAAAAGGCAATCCCTGATATGGGACGTAACAGGGATTAAACTGATGAGAATAATACTACAGAAAATACCACTCATATCAGTGGAGGGAGCCAGCGTTTTTTTAACCATCTCCCCGTTCGAAAAATCTATTTAATAAATGGCCCCCAGATTGGGGAGTCGGGGACGTTAGAGGGATTAAACTGATGAGAATAGTACTACAGAAAATACCACTCATATCGGGTGTGACAGTAAATTGCACGGCGCAGACGCAGTCACCGTGGTTTAAAACAGAGTGGAGGGAGCCAGCGTTTTTTTAACCATCTCCCTGTTCGAAAAATCTATTTAATTCACCTTTTGGGGACCCTTGGTGTTGTACGTGGCTGGGTGGAGGAAGAAACCTTCAATGACATCACCGGGACGTAGCTAGCTTGGTATCCAACCTTGTGCAAAAGGGAGTTTGCGGTTGTGCAAATGGACTGTTTGTGGTTGTTTGCAGTGCATTAAAAGGGGAGTTTGGTCTGTCAATGTCTGTGAAGCGGGCGTAACCCTTACACTACCTGATCGATACAACATCATACCTGATCGTATACACACACTGGATGTTTTTAAGCATGTTATTCCAAACAATTTAGGAATGTTAGTTGATTTATGCCCTTTATGAATTGAAACCCGACTCTGCGTCCACTACGTAATTTTCCATGGGAGTTTTGCCATAGATCCCCCTCCGGCATGCCACAGTCCAGGTGTTAGTCCCCTTGAAACAACTTTTCCATCACTATTGTGGCCAGAAAGAGTCCCTGTGGGTTCTAAAATTCGCCTGCCTATTGAAGTTTATGGCGGTTTGCCCGGTTCGCCCGTTCGCGAACATTTGTGGAGGTTCGCGTTCGCTGTTCGCGAACGGAAAATTTTATGTTCGCGGCATCACTATACAAAACCTGAAAGGTTTATTGGCACTGGAAAACAGAGAGGTAGAGAGATGTAAGGAGGGAAAGGTAGGAAAGTTCATTAAAAAATGGTGTCTTTTCCTAGTACAACTCCTCACTAAGCATTGAAAGCATTATGAGACCCTTTACTCTCACTCAATGGTTTTCAACAGAGCAACTGAAAGGCACGCTAGAAGTGATGATGAAACAGATCTCAGTACGCTGAATGAGGTTAAGAATTACGTAAAGGCACTCCCCACAACAGAATGCCTTAAGGGTCTCTTTAAAGACTTTTCATCTTCAATGAAAGAAGAACTGTCCGAAATTAAGGCGGATTTAAGGCAAATAGCAAACAGAACAACTGTGGTGGAAGAGCACGCTAACAAACTGACTGAACATGCAGAATATGCCAGTAAGGTTATAAAGAACCAACAACTGGAGTTATATAAGTTGAAGCTTCACATAGATGATCTTGAAAACAGATCTCGCAGGAATAATATTCGTGTCAAAGGCCTACCTGAAACGGTTCTTGATAAAGACATATACTCGGCGCTCACTGTGCTATTCAATGAACTGCTCCAGCAGGATGAAAAAACTGACTTGTTTATTGAAAGAGCTCATAGGGTTTACAAACCCAGACATATACAAAGTGAGGAGCCCCGTGATGTCCTATGCTACCTTCAAAGTTTCAGAACTAAAGAAACTATTCTACAGAAAGCTCGCATAGCTAAGAAAATTGAATGGGAGGGCAGCGAGGTCTTCCTCTTTCAGGATATCTCCAGGTTTAAGCCTGTTGCAGCCGCTCACCAAAGAGTTGAGGGGAAAAAATATAAAATACCGGTGGCTCTTTCCTCTGGGCTTACTTATAACCTTCCAAAATAAGACTTTTACAATTAAAACACCGGATGACCTACCAGCGATCTTACAGAAATTGGACTTGGCACACCTGCAGATTAAAGATTGGACTATCACTGGAGAAGGAGAAGCGAACTTTCCAACTCTACCACAAAGAGATGAGTGGCAGACAGTGACTCCGTCCAGAACCAAGAAACAGAGGATATCCGAATCACCATATCCGAAAACTCCCTTTAAAAACAGGAAGATAATAAGTAATGACTGAGCAACTACGATAACCTGGTTGTTTCGTTCCATATTCTTCTAATTCGCCACTCTTTGCTCCATACGATTAATGGCGCAACTAGATATGGCGACTCAGTTTCACAGTTGTTTTATATTTGTCAGTTTAAAAGTTTGATTCAATTTATATAAATGCTGACCTTTACTTAATGATTACAGTATGTTATAACTACATACTTTGAAGTTTACGTCACCTCTCGCAATCTTTCCCCATACTAATATGGGTTATTTACTTCTTATATGTTATATGCGGGCACCGGAATAGATGCCTTGCAACTTTACTTTTTCTTGTTATTTCTCTTTGCTCACAGATTTTTCAAGTAACTTCTTGCTTAGTTTTATAATACTATCTCCCTCCTGGGTGTTCGCCCAGGAGTGGAGTGTGGCAACATTTAAGACGTTTTGGGAGTCTCCTTCCCCACCCAGGGTGCTCCTTCCTTAAGCCCTATTGAAATCCAGACGACAGCTGGGCGCTGAGCAGGCCCGTGCCTAGTCTGGGGCTTTTGTTTATGACCCGTGGCTGTACTTATGCTCTTTTAGGAGATGTACAGCACCTGTTATTCAAGTTTCTCTGATTATTGTTTTTTTTTGCTGTTCATGTTTCTTTAGTGGTTTGTGTCACATGTAGGAGCATTAACACCCTTTCGTCTTATATCCTATCATGCAGGATTTAGTAGTAGTCTCATACAACGTCCATGGTCTTAATGTTCCGCAGAAGAGGTCGCAGGTCCTGGGATACCTAAGGGAGAAAAAGGTAGGAATTGCACTGTTGCAGGAGACACATTTTAAAAAAGCATACACGCCACAATCTAAACACAAAACATTTACCTTATGGTACAATGCCACAACTCCGCTTAGGCGGCGCAAAGGAGTATCAATCCTGATCAACAACTGACTAGCTTTCAAAGAAAAGGATAAGGTAATTGATAGTGAAGGAAGATACATCTTACTGAAGGGATGGATAGGCGACAGGCTCATCACCTTGGTCAACTTATATGTTCCAAATACGGAACAGGTGGGCTTCTTAAAACACGTATTTGGTATACTAGACATTTTTCAGGAAGGAGAAGTTATATTGGGTGGAGACTTTAATGTTACATTAGAGCCAAATGTAGACAACTCCAAAGGTAAAAGTTCCTTTCCCCTCTCTAAAATTAAGTTAATTAGAAAATTGTTACAAAGCAGACAATTAGTGGACGCATGGAGGAGTTTTCATCCGGAGGGCAGAGATTATTCATTTTTTCAGCCGTCCACAATCAATACTCCAGGATAGACCAAATATATATTAAACAAGCTTCTTTGAGCCTTATTAAAAAAACAGAATATGGAATTTTCTTGCACTCGGACCATGCCCCTCTATTCCTCACACTCACTAGGTTAAATAACCAAGCTAAGACGTATAACTGGCGACTTAATGATTCGCTGATAGCCACTGAGGTAGAAGGTAATATCATTGGCAAACAGATTAAACTTTTTTTGAAGAAAACATCGCAGGAGAGGTTAGCTGGGCTACTGTATGGGAAACGCATAAAGCGGTTATGCGAGGTCATCTTATGCAATTAGGAGCGAGGAAGAAAAAGAGACAAAAATTATAGATTTATCGGCCAAGATACAGAAATTAGAAAGGGTTCATAAATTCTCTTGCCTTAAAGAAACTGAGAAAGATCTCATCCAGCTCCGCACAGAACTAAAGGAAACACTCAGTCACGCCTCTGAGCGGTTCCTTTTCATGCATAAATACAAGCATTTTATTCATGCTAATAAATGTGGAAGAGATCTCGCTCTGTTGACACGGAAGCAAAGAGTAAAGTCGCTCATACATAAAATTAGAGACTCAAAGGGAATGGTTGAACAAAGGATGGACAAAATAGCCTCAGTTTTCAGAGACTTTTACAATGATTTGTATAATTTAGAAGAAAAGGGCTCAGTCTCCCCCCCCCTCTTTTATGGACATTAATAATTATCTTTCAAAGATAAAACTTCCCCGTATTAATAAATCACAAATGGACTCCCTCAGTGCTCCTATCTCCCCCCGGGAAATCACAGACGCTATAGACCGATTACCGGCGGGTAAATGCCCAGGCCCTGATGGGTTTAGTATTTTTTACTATAAGAGATATAAAGACATTCTTACCTCCCATCTGGTCAAATACTTCAACGAAATTGGAGTATCTTTAAATTTTAAACCCGAGACACTCACTGCTAACATTTCGCTAATTCCTAAAGATGGAAAGGATATTACTTTGTGCCAAAATTATCGCCCAATCTCATTATTAAATAACGATATAAAAATTTATTCAAAAATACTATCCACTAGACTGCAATCTATACTGTCAACTATTGTCAACCCAGAGCAGGTGGGCTTTACGCCCGGGGGCGAGGCCAAGGACAATATCCTTAAAGCTTTATTTGCTATAGAATACTGTAAGAAATTTAACGTGCCTTTGGCCTTAATTTCTACTGATGCGGAAAAGGCCTTTGATAGGCTAAATTGGAATTTCTTGAGGGCCTCACTGATCCATTTTGGTATCCCCAATTGTTTTATTCAAAAGATAGAAGCTTTATATACTACCCCATCTGCTCGGGTGCTTGTCAATGGATTGGCATCTAGCCCATTCAATATTCGGAACGGTACCAGGCAAGGATGCCCGCTTTCTCCAATTCTATTTATTATCTCACTTGAACCCTTGCTGTCTAAAATACGACAAAATAGTGATATCACGGGTATACAAACTAATAGATGTCACCACAAAGCCGCGGCGTATGCAGACGACGTCTTATTCTTTGCTTCAAACCCTGAGCAATCCATACCACAACTTATTAAAGAACTGGAGGACTTTGGGAGATTATCATATTTTAAGGTCAATCTCTCCAAATCAACGATTTTTAATGTTAATATTGATTCTAAAACTTGGCAGAGGTTATCGACTCTCAGTAGTCTCAAACCAGTTACTACCTCCTTTAAATACTTAGGTATAAATATTGCCAAAACCCCAGAGAAATTGTTTAGTCTAAATTTTGAACCATTACTTCAAACTATAAGGGCAGATTTCTCTGACTGGAAGGACATATATGTATCCTGGTTTGGTCGCATCAACTTAATTAAGATGATTACTCTTCCAAGGATCATATATTTACTTCAAGGTATACCCATGCGCTTACCCAAAAGTTTTCACACAGCTATTAAAAAGGCTATTCTCTCTTTTGTTTGGCAGGGAGGGCAAAATCGTTTAGCATATCATACTCTAACTAGACCTAAACCTAAAGGCGGACTGGGACTCCCGATGTTGATAAATATAGCACGGCCATTTCTCTGGCTAGAATCAAAGAATGGATGGTACACCCGATACGTAAACACTGGGTTGAACTAGAGGAAAGTTGTGTGTCTTACCCGCTCAACTGTTTACTTTGGCGCACCAAGCATGTAAAGAAGATAAGTAGTGGGATTGATAATCCTTATACCTTGCATGCCCTGAAGAATTGGCAGAACCTTATTAAACAACGGAACATCCAACCGCCCCACATCAAAGATATGCCATTGTTAGTGACAATTCCACAAAAGAATAAACTTATTAGCAACAGACTGAAGACTCACCCGAACGGACATGTGATTTTGATAAAGGATCTTTTTCATGGGTCCTCCCTCCGCCATATGAAAAGTACCTACGGAATACAGACCTACCACAATTCTCTAAAAAGAATATGCCCAACTTTTGAAAATCATTAGTTTCATTGATATGTCTCCCAATGGGGTTAGGACAGAGGACTCACTATCTAAAATAATTTTAAATAACTCCCCACTTCGTCGTGGAATATCCACCTTTTATGCGATTGTTAATGAGAATGAAACCCCGCCGTCCTATTTAATAAATTGGTCGAAAGAATTAGATAGACCCTTTAATAATCGCGAGACTACTGAGATTCTGAAACTTTCCATTCCCAGGATCACTTCGGTAAGACTTCAAGAGACACATTATAAATTATTGTCTAGATGGTACAGGATCCCAGCTATATTAAATAGAATGAACCCGGAGATCCCAGCGACTTGCTGGAGATGTGGTAAGGATAGTGGCTCTTTCACACACATATGGTATGACTGTGTCAGGATCAGGCCATTATGGGATAAATTCGGAAGAATTATTGAAGAAATATACGGCTGCACAATGCAGATTGACAGGGAACTAGTGATGTTGGGCCTCTCAAACAGACTACACACTGCTATTAAGGACAATCTGTTCCCCTTCCTTATCGCTGCTTTAAAAGTGGTGATTCCGCAGTACTGGTCAAAAGTAGATATACCACCTATCCAAGATTGGATTAAAGAGGTCAATGTCATCAACAGGTTTGAGAAACTTAGATGGTCTGTTGCGGGTAACCCTAATAGGTATCTCAGGACCTGGACGAAATGGAACGATTACATAGCGACCGAAAGGGTAGCGAAATTTTTGGATTGAGGGTTATTGTTATCTCTCTGATATGCTTACAGTGCACTCTATGATCTGCATGTGACATTACTGGATTTCCTTTTGTTACTTCATACTTTTTCCCCGTGTCCCTCCCTCCCCTTCTTTCCCTCCCCTCTCCCCCCTTTCCCGCCCCTCTTCCCTGTCCCCCCTGTTTCACCATTGACAGAAATGATAACTTGCTTGTGTGTCATCAAAGCTGAATCACATTATATGATATATATATTTTTTTTTTTTTTTTTTTATGTCAATGTAAGCCAAATGATACACTTTTGACTCGATTGTATACCTATCTGTGCTTAATGTCATGGTGATATCACCGTTGTTCTGCCTTTGATATATGTTATTTTTCTTTAATAAACAAAAAATTTACAGAAAGGCATGCTAGGCAGGCTGAGACAGTGACGGTACTATTACACCATTATTAGGCTGAGAAGAGTATGACCTACGGAAGGCTCTCACTGGACTAAAATAAAGGCTTGAACGTGACATCTAGATAACTTGCTTTGATCATAGAAGGTATTCATTGTTCTTCTTCATGCAGGAGATGTTTGTATGTGTTGGTTCCACATTCTGTTTGTATTTACAAAGTACTATGTCTGAAAGAAAAAATATTTAAAAAAAAGAATAGAATCCCGTCACTTCGCTATCTTCACCCATTTAAGCGTTATAACAGGGACACGTTTCCACCCGTCCTGAGGCTTTATCAACCATAACACAAATGGAATAAATCACATAACATATAGATATGCACGGCACCTCAGGATGACGTGTGACTCTGTCGTCTGGGTGACCTTGATAAAAAAGGAATTGCATTCTACTATCTTGTCATCGCTGCCCGGTCTAAAAAGGAAAGATATCAGTGAATACGCAAATCTGGAGCACAGATATGGATAACAACATAATGTCATCAACCATATCACATTATTCAGTTTAGAGACAAACGAGCAACTTCACATTACCTGTGTAGTCCCTCTGGTTCAAGGGTCTGGAGTGTGGGAATCCAGTATGCCTCTTGGGGCTGCAGTAGTTTAATATTTCCCCCTTTTCCTTGGGTATTCCATTTGTTCTACTATTTGATATTTCAACTGGGAAATAATATGGCCGTGTGTATCTAAATGATAGGGAAGTGGAAGCAGAAGATAATTAATCTGTATTGTGGACTTATTTTTCCTATGCGATGCCTCTATGTTTTCACCCACATACAAGAGACCGCATGGTTAGTTAATAATGTAAATAACGTTTGTGGATTCACATGTGTAGTAGCCTTTTATTTTATAGGTTTGGCCTGGATAAGGGTGATGAAAGGTATCGCCCTGTGCTGGGTATTGGGGCAAAACCCCAACCTCTATGATTGTTGGGGTCCCAAGTGAAATGTGCTTATGAGCGCTCAGAGAGCTGACACAGACACACTGCTGAATCAGATTCTGTCCTTTATTCCACACACGTATATATCTTTATAACACTACAGATAATCATAGACAAATCTGGCCCCCGCTAAGGGGGTGGAATTTAAAACTAATGATTTGATTCGTTATTCATAAAAGGCAATACTTCCGCACCGTACTAACAGAATTCTAATAATTAAAAAGTTTCTGCAGCATCTTATCTCAGAGTTAACATTTTCCAGCAGTACACCCCTAAACTCAGAAGGAACATAACTCTCTCTTGTATGTCAAACTCTGATAAGGGAGTGAGGGAGCGGCTATCTTGACCTTGCAGTTAGGAACGTTTGATCTATATACACAGAGACTCCCTACATCCTTCCAGTTGGCTCATTAATTTTCCACATATGCACAAGATGGAGGAAATACTCATACAAAATGAATTCTCATCCCTAACAATTCCCCGATTTTGAGATATCTTGGAACTGACATCATAACCCAGAGGTACTTCAGGTGGGATAGGTCCAACTGCCAGCCGGAGGCCAGGTTCCCTCTTAGGTATCGATGCAGTTCCCAAGACCTATCAATAATCCTGGTAGTTTCTCCTTTTGGTACAGAACCTGTTGGTGCTCATAAACATAAGCTTAATCCCAGCATATACCACTATTATAATCAGCACTACTTGCATTATTGTTTGTCTTGCCAGCAGGGAGCCTCCACCCACCCGGCTATGGGGAGAGGGACTGCAGGGGGTTATACTTTTGATCATCAGGCCCTGGTCTTCTTTCTTAGACAAACTGACAACAAGACACATGAATAAGTTCTTTAAAAGTCAAAGGCATTGCCAGATTAGGCAGAGTTCTTGAACGCACGTGACTGTGAGTACAGGTCCAACAGTCCTTAATTATACAGTCAGTGTCATTGAGTCCTGTAAACAGCCCCTGGTGGTGTCGGATAAGTGCATTGTCCCAGTTATCCTTCAGGTGTTGGTACAGGGCCGTTGTTCCCAGGATTAGGCCATCAGCATCGGGCGTCTGAACTTTCTTGCAGTGAGAAGCGTGTATCCAGTTGGGCTTTCCTTCAACCTTTACTGCTGGATAAGTAGTCAACAGGACTTGGAAAGGACCATCAAATCTGGGATCCAGGCATTCCTCAATCTCTTTATCACCACCCGGTCTCCTGGTTGCAGACTGTGTGTTCCTTCTACTGGATCTGGAAGGGAAGCAAACACTTGTTTATGGGTGCGCTCACGCCTCTTTGTGAGGGCCGCATGTAGCTTGTTAGGTTATCATAGTTCATTTGTAACTGATGTGAAAAATGCAATCCTAATCTGGGGGCGCTTCCAAACATAGTAACAGAGTAACATAGTAACATGGTACATCAGGCCGAAAAAATACATCTGTCCATCCAGTTCGGCCTGTCATCCTGCTAGTTGATCCAGATGAAAGAAGTACTCCCTGGATCAACGACCTCTCTCTAGTAGCTATAACCTGTAATATTATTACACTCCAGAAATACATCCAGGCCTCTCCTGAATTCCTTTATTGTACTCACCATCACCACCTCCTCAGTCAGAGAGTTCATAGTCTCACTGCTCTTACAGTAAAGAGTCCATAGTCTCACTGCTCTTACAGTATAGAGTCCATAGTCTCACTGCTCTTACAGTATAGAGTCCATAGTCTCACTGCTCTTACAGTAAAGAGTCCATAGTCTCACTGCTCTTACAGTAAAGAGTCCATAGTCTCACTGCTCTTACAGTATAGAGTCCATAGTCTCACTGCTCTTACAGTATAGAGTCCATAGTCTCACTGCTCTTACAGTATAGAGTCCATAGTCTCACTGCTCTTACAGTAAAGAGTCCATAGTCTCACTGCTCTTACAGTAAAGAGTCCATAGTCTCACTGCTCTTACAGTAAAGAGTCCATAGTCTCACTGCTCTTACAGTAAAGAGTCCATAGTCTCACTGCTCTTACAGTAAAGAGTCCATAGTCTCACTGCTCTTACAGTATAGAGTCCATAGTCTCACTGCTCTTACAGTAAAGAGTCCATAGTCTCACTGCTCTTACAGTATAGAGTCCATAGTCTCACTGCTCTTACAGTAAAGAGTCCATAGTCTCACTGCTCTTACAGTATAGAGTCCATAGTCTCACTGCTCTTACAGTAAAGAGTCCATAGTCTCACTGCTCTTACAGTAAAGAGTCCATAGTCTCACTGCTCTTACAGTATAGAGTCCATAGTCTCACTGCTCTTACAGTATAGAGTCCATAGTCTCACTGCTCTTACAGTAAAGAGTCCATAGTCTCACTGCTCTTACAGTAAAGAGTCCATAGTCTCACTGCTCTTACAGTATAGAGTCCATAGTCTCACTGCTCTTACAGTATAGAGTCCATAGTCTCACTGCTCTTACAGTATAGAGTCCATAGTCTCACTGCTCTTACAGTATAGAGTCCATAGTCTCACTGCTCTTACAGTATAGAGTCCATAGTCTCACTGCTCTTACAGTATAGAGTCCATAGTCTCACTGCTCTTACAGTAAAGAGTCCATAGTCTCACTGCTCTTACAGTATAGAGTCCATAGTCTCACTGCTCTTACAGTATAGAGTCCATAGTCTCACTGCTCTTACAGTAAAGAGTCCATAGTCTCACTGCTCTTACAGTATAGAGTCCATAGTCTCACTGCTCTTACAGTAAAGAGTCCATAGTCTCACTGCTCTTACAGTATAGAGTCCATAGTCTCACTGCTCTTACAGTAAAGAGTCCATAGTCTCACTGCTCTTACAGTATAGAGTCCATAGTCTCACTGCTCTTACAGTATAGAGTCCATAGTCTCACTGCTCTTACAGTAAAGAGTCCATAGTCTCACTGCTCTTACAGTATAGAGTCCATAGTCTCACTGCTCTTACAGTAAAGAGTCCATAGTCTCACTGCTCTTACAGTATAGAGTCCATAGTCTCACTGCTCTTACAGTATAGAGTCCATAGTCTCACTGCTCTTACAGTATAGAGTCCATAGTCTCACTGCTCTTACAGTAAAGAGTCCATAGTCTCACTGCTCTTACAGTATAGAGTCCATAGTCTCACTGTTCTTACAGTATAGAGTCCATAGTCTCACTGCTCTTACAGTATAGAGTCCATAGTCTCACTGCTCTTACAGTAAAGAGTCCATAGTCTCACTGCTCTTACAGTATAGAGTCCACAGTCTTACTGCTCTTACAGTATAGAGTCCATAGTCTCACTGCTCTTACAGTATAGAGTCCATAGTCTCACTGCTCTTACAGTATAGAGTCCATAGTCTCACTGCTCTTACAGTACAGAGTCCATAGTCTCACTGCTCTTACAGTAAAGAGTCCATAGTCTCACTGCTCTTACAGTAAAGAGTCCATAGTTTCACTGCTCTTACAGTATAGAGCCCATAGTCTCACTGCTCTTACAGTAAAGAGTCCATAGTCTCACTGCTCTTACAGTAAAGAGTCCATAGTCTCACTGCTCTTACAGTATAGAGCCCATAGTCTCACTGCTCTTACAGTAAAGAGTCCATAGTCTCACTGCTCTTACAGTATAGAGTCCATAGTCTCACTGCTCTTACAGTAAAGAGTCCATAGTTTCACTGCTCTTACAGTATAGAGCCCATAGTCTCACTGCTCTTACAGTAAAGAGTCCATAGTCTCACTGCTCTTACAGTATACAGTCCATAGTCTCACTGCTCTTACAGTAAAGAGTCCATAGTCTCACTGTTCTTACAGTATAGAGTCCACAGTCTCACTGTTCTTACAGTATAGAGTCCACAGTCTTACTGCTCTTACAGTATAGAGTCCATAGTCTCACTGCTCTTACAGTATAGAGTCCATAGTCTCACTGCTCTTACAGTAAAGAGTCCATAGTTTCACTGCTCTTACAGTATAGAGCCCATAGTCTCACTGCTCTTACAGTATAGAGTCCATAGTCTCACTGCTCTTACAGTAAAGAGTCCATAGTCTCACTGCTCTTACAGTAGAGAGTCCATAGTCTCACTGCTCTTACAGTAGAGAGTCCATAGTCTCACTGCTCTTACAGTAGAGAGTCCATAGTCTCACTGCTCTTACAGTATAGAGTCCATAGTCTCACTGTTCTTACAGTAAAGAGTCCATAGTCTCACTGCTCTTACAGTAAAGAGTCCATAGTCTCACTGCTCTTACAGTATAGAGTCCATAGTCTCACTGCCCTTACAGTAAAGAGTCCATAGTCTCACTGCTCTTACAGTAAAGAGTCCATAGTCTCACTGCCCTTACAGTAAATAGTCCATAGTCTCACTGCTCTTACAGTAAAGAGTCCATAGTCTCACTGCTCTTACAGTATAGAGTCCATAGTCTCACTGCTCTTACAGTAAAGAGTCCATAGTCTCACTCCTCTTACAGTATAGAGTCCATAGTCTCACTGCTCTTACAGTAAAGAGTCCATAGTCTCACTGCTCTTACAGTATAGAGCCCATAGTCTCACTGCCCTTACAGTAAAGAGTCCATAGTCTCATTGCTCTTACAGTATAGAGTCCATAGTCTCACTGCTCTTACAGTAAAGAGTCCATAGCCTCACTGCTCTTACAGTATAGAGTCCATAGTCTCACTGCCCTTACAGTATAGAGTCCATAGTCTCACTGCTCTTACAGTGAAGAATCCTCCTCTATGTTTGTGTAGAAACCTTCTTTCCTCCAGACGCAGAGGATGTCCCCTCGTCACAGTCACAGTCCTGGGGATAAATAGATGATGGGAGTGATCTCTGTACTGACCCCTGATATATTTATACATCGTTATTAGATCTCCCCTCAGTCGTCTTTTTTCTAAAGTGAATAACCCTAATTTTGATAACCTTTCAGGGTACTGTAGTTGCCCCATTCCAGTTATTACTTTAGTTGCCCTCCTCTGGACCCTCTCCAGCTCTGCTATGTCTGCCTTGTTCACAGAAGCCCAGAACTGTACACAGTCGTCCATGTGTGGTCTGACCAATGATGTGTAAAGTGGTAGGACTATGTTCTCATCACGGGCGTCTATGCCCCTTCTGATGCAATCCATTATCTTATTGGCCTTGGCGGCAGCTGCCTGACACTGGTTTTTGCAGCTAATTTTGCAGTTTATTAAAATTCCTAGATCCTTTTCCATGTCAGTGTTACCGAGTGTTTTACCATTTAATATGTACAGGTGACATTTAGCATGTACGGGTGACTTGAATTATTCCTTCCCATGTGCATAACTTTACATTTGTCAGTGTTAAACCTCATCTGCCATTTCTCTGCCCAAGCCTCCAATCTATCCAGATCCCTCTGTAGCAGAAAACTGTCCTCTGTAGTATATATACAGTATACTGTCCTCTGTAGTATATATATACAGTATACTGTCCTCTGTAGTATATTTACAGTATACTGTCCTCTGTAGTATATATACAGTATACTGTCCTCTGTAGTATATATACAGTATACTGTCCTCTGTAGTATATATACAGTATACTGTCCTCTGTAGTGTATATACAGTATACTGTCCTCTGTAGTATATATACAGTATACTGTCCTCTGTAGTATATATACAGTATACTGTCCTCTGTAGTGTATATACAGTATACTGTCCTCTGTAGTATATATACAGTATACTGTCCTCTGTAGTATATATACAGTATCCTGTCCTCTGTAGTATATATACAGTATACTATCCTCTGTAGTATATATACAGGATACTGTCCTCTGTAGCATATATACAGTATACTATCCTCTGTAGTATATATACAGTATACTGTCCTCTGTAGTATATATACAGTATACTGTCCTCTGTAGTGTATATACAGTATCCTGTCCTCTGTAGTATATATACAGTATACTGTCCTCTGTAGTGTATATGTACAGTATACTGTCCTCTGTAGCATATATATACAGTATACTGTCCTCTGTAGTATATATACAGTATACTGTCCTCTGTAGTGTATATATACAGTATACTGTCCTCTGTAGTATATATATACAGTATACTGTCCTCTGTAGTATATATACAGTATACTATCCTCTGTAGTATATATACAGTATACTGTCCTCTGTAGTATATATATACAGTATACTGTCCTCTGTAGTATATATACAGTATACTGTCCTCTTCAGTGTTAATTACTTTACACAGTTTAGTGTCATCTGCAAAAATAGATATTTTACTGTGCAGGCCTTCTACAAGACCATTAATAAATATATTGAAGAGAATAGGGCCCAATACTGACCCCTGAGGTACCCCCACTAGTGACAGTAACCCCCCCAGTACTGACCTCTGTGGTACCCCACTAGTGACAGTGACCCCTCCAGTACTGACCCCTGAGGTACCCCACTAGTGACAGTGACCCCTCCAGTACTGACCCCTGAGGTACCCCACTAGTGACAGTGACCTCTCCAGTACTGACCCCTGAGGTACCCCACTAGTGACAGTGACCCAATCTGAGTGTGTACCGTTAATACCCACCCTCTGTTTTCTGTCACTCAGCCAGTTACTTACCCACTTACAGACATTTTCTCCCAGTCCGAGCATCCTCATTTTATATACTAACCTTTTATGAGGTTCAGTGTCAGATGCTGGAGAAGTCCAGATATACGACATCCATTGATTCGCCGCCGTCAAGTCTAGAACTTACCTCCTCATAGAAGCTGATTAAATTAGTTTGACATGACCGATCCCTCATGAAGCCATGCTGATATGGCGTTATTTGCTTATTTTTATTGAGATCCTCTAAGATAGCATCTCTCAGAAAACCTTCAAACAGTTTCCCCACAACAGATGTTAAACTTACTGGCCTATAGTTTCCGGGCTCTGTTTTTGGACCCTATTTGAATATTGGCACCACATTTGCTATACGCCAATCCTGTGGAACATTCCCTGTCCGTATAGAGTCTGCAAATACCAGAAATAAGGGTCTGGCTATGACATCACTTAATTCCCTTAGGATACGGGGGTGTATGCCATCTGGTTCTGGCGATTTTGTCTATTTTAATCTTTTTAAGTCGCTGTTGTACTTCTTCTTGGGTCAGACAGGGCACTTTTAATGGGGGATTTATTTTTACATTCTGCATTTCATCTGACAGTTTATTTTCCTCAGTGAATACACTGGAGAAAAAAATATTTAACAGCTTTGTTTTCTCCTCATCGCTCTCTGCAACTCCCCCTCATTACTCTTTAAAAGGCCGACACCTTCAGATTTATACTTTTTAACATTTATATAATTAAAGAAATTTTTAGGGTTAGTTTTACTCTCTTTGGCAATTAATCTCTCGGTCTCTAGTTTGGCCGCTTTTATTTGTTTTTTCCATGTTCTATTTTTTTCCTTATAGTTTTTCAGTGCTTCCTTGCTACCCTCCTGTTTTAGTGATTTATATGCTTTCTTCTTGTCATTTATTGCTTTCTTTACAGTTCTATTTATCCACATTGGTTTCCTTTTGTTCCTTAACCTTTTATTCCCATACGGTATGTACCTCTCACAATGAGAATTTAGGATTTTTTTAAAGATCTCCCATTTTATGGTTGTATTTTTATTTTTGAGGACTTTGTCCCAGTTAGTTAGGCCTATGGCCTCGCTTAGTTGGCTAAATGTAGCTTTTTTGAAGTTTGGTATTTTTGTTCCTCCCTGTAGAAACTCTCGTTTGAAGGATAATTGGAAGGTTATTACTTTCTGGTCACTATTTCCCAGGTGTTCCCCGACCTGCACGTCTGTTGTTCTATCAGGTCTATTGGTTAATACTAAGTCCAGTATGGCCGTCCCTCTAGTCGGGTCCTGAACCAGTTGGGAAAGGTAATTGTCTTTGGCTATTGCCAAGAACCTGTTTCCTTTATGGGATGTACAGGTCTCAGTTTTCCAGTCTATATCTGGGTAGTTGAAGTCCCCCATGATAACCACCTCATTATGATTTGCCGCCTCGTCTATCTCCTTTAGTAATACATTTTCTGTGGACTCTGGTATATTAGGTGGTTTATAGTAAACTCCTATTAGTAATTTATTATTGTTTTTGGCTCCATTTATCTCCACCCACATTGACTCCACATTTTCGTGTCCCTGACAGATGTCTTCCCGGAGTGTGGGCTTTAGAGAGGACTTTATGTAAAGGCAGACCCCTCCCCCTCTCCGGTTTTGACGATCCTTTCTAAACAGACTGTAACCCTGTACATTAACTACCCAGTCATAGCTATCATCCAGCCATGTCTCAGTTATTCCCACTGTCATAGCTATCATCCAGTGGTGTCTCAGTTATTCCCACTACGTCATAGTCCTCCTCACACATCACTAATTCCAGTTCCCCAGTCTTGTTAGTCAGGCTTCTGGCATTAGTGTACATACAATTAAGAGGTTTTTGTATATTTTTAACCCTACACCTTTCCTTCTGAACTGTTTTAGTCCCTCCTTCCATTCCTCCCCCAGTCCCACTACCTTGCCCCCGGTCTCTATCTGCACTATCTTCCCATCCTATAACATAATTACCCTCCCCCCAGTCCCTAGTTTAAACACTCCTCCAACCTTCTCGCCATCTTTCTCCCCAACACAGCTGCCTCTTCCCCATTGAGGTGCAGCTCGTCCCTACGATAGAGCCTGTAGCCAACAGAGATGTCGACCCAGTTCTCAAGGAACCCAAACCCCTCCTTCCTACACCAGTTCTTGAGCCACTTGTTAACCTCCCTAATCTCCCACTGCCTTTCTTGTGTGGCTCTTGGTACAGGCAGTATCTCGGAAAATTCTACCTTTGAGGTCCTTGCCCTAAGCTTTTCACCTAAATCCCTGAAATCATTTTTAAGGACGCTCCACCTACCCCTCACTTTGTCATTGGTTCCGATATGGACCATGACTGCTGGATCTTCTCCAGCCCCTCCCAGTAATCTGTCAACCCGATCCGCGATGTGTCGAACTCTAGCGCCAGGAAGACAGCACACTGTTCGGCGATCACGATCTTTGTGACAGATTGCCCTATCTGTTCCCCTAATAATTGAGTCTCCCACTACCAGCACCTGTCTGGCCTGCCCTGCTCTCCTGGTCCCCTGCTTACTGGAGCTGACATTCCCCTGACTGGCAGAGGAAGTGTCTGGCTGCAGCGGTGCCGTCCCTGAACTGTCATCCCCCTCATCTGCCAACCGTGCAAACTTGTTGGGGTGTGTCCAATCAGGGCTAGCCTCCCTGGCACTCTTCCCTCTACCCTGCTTTCTAACTGTTACCCAGATAGCTACCTCACTCTCCTCAGCCTCCTCACTGTCACTCTCCCCCTTATCTGCTCCATAGAGCGCTTGCTCGGTGAGAAGCAAACTCTTTTGCAAATTGTCAATGCCTCTCAGTGTTGCAACTCGCCTGTTTAGAGACTCGATTTGCGATTCCAAGCGGGTAATTTGCTCACATTTTGAACAAAGATATACACCCTCGAACGGCTGTTCCAGGACTGCATACATCATACAAGATGTGCACTGGACGGCATTGTCAATTGTGCAACACATACTAAATGGGGATTACAGAAACTAAATGGGCCGCTGCTTTGGGGATAGTATGCTGTATGGAAAGCTTGGTTGACCCCTAAAGCCTGCATCACTTCCCTCATTACTTCACCTGTGAAGTGGGAACCCCTGTCTGATTCAGTAACCTCAGGGACACTATATCTTCACACCAGCTCACTGACCAGCTTTTTTGCTGGGTTCTTTGCATTTGCCTTTGTTACTGGGAAGGCTTCTGGCCACGCTTAAAAGAGATCAACACACACAAGGACAAATTCCTATACTCCTACCTTAGGAAGTTGTATATAGTCTATCTGCAGTATCTGGAATGGGTAAAGTGGCCTGGGGGGGTGCTTGCTTGGAGTCTTCACCAGTTGACCGGGATTGTTTACACAGACCATACATCTTTGTACAAACCGAGAGGCTACTGTAGAAAATCCTGGAGCAATCCACCCTGCATTAACCACACTTACCATGGCATATTTTGATAAGTGAGTGGGCCCGTGGGACTCCTGAGCCACAGCTGGGTATAGAGGGCGTGGTAGACAAATTTTGTCCTTGTTTCTCCAAATTCCATGTTCATCAGGTTTGGCCCCTTGTTTTGCCCAAAGTTCTTTTTCCCCTGGAAGGGCTTGTTCGAGAATTCCTTGAAATGTGCTTACACAAATGTCCTCAGGTCTCAAGACTCTCATCGGGGTGGCGTCAGCATTTAGTGGCTGGAGTGCAGCTCGTTTGGCTGCCTTGTCTGCTCGATCTTTGCCTTTTGCTCCCACCGTGGTACATCTTGTATGAGCCTCTACCTAAATAATAGCGACCTTCTCTGGTAATAACAGAGAGTTCATATATTCAAGTACAGAGTCTTTATCTTTAATTGGCTGGCCTGCTGATGTTAGAAAGTCTCTAGCCCGCCATATGGGTCCATAGTCATGTGCAATACCAAAAGCATACCTTGAGTCCATGTAGATGTTCACCTTCTTCCCCTTGGCCAATTTCCACGCCTCAGTGAGTGCCTTCAGCTCCGCCTCTTGTGCTGACATGTGGGGTAGCAGTGGTTCAGCTATCCCTACCTCATTCTGTGTGACCACTGCATATCCAGTGTGGAACCAGCCGTCCTCTCCCCTCAACCTGCTTCCATCTACAAAATACTCAAAATCAGGGTAATCAAGGGGGTTTTCATGGACATGACTGAATCCTGAGGTTTCTTGTTGCATTAATTGTACACAGTCATGGGGGTCGTGTTCCATCATGTCATTTAGGAGGCTGCCTGTACCTTCTATGCTCCCTTCCCCCATTTCTTAATCTGTGATTGGTAACAGAGCAGGATTCAGAGTCGTACACCTTGTGAAGGAAATGTTAGCGGCATGAGGAGAGCACACTGGAGTCTGAGTTGCCTGGCCATAGAAATATGCTGAGGTTGAACCTGTGTTAATATGCCTGTATGTCATGGGGTGTTTGTACAATCACCGGGTAGTCTAACACAATGTCAGAGACTTTTTCTATCATTGCCTGCACTGCCGCTACCGCCCTGACACAGGAGGTGGCACCTCTGGTGACAGGATCTAATCTGGCTGTAAAGTACGCCACTGGCGGTCACCATGTTTCAGAGTTAGTACAGACATGCTGTGAACCTGCATTTCTAGACAGAACAGGTTAAATTCCTCATCATATTTTGGAATACCCAGGGCCGGGGACGAGGTTATGCACAGCTTCAATGTATGGAAATTATTCACTGCCTTTTCTGTCAGGTGAAATGGTTCAGATGACAGACAATCATACAGAGGCTGCATTAACATGGAGGCATGTCTAATCCATGGGTGACAGTATGACACCAGCCCCCAAAACACCCGTAGGCTTTGTGCTCCTTTGGGCCCTTGTATCCTTTCAGCAGCCTCCGTTCTTTCTGGGGTTAGCTGGCAAGCTCCATGGGAGAGGCCGTGTCCTAGAAATGCAACCTTGTTCGTACAAAAGTGCAGCTTCTGCTTTGAGGCTTTACACCTGTTCTGATGTAGGAAAAGTAAAAGAGATATAGTTGTCTCACAGCAGGTCTCATTGTCTTCAGCACACAGGAGCAAATCATCCACGTATTGTAACAGGACCACTGAGCCGGGCGGTGCCCAGTCTGTAAGGACAGATTGCAGAGCCGGTGTATACACGGTCGGGGAGTTCTGAGCTCCCTGAGGCAGGACGATCCAAGTATACTGGTTATCCTTAAATGTAAAGGCAAACAGATACTGGCAGTCAGAATGTAGCGGGACACTAAAGAAGGCATTTACCAGATCTATCACTGTGAAACACCTGCCAGTGGATGGAACTTGTGACAGTAAGGTGTGTGGGTTTGGCACCATTGGAGTTTGTAAAACTGTCACCTTGTTAACCTCTCTAAGATCATGAAATATCCCATAACTGACAGCCTGTCCCTTAACTGGTTTCTTCTTTATGGGGAACAGCGGGGTATTAGCGGGAGATACTGTTTTTATCAATACACCGGCCTGGAGAAAAGCATCAATTTGACTGGCCACTGCAATCTCCTGTAAAGATGCCGCGGTGGGCGAACATATGCGATGTACGGTCCGCCCCCTATACATCATCATTGAGCAAACTGTACCTCACAGTCAGCAGGCACATTCCAGCCAATCAGCATACCCTCCCTCCCAGACCCTCCTATCAAAAAGCAAGGACAGCATCCATCTTAGATTCATTCTGAAGCTGCAGTGTTAGTTAGAGCAGGGAGAGTGCTGCTGCTGCTGAATTAATAGGGAAAGCGTTTTCTACTAGTGTTCTGTGTCCACTCCAGTCCTCAAAGACTCATCTGCTGTAAGGACAGCATCCTGACAGCACCCCAAAAAGCCCTTTTTAGGGCTGGTACATCAGTCTGCTTTTATATATTTTTCCTATATATATATTGCAGTTGCCTGCCCGTGTGTAAGAGGCCGCAGGACCACTGACTGTACTGTGTGCACACCACTCATATCGGGTGGCACAGTACCTTGCAGATAAAAGTCATTTAATTTTTACCATTTAATATAATTGCATTTGCCTGCCAGTGAGTGTCAGGCCCACAGACTGTACTGTGCCCACTGCCAGTGCCCACCACTCATAGGGTGGCACAGTACCTTGCACGCATAGTACCACTAATAAATAAAAAAATGACAGGCAGAGGCAGGCCACCCCGCAGCGGCCATCGTGGTGCTGTGATTTCCTTTGGCCTTAGAATAATGCCCTGTGATCAGAGGCCACATACCCTGAACTCGAAAAATTCTGAGGGCATAGTTAACTCGCTTACACAGGACACTCAATCTTCAACAGCTTTCGCTCAGAACCTTGACGCACCATCCTCCTCCAGCTCAGCTTTGGGCACCTCTCAAGTTACCAATCGCCTACCCGCCGCCACCACCAACACAGGCCACAGCCACCACAGCCGCTTCACTTGATCAGTCAGAGGAGTTATTTACACATCAGTTGGATGCAATTAGTGATGCGCAACCATTATTGCCAGATGATGTAGATTACGGGGATATGTCTCAGTCAGGCAGGATTACTCACATGGACGTACAGTGTGATGATGATGATGTTGTACCCGCTGCTGCTTCCTTTGCTGAGGTGTCAGATGCAAGTGAAGCGGTTGATGATGACGATGTGTCCACGGATGCCACGTGGGTGCCTGCTCGAAGAGACGAAGAGGGGGAAAAGTTCAGATGGGGAGACAGAGAGAAGGAGACGAGTTGGAAGCAGGGGGAGGTCGTCGCAAAGGAGTTAGTGGCAGAGTCAGACAGCATGTATCGGCACCTGGGGTCAGCCAGACAGCACGCCAGTCAACGCATGCTGTTGCCACCACTAGAATGCCATCATTGCAAAGCTCAACAGTGTGGCATTTTTTTTGTGTGTCTGCCTCTGATTACAGCGATGCGATTTGCAACCTGTGCCAAAAGAAACTCGTCGTGGGAAGTCCAACACCCACCTCGGTACAACTGCTTTGCGAAGGCACATGATCTCACATAACAAACGCCAATGGGATCAACACATGAGTACAAGCAGCACACAAACTCAAAGCCACTATCCTCCTCCTGGTCCAGCATCTTCAGCCACGTCAACCACTGCTGTCCTCCCTGCCCCCTCTCAACCACCCATCACTCCGCCTCTCACCTTCAGCAGTTCCATCTCATCTGCTCACAGTCAGGGGTCTGTCAAGGACATGTTTGAGCGTAAGAAGCCAATGTCACAGAGTCACCCCCTTGCCCGGCGACTGACAGCTGGCTTGACGGAACTCTTAGCCCGCCAGCTTTTACCATACCAGCTGGTGGAGTCTGAGGCCTTCAAAAAATTTGTTGCTATTGGGACAACTCAGTGGAAGGTACCCGGACGAATTTTTTTTTCACAAAAGGCAATCCCCAACCTGTACTCTATTGTGGAAAAGGAAGTCATGGCATGTCTGGCACACAGTGTTGGGGCAAGGGTCCATCTGACCACTGATACCTAGTCTGCAAAGCACGGTCAGGGCAGGTATATCACGTATACTGCGCATTGGGTCAACCTGCTGACGGCTGACAAGCATGGAATGCGTGGCTCTGCAGCAGAGTTGGTGACAGCGCCACGACTTGCAGGCAGGAGGCCTACTGCCACCTCCTCTACTCCTACTCCATCCTCTTCGCTAGCCTCCTCGGCTGAGTCCTCTTCTGCTGCGGCGTCTTGCTCCACATCAACTGAACCTCCCCAGCTCCCCAGGGGCTATTCCACATCCCGGATACGACAGTGTCACGCCGTCTTGGGGTTGACTTGCCTGAAAGCAGAGAGTCACACCAGACCAGCACTCCTGTCCACCCTGAACGCACTGGTGGATCAGTGGCTGACCCCGCACCAACTGGAGATCGGCAAAGTGGTGTGTGACAACGGAAGCAATCTGTTGGCGGCATTGAATTTGGCACATGTGTTGAATCTGATTGTACAACGCTGTGTGCATAAGTACCCAGGCTTACAGGACATCCTCAAGCAGGCCAGGAAGGTGTGTGGCCATTTCAGGCGTTCCTACACGGCCATGGCGCACTTTTCCAACATTCAGCGGCGAAACAACATGCCAGTGAGTCGCTTGATTTGCGACAGCCCGACACGTTGGAATTCAACACTCCTAATGTTCAGCCGCCTGCTCCAACAAGAAAAAGCCGTCAACGAGTATTTGTATGACCGGGGTGCCAGGACAGCCTCTGCGGAGCTGGGAATCTTTTTGCCACGTTACTGGACACTCTTGCGCAATGCCTGTAGGCTCATGCGTCCTTTTGAGGAGGTGAAAAACCTAGTCAGTCGCACCGAGGGCACCATCAGCAACCTCATCCCATTTGTTTTCTTCCTGGAGCGTGCCCTGCGAAGAGTGCTGGATCAGGCCGTAGATGAGCATAAAGAGGAAGAGTTGTGGTCACCATCACCACCAGAAACAGCCTTGTCATCTTCGCTTGCCGGACCTGCGGCAACGCAGAGAGAGGAGTCTGAGGAAGAGGAGTCAGAGGAGGAAGGTGGCGGCTTTGAGGAGGAGGAAGACCAACCACAGCAGGCACCCCAGGGTGCTCGTTGTTGTCACCTATCTGGGACTCATGGTGTTGTACGTGGCTGGGGGGAAGAACAGACCGTCAATGACATCAGTGAGGATGAGGAACGGGAAATAAGTAGCTCTGCATCCAACCTTGTTCAAATGGGGTCTTTCATGCTGTCATGTCTGTTGAGGGACCCTCGTATAAAAAGGATGAAGGAGAACGACCTGTACTGGGTGGCCACGCTACTAGACCCCCGGTATAAGCAGAAAGTGGCAGAGATGTTACCAAATTACCGAAAGTCGGAAAGGATGCAGCAGTTCAAGACCAAACTAAAAAATATGCTTTACACAGCGTATAAGGGGGATGTCACAGCACAGCGGGAATCTAACAGGGGAAGAGGTGAGTGTAATCCTCCTCCTACCACGGCGGCAAGGACTGGACGATTTACAGATGTGTTGTTGATGGAGGACATGCGGAGCTTTTTCAATCCTACTCATCGCCACAGCCCTTCGGGATCCAGCCTTAGAGAACGACTTGACCGACAGGTAGCAGACTACCTCGCCTTAACAGCAGATATCGACACTCTGAGGAGCAATGAACCCCTTCACTACTGGGTGTGCAGGCTTGACCTGTGGCCTGAGCTATACCAGTTTGCGATAGAACTTCTGGCCTGCCCTGCTTCAAGTGTCCTGTCAGAAAGGACCTTCAGCGCAGGAGGTATTGTCACTGACAAGAGAAGTCGCCTCGGTCAAAAAAGTCTAGATTACCTCACCTTTATTAAGATGAATGAGGCGTGGATACGGAAGGGACTGACAGTGGAGGATACATTTTACTAAAAAAGGCCTGATGAGAGGCCTTGGGCTAAAAATGGTCCCCACGCTGCTGTATTTAATGTCTGCATGCCGGATGACTTGCGTGACTTCTCCACCACCAACTAGGGTTCAAGCCGCAATGTTTTAGTACACTTTCTGCCTAGAAAACATCAATTTTTCCGGCTGCTGCTACAGCAGCGGCTGCAACAATGCCTAATTTTTCTGGCCTCTGGTGCTGCAAAAACAAAACAAAGAAAAAGGCCCATACAAGTGTCAAATCCCCCTCGTGATGGTTACCTTGTTGTGGTGAAGGGGCTTGCGTATCACAATAAAGCGATCACCTCTATGAGTGTGTTGGCAATGTTGGCACACCCCAGATGATAAGGTCGTTGCTTCATTGTGAACAGACCAAAAGTGATCGGCTGGATAATTTATCATAGAAAAAACATTCATTTTTTTTGTGATCTGCTAAGGTGATCATTAAAGCCTACTAGGCCAACAATGGGCCCACACTGCAGAATCATTTTTTTCTGGGTCACTTAACTGTCACTTAACTACCTCAGCACGACCATAGGCTTTGACCATCGCTTGCGATCTCCCAAACGTGCGCACGAGCACAGTCATCACTGCACCAAGATTGACGCATAGAGGAATAAAATTTATGTCATGAGTGTGTCAACTATTGACAACTCTTTGCGGTTGTCTAAAATCTATTCGATACACGTCTCCTGATAGGGGACGTAACAGGGATTAAACTGATAAGAATAGTACCACTGATTACTGAACACACCACTCATATAGGGTGCCACAGTACACTGAGCGGCGCACGCGCAGTGCCCCAAATTGGAAGTAAGAGGACCGACCAAGCTTCTTTTTCCATCTCCCGATTCCTAAAATCTATTCGATACACGTCCCCTGATAGGGGACGTAACAGGGATTACACTGATAGGAATAGTACTACTTAACACACCACTCATATAGGGTGGCACAGCACATTGTGCGAGGAAGAGACCTTCAATGACGTCAGTGAGGACAAGGAACGGCACATGGCTAGCTTGGTGTCCAACCTTGTGCAAATGGACTGTTTGCGGTTGTTTGCGGAGCGCTAAACCATGAGTTTGGTCTGTCAGAGTTTGGTCTGTCAATGTCTGTGAAGCGGGCGTAACCCTCACACTACCTGATCGATACAACATCATACCTGATCGTAAACACACACTGGATGTTTTAAAGCACGTTATTCCAAACAATTTAGGAATGTTAGTTGATTTATGCCCTTTATGGATTAAAACCCGACTCTGCGTCCACTACGTAATTTTCCATGGGAGTTTTGCCATGGATCCCCCTCCCGCCACAGTCCAGGTGTTAGTCCCCTTGAAACAACTTTTCCATCACTATTGTGGCCAGGAAGAGTTCCTGTGGGTTTTTAAAATTCGCCTGTCTATTGAAGTCTATGGCGGTTCGCCCGTTCACGAACATTTGCGGAAGTTCGCCTTTGCCGTTCGTGAACGGAAAATTTTATGTTCACGACATCTCTATCAAGTATTGACCTTCCTTGGGACAGCTGGGTACTATAGAAAATTCATACCCAACTACAGCACTATTGCTAAACCCCTGACAGACTTAACCAAAAAGAATCTACCCAGACTGGTCCTGTGGTCTCCCTCCTGTGAAGTACACACAAGCAATACCCGGTTTATAATCAAAATTTCATTTTATTCACGATACTTTTAAAAAAAGGAACAAAGTCCACACATATAAAACACATAATACATGATTGGTGATGATAAGAATACATAAAGGGGATTAGCCCTCGCAGGGGTGGTTATTATATAATACTTATTACATCCAGGTATTTAGTGGCAAAGATTGACATACAGTATATAGTATATAGAGCTTGTAAAGCCCCCATATAACTCCAAGACCATGGTAGGTATGGAGGACACTCCACAAAAGACCCAGTAAGAGAAAAGCAAGGTTCTCACTAAAAAAGTATACTGTAGCTGAATATACCTGATGTAATCTGAACGTCACACCACCTGCGTCCCGTCCCGACGCGCGTTTTGCCCGCACTGGCTTTGTCAAGGGATCATGTGTACTAGTCACTGCCCCCCTATCTATTTTATAGGCTCCTGCACATACGCAACTAGTTTAACAAACATCCACACCTGTTGTTCATACCTGTTGTTCATATGCCACCCGTGGCGCCCATTACTCCGGAAAAGGCGCGTCGCGCACTCCACGCCGGAGCGCACCACGCCCGCAGGAAGTGACGTGGTTGCGCTCCACCGTGGAGCATAAGACCGCACCCCCGGATTTGGCAATCAGCTGCCGGATGTATATTAGTCCAACATGTTTAATCCTATAAGGGCATAATCCCGCTGCGGTCATTTTCATCTTTTGCTCCTGGGGTGGTGTGTTCCGCGCATCACGTCGGGGCGCATAACCGCCCACCGGAAGTGATGCGGCTGCGTTCCACCGTGGAGCGCAAGACACCACCACCGAAGGCACAATGTTAAATACATATTGGCGTAACTCATCCAACTGCAGAGGGGCTACAGAATCAAATCAATATATCACTAATATAAATAAAAATAAAAAATAAAAAAATATAAAAATAAAATACCGGAAAGTGGAAAAATCAAAGTGCAAAACAAAATAAATGAAATAACAGTGAAAGTGCCCAGTGCTTGTGCCACCTAGTGCTCAAAAGTGCAAAATGCAAGTGCTTCACAACGTAATCACAATCAGTGCATAATCATTGACTGTACCATTACAATATGCCGAAGTCAATAATAACAGTTCTAAAAATGCTAATTATATCATATGAGTAAAAAAGATAAAAACCATGTAAAGTGCATCAATATTTCATAGATTCATACACAGTGTACCACCGTATTGCAATGAGATACTGTGATAATTCATATAAACCAATTCCTCTAAAGTGCCCGTTTTGTACTATGCAGCTCTGATATGCCCGCATCCAATGTATGATATTTTGTGCCTGAGTCATACTCCAGGTCTTTCCATCTTTTTATTCTTATTGATGTAGACCCACTATCCAGCAGAAAGTCCCATTCCCTTACGTCCTACCAGCAGCACAGATGGGGTTAACCACCCCCCGTGGACTGGCAGGACCGGCGGAATGTTTAATGAGCCCAAGACTAATAACTCAATTTAACAATTAAGTATCTCCTTAAAAGGAGGAAGTCACCCCCCCCCCCCACTGTGTTTTTTTCTGTCCTCCTGGACAGGTGGACTAGGCGGTTTGTTCCCCCCTTTCTTATGGAAAGTGCGGGGAGCCTTCTTTTCGTTGTTTTTTCCTAGGTACCTTGTCAGTTTGGCCGGCAGCTTATTTGCTGCCGGCCCCGCGCAGTTGCGCCTGGCTGAGGTATTTTGGCGGCGTCCTTGGCCAGGATTCCCGGTCCCTGTGCGCCGCCATCTTCCGGAGGTGACGCGGGGACTCTCCTTTTGCATCACCTCCGGGGAATCCGGCCGTGATTTTTTTCACGGGCACGATTTTTTTCATAGATGCGATTTTTTAATGCATCTTCCTGTGGAGGATTTGCTGGGGGAGGGGTGGATTGGCTATCCCTCCCCTTCCCCTATTTTGGGAGGCTGTGTGCTCCAGTTCAGTCTCTGGCTACATATGCTTTTTTAAGCTATATCCCAGAGTCCTAAAATTGGTGTTTTTCCTCTTGTGGTGTTTTTTTCCTCAGCTGCCTCCGGTCTGTTTTTCTACCTTTCCTGTGTAGATAGGTGGTTTACAAATGTTTTATTTGTCCCTTTGTTTTTTGTTTTTTCCCGCAGTGATGCCGCGGGATTCGGAAGGCAGGAAAGTGGATTCCAGGAGGAAGCATCTATCCTGCTACCATTGCAGCAGTCAACGGTTATTGTAAGCTGATCATACCTGGACTCGTGAGACCGCAGAAGCTAAACAGCTTAAGGCTGGGCTAAGACCAGCTTGGGAGACCGGTTGGGAATCTCTGGGTCTGTTGACTTAACCTACCAGGTTTTACAGCTGCCGTTAGAGGTTTCTGACCTCTAGTGAACCTACGTTGCAGGATATGTATCAATGGCTCTGTTAAAGGAGTCATAGGCCTGCTGGATGGAAAGGCTTCCTATTCGTGCCCAGGCCCCTATGGAGACCTCTGTCCCAGTAGAGAGACCTTCTTGGTCTCCTTAGTTTCTTCCTCCTCGGATGAGGAGGAGCTGACGTTGTGTTTTCTCCCCTGGATAGACACAGAAGTTGTTCAAGTCCATCAGGTCGGGGGACCATGATGTTGACTGTGGGGAGCCTCCCGTTCCCGCTCGGGCACCTTGTGTCTTTAAAGCGGATGAGACCCTCCTCTCTGTCATGATATAGAGTGGAAAAAAACCTGGAAAAGGTCCGGTTTTAACAAAGAAGTTTAAATCCATGTTTCCGATGGCTTAACCCTTGGTGGATTCGTGGGGATCCATTCCCAAGGTGGACATGGCTATTGCCAAGTTGTCCAAGCGCACTCTGGTTCCTGCAGACGATGGGTCTAGCTGCAGGACCCCCTTTCAGAGTGCACACTAAGACGGGGTGTTACAGCAGCTGCGGCTTCCGCTTCCACAGCCATAGCCATAGCGGCTTTTGAAGTCTCTACGTTCCTCCGATCTCGTCTGGATCAAATTCAAGTTGATGTGAACCAGAAGTTTTTTCCAGGACGACATACTGGCTGCTTTCAAGACCATCAACCTGGCTACGGACTTCTTGTGCGATACCGCACAGCTCCAGTTGAAGCTAGCGAAGAAAGTCCCTGCTAGCAAAGCAAGTCCTGGGAACGAGGCCAAGCACAGATCCTTGCTCTTGAAGCTAAGCAGCAGGTCTGTGGCTCATGGGAGACCAAGTGCGCCTTTGGCACCCTGTAACAATGCTATCAAATAATGTCAGGGGCCTATATATAGCATGGCCCTGGGGTCTGGCCAGCAAACAAGCTCTTGTAGTAGCTGGAGAGCACAGCGAAAAGATTTGAGGTGCTCTCGTGGAGGAGCCAAGATGGAAAATCCACCTCCTGACTACCGGCCTCTGCAAGGCTCTTGGTTAATTCCTGTTACTCCTGCCGTCCTGCCAATAAGCTTCCCCATTCCTAAGCTTCATGTACCCGTCGGGAGTCGTCTCTCCCACTTCTGAGAAGAGTGGATCCGAGAGATCTCGGATCCCTGGGTCTTGAATATCATTTACAACAGTTATTTAGTCAACCTCACCTCTATCCCTCTGGACAGGTTTGTCAAGATCAACCTTCTACAAGCTGCCAAGGAGGCGATCCTAGAGGCCTACATTCAGGACTACATTTGCAAAGGGGCTCTGGAGGAGGTTCCGGCAGGAGAACGGGGCCTAGGGATCTATTCACCAGTTTTTCTGGTTCCCAAGGCTTCAGGAGATCTCCGGATGATTATCGATCTGAGATATTTCAATCGATTTATAAGGAAGGTGAAGTTTTGTGTAGAAACCATCAGGTCAGTAGTTCACGTCGTCAATCCTGGAGACGTGATGGCAACCCTGGATCTCAATAATGCATATCTGCACATCCCGATCCATCCTGGTTCCAGGAAGTATATCAGGATCACGGTCCAGGTGTCCGGTGTCGTCAGGCATCTTCTGTTGTTGCCCTTCCCTTTGGCATTTCTTCTGCCCCTCACACTTTTACCAAGGTGGTGGTTCTGTGGTGGCGGCTTTGAGGCTTCAAGGACTGACCATCATTCCTTATCTGGACGACTGGCTTTGAAAGCCTCTGCTCTAGCGTTCCTAACCCAACGTCTTCAGGTAACAATCTCCTTTCTGTTCCGCCTAGGTTGGATCATCAGCTGGTAGAAGTCGAACGTGAGCCCGTCGACTTCAGTAATATATCTAGGCTTCATAATCGACTCCACTGGGATGTCGCTCCAGTTGACTCCAGAAAGAAGATTCCGGGTTCAGAACACGGCAAGTTCCTTTCCGTTCCCCGGCGAGTTCCAATCCGGACTCTCATGAAGATGTTGGGGCTCATGTCAGCGTCTGCGGAAGCAGTCCCTTGGGCTCTATGGCACCTCCGCCCTCTACAGTCGGAGGTCCTCTCCTAATGGAATGGCAGCCCTGCTGGGCTAAACTCCCTGTGCTCCCTGACTTGGCAAACTCTGTATTCCCTCAGATGGTGGTGCCATCTTTTAGACGGGAAGTCTATGGCCCAGCCAGTCTGGGTCATATTGACTACGGATGCGTCCTAAGTAGGCTGGGACGCTCACCTAGACGACTCTCCAGTTCACGGGACCTGGTTTCCTCAGGAGTGGCTTTTTTCATCCAATCTCCGCGAGATTCAAGCTATCCGGCTAGCCCTCCTTCACTTAGCCCCTCAGATCAGGGGCAAAGCGGTGAAAGTCCAGTCAGACAATGTGACTGCGGTACTTTACATCAACCAGCAGGGAGGCACGAGATCACTTCCCCTCTTGTCAGAGATCGGGGTGATTCTGGATTAGGCAGAGTTGTACCTTCCCACTTATCTGCAATCCACATCCAAGGCTCCCTCAATATGATAGCGGCTGAGCCGCGGTCTTCCGTCGGTGGAGTGGTCTTTACATCCGGAGAATTAAGCAGATAGTCCTCAAGTGGGTATGCCAGAGGTGGATCTCATGGCAACAAGGTTCAATGCCAAGGTGAGAGGTTCTGCTCCTCTACAGGGAGGACAACCCCTGGCGTTAGATGCTCTGTCAATATCCTGGAGGTTCAGGCTGGCTTACATCTTCCCTCCCTTTTCCATGATACCGAGGGTATTGATGAAAATCCGTCAGGATCTGGCCTCAGTGATAGCCATCATACTGTTTTGGCCGAAGAAGATCCTGGTTTACCTAGCTCACCCAGTTGAGTCGAGGACAATATTGGAGGCTCCCCCCACAGCAGACCCTGGTGTCGTGGGACACTCACCTCTGCTCAGATCTGCACAGATTCAACCTGACAGCCTGGAGGTTGATCAGTCCCTTCCCAGAATAGAAGGGCTTTCAGAGTCTGTCCTGAGAACGCTGTCTCATTCTAGAGCGGACTCTACCAAGAGAGCCTACTCTCATCCTGTTGTACCTCAACTGAGGTGGCGTCTGCAGACCCGCCCCTCTCCGCTATCCTTCAGTTCCTGCAAGACGGCCTTGATAGAGGCTTCTACTCTGAAGGTTCAAGTTTCAGCCATTTCAGCTTGCCTTAAACAGGCTTTTTTCTCAGGACCCGCTGATCAAACGCTTCCTTAAAGGAGCTGAAAGATAAAAGCCTACAGTACTGAGACCCCTTTTTTCAATGGGTTTTTCAGTAGTTCTCAGGGGGTTAGCATCTCCCCCCTTTGAACCGTTAGAGGAGGTGGACATCAAGTTCGTCACTTGGAAGTTTGTGTTTCTCCTTGCAGTGACTTTGGCCAAGAGGGTCTCTGAGCCTCAAGCTCTCTCAGCATGAGCCCTATACCATTTTCTTACATGACCGGGGCCTTCTTTAGATTCCTCCCGTATTGTAGGCCTAAAGTTCCTTCCTTCCAGAACATCAACCAGGTGATATTCCTCCCGGTTCTGTCGACATCTACCACCTCCTCCTAGGAACCTGCTAGACATCCTCTGGACGTCTCGAGATGTCTCCGGATCTATGTGGATAGATCAAGGAGTTCAGGAAAGATCAGAATCTGCTAATCCTGTTGCCGGTAAGTTTAAAGGCTATAAGGCATCCAAACCTTCCATCAGTCGGTGGATTGAGGAGGCTATTAAGGAATCCTTTGTTTCCACAATCTGGACCCTCCGGGATTCGTGAAGGCCCACTCTACTAGAGTTGTGGCTACTTCTTTTGCCGAGAGGAGTCTTCTGCCTCTCAACATGATTTGCAAAGCTGCCTCCTGGAGCTCTGAATCGACATTCATCTCCCATTATAGACTAGATGCCAGTCTAGCTGAGTTTTTGGCCTTTGGGCAGACTTTTCTTAGTTCTGCCAGGCAGGAAGGCCCTCCCTAGGGGTTTCTTCTTGCTATCTCCCCATCTGTGCTGCTGGTAGGACGTAAGGGAATCGTTAATTTCTAACGATAATTTGTTTTCCCTTAGTCCTAACAGCAGCACACAAATTTCCCACCCTAGTAAGTCTAGTTTTTTTCTTGCTATAAACACAGTGGGCTGGGGGTTGACTTCCTCCTTTTAAGGAGATACTTAATTGTTAAATTGAGTTATTAGTCTTGGGCTCATTAAACATTCCGCCGGTCCTGCCAGTCCACGGGGGGTGGTTAACCCCCCATCTGTGCTGCTGTTAGGACTAAGGGAAAACAAATTATCGTTAGAAATTAACGATTCTTCTATGCATCCGACATTCCACGGTATGGCATCACAACTGCTAAAAGAAAAATCAATTAGTACCAACATTTAAGACAACCGGTAAAACACAGGAAAAAACATAGTGGGGAGTATATTCCCAGCTAATCCTGTATGCTTGTAGTCCTGAACAGAGTAATCTACAAGAAAGGTGCAAAACTCAACCCTTCATTGAGGCCTTGTGGAGAGATTGTATTTAATGTAAAGATCCATTTCGTCTCCCTCTGTGCTAGAAGGCGTTTCCAATTCCCCCCTCTCTGATCGAACAATACCCGATCAATCCCTCTTACCTTCAGTAGTCGCCCATCGGAATTGTGGTGTGTGACAGAACCATCTGTCTGATTATTCTTTATTAATGCTTGTTTCCCTGCTGTATTCGTCTGTTTGCATTCCGTTCGTATGAATGGCTGTTTTCTATAGCCCGGCCATTTGAATGACTGTCTTTCCCGAATGAACTAGACGAACGGACGGCCACCCAGGAGAGAAGTGTGCTGCTGGTTAACCGATTGATCCCAATTAGAACGTTGTGGTTAACCGCAGACACTTCTCAATTACACGAATTCAGGGTGGTCGTCGTTCGTATGTCGACCACGAGGCAGCGGCCATTTTAAACTATGCGAAAGCCCAGCGGTGTTCGGCTCTATTTTCATGGAACTAAAAACGGACACTTTTTCTGCCGAACACCGCTGAAACAACAGAACACCTGTAATTGCCGGGATTCCTAACTTTTATTTTGTTGATTGTATCACGGACAATGTCATTGTGTTGTTGATTGGATCACGGACAATGTCATTGTGTTGTTGATTGTATCACAGGCAATGTCATTGTGTTGTTGATTGTATCACAGGCAATGTCATTGTGTTGTTGATTGTATCACGGACAATGTCATTGTGTTGTTGATTGTATCACAGGCAATGTCATTGTGTTGTTGATTGTATCACAGGCAATGTCATTGTGTTGTTGATTGTATCACGGACAATGTCATTGTGTTGTTGATTGTATCACGGACAATGTCATTGTGTTGTTGATTGGATCACGGACAATGTCATTGTGTTGTTGATTGTATCACAGGCAATGTCATTGTGTTGTTGATTGTATCACAGGCAATGTCATTGTGTTGTTGATTGTATCACGGACAATGTCATTGTGTTGTTGATTGTATCACAGGCAATGTCATTGTGTTGTTGATTGGATCACGGACAATGTCATCGTGTTGTTGATTGGATCACAGACAATGTCATTGTGTTGTTGATTGGATCACGGACAATGTCATTGTGTTGTTGATTGGATCACGGACAATGTCATTGTGTTGTTGATTGTATCACGGGCAATGTCATTGTGTTGTTGATTGTATCACGGGCAATGTCATTATTCTGTTGATTGTATCACGGACAATGTCATTGTGTTGTTGATTGGATCACGGACAATGCTCATTGTGTTGTTGATTGGATCACGGGCAATGTCATTGTGTTGTTGATTGTATCACGGGCAATGTCATTGTGTTGTTGATTGTATCACAGACAATGTCATTGTGTTGTGAATTGTATTACAGACAATGTCATTGTGTTGTTGATTGTATCACGGGCAATGTCATTGTGTTGTTGATTGGATCACGGACAATGTCATTGTGTTGTTGATTGGATCACGGCAATGTCATTGTGTTGTTGATTGGATCACGGGCAATGCCATTGTGTTGTTGATTGGATCACAGGCAATGTCATTGTGTTGTTGATTGTATCACAGACAATGTCATTGTGTTGTTGATTGGATCACGGACAATGTCATTGTGTTGTTGATTGTATCACAGACAATGTCATTGTGTTGTTGATTGGATCACGGACAATGTCATTGTGTTGTTGATTGGATCACGGACAATGTCATTGTGTTGTTGATTGGATCACGGACAATGTCATTGTGTTGTTGATTGTATCACAGACAATGTCATTGTGTTGTTGATTGGATCACGGACAATGTCATTGTGTTGTGGATTGGATCACGGACAATGTCATTGTGTTGTTGATTGGATCACGGACAATGTCATTGTGTTGTTGATTGGATCACGGACAATGTCATTGTGTTGTTGATTGGATCACGGACAATGTCATTGTGTTGTTGATTGGATCACGGACAATGTCATTGTGTTGTTGATTGTATCACGGACAATGTCATTGTGTTGTTGATTGTATCACGGACAATGTCATTGTGTTGTTGATTGGATCACAGACAATGTCATTGTGTTGTTGATTGTATCACGGACAATGTCATTGTGTTGTTGATTGTATCACAGACAATGTCATTGTGTTGTTGATTGGATCACGGACAATGTCATTGTGGTTATTAAATGTACATTGACGAATGGGTTCTGTGTAAAATGTGACACTGTAAATGATTGGCTGCTATGTTTATACCACGTGGGTGGTAACCTTGTTGGAAAATGTGTATAAAAGGAAATGCTTGTGTGGTCATTAAAGAGTTCTTATTTGCCCCTCAATGCGGAGCTTCTGTCTCGTTATTGGGGGGATTTATTATTGGCGTTTAGAGACTGCTGAATGGAAATGGAAGCCGCTTGGTGAGTGTGATTGTTCGGCGGCTTGCAGCAGTTCGTGGATTACCGTTCGTGTGTTTGGAGCCGTTCGTGAGATTGCCGCTTCCCTGCATTTGGTTCGTGCCCTCCAGTTTATGCGAACGGAGGTTATGTGTACAGCAGCCGGGGAAGGTCTACTAAACGGCGGTTTGGTTTGAAGACACAGGAGGTGTCTTAACATGGTGCTCCTTAAAATGTCTTGGTATGGTCTTCAGGGTCGAGATGTCCGTCACCTCCTTTGCCGCCTGTATCCCCAACACGTGTTCTCTAATGCGTCTTCTCATCTCTCTTGACGTTAAGCCCACGTATAAGAGGCCACATGGGCAATTTGCCAGATAGATTACGCCTGAAGTTTGGCATGTAATTGAGTATCGAATTTTGTATTGTTTCTTCTGGCAGGAGTCGGAAAATTCATCCGTCCGTGCCACGTTGGGACACGCAACACAAACGCCACAAGGGCGGCATCCCCACCTCGGGCCCCTTGATCTGAAGGCCCTCTCCGGTCTCACTCCAGCGTAGTGACTTTGGGTAAGTATATCTTTTAGATTTTTATTTCTCTTATAGGTAGTACTGGGTGATTGGGTAATAAAGTGTCGTAAGGTAGGATCGGTGTATAGGACATTCCAATATTTGGACAGGACCTGTTTGACATCCTCATGGCCAGAGGAGAAGGTCGTAATAAAACGCACCATTTCATCATTCTTTTACCTTGTGATCTTGATGTGCCATACAGGAGTTGGTCACGTTTTGAATTTTTGCCCGCATATAGCCTTGTGTAATATGTTGTTCCCGATAGCCTCGACGCCTAAATCTCTCCTTCAAATCATTGGCACGTATCTGAAAGTCAGAGTCTTTCGAACATATCCAACGTATTCTTAAACATTGTCCAATTGGTATGCTAGATATCAGCCGTTTTGGATGTGCCGAATCTGCCTGCAACAGGCTATTAACCGATGTTTCTTTCTGAAATAAGTCGGTTTCAATGTACCCACACGTATCAACATTCAATCGTACATCCAGGAAGTCCATATCTGTACTGCCCGCCTTTAAAGTAAGCTTGATATTTTTGTCATTCGTGTTCAAGATATCCACAAAATCCTTTAATTCCTGCGCTGTGCCCTCCCAGATGAAAAGGACATCATCAATATATCGATGCCACGACTGTACTCTATTACAGTATTTCACAGGATTGGTGAGGAATATTTCCCTCTCCCACAGCCCCAGGAACAGCCCAGCATATGAGGGCGCTCACGCCGCCCCCATGGCTGTCCCCTGGAGCTGTAGGTAGAGGGTACCTTTAAAGATGAAAAAATTATGGTACAATGCGAACTCCAATAGTTCGACAATTAAATTCCCAAACTCACCTTTCCACTTTGATGTTGAGATATAAAATCGTACTGCTTCGAGGCCATCAATATGTCTGATGGAAGTGTAGAGTGACTCTACGTCGCAGGTGACTATCATCATGTCAGTTTCTAAATGGATGCCATCTAGTTTTTTCAGTATGTCTCCAGTGTCCTTAAGATAGGAAGGTAAATTAATTACCAAAGTATTCAGAACGTAATCGACTAGCTTACAGATGGGTACGCACATACCATCTATGCCCAAAACGATAGGGCGTCCTGGAGGATTTTGCTCATTCTTGTGGATTTTTGGCAATAGATAGAAAGTCGGTATTTAGCCTTCCAAGCCCTAAAGAACGCTCTGATCAACGCTCCTGTGTTAGCCGCCCCAATCCCTAACAAGTGCTTTGTTGTTCATACAGATGCTTCCATGTACGGACTGGGGGCAGTTCTGAGCCAGGTCAGAGAGGATGGAGGGGAGCACCCTGTTGCATGCATTAGCCGGAAATTGTTACCCAGGGAGGTGAGCTACGCCTAGCCCTGGTTTGAGCTCTAAAGAAAATAACCCCTTATTTATATGGCCAGGAATTTACTCTCATCACCGACCACAATCCTCTTGTCTGGCTCAACCGAGTTGCAGGGGACGACAGCCGGCTATTGCGATGGAGCTTGGCCCTCCAACCTTACAACTTTTCCATCCAGTACCGGCCCGGCAAGTAGAACGGCAACGCAGACGGGTTGTTCAGGCAAACGGAACCTATACCCCAGCAGCAGCACGGACATCCCCAAGCTGACCCGAAAAGGATCAAACCGGGTCTGCCGGGTGTTCCACGAAAGGGGAGCCATGTAACAGAACCCCTGTTCTTGCCTGGGCCACAGACTGTAACCATGTATAACCCCCTGGATTCATTACTTCTATTTTGTTAATCGTGTCACAGAAAATGCCCTTTGTGTTTGTTGATCGTGTCACAGACAATGCCCATTGTGTTTGTTGATCGTGTCACAGACAATGCCCATTGTGTTTGTTGATCATGTCACAGACAGTGCCCATTGTGTTTGTTGCTTGTGTCACAGACATTGCCCATTTTGTTTGTTGATTGTGTCACAGACAATGCCTATTGTGTTTGTTGATTGTGTCACAGACAGTGTCCATTGTGTTCGTTGATTGTGTCACAGACAATGCCCATTGTGTCTGTTAAATGTATAGTTTGGAAGTGCCAGAAATGTGTTAAAAGTATATTGTTCGCTTGGAAATAAGCTGATACCTCAGTTAACTCAATTGTCTCCCAGCAGACGGGAGGAATGTACAGTGATGAATGGGGGTGTTTAAACTGTAAAATGGTAAGTGATTGGCAGCTATGTTTATGTCCTCAGTTCCCAAAAAGGCCTACATGGGTAGTAACCTTGTTGGAAAATGTGTGTCGGGATTCGAACCCGTGACCGGCCATGCCCCAGGCGGTAGCTCTAGCCACTAGACTACCAGCCCTCCTGGACTTTTCCTTCTGCTGAACTCTTTGATCTACCTTGTTCCAGCCTTGCCTTGTTAATCTCTGTGATTCCTTGCACCTGCTACTTCCTCTTTATAAGCCCAGCCTCTTGCACCTGACCCCCGCTGGTTATTGTGCCTCCAAGCCTGTAGCAAGCTTCCTCTCTGCTCCTCCACCACTACTGCTGATTTACCATCGTTGCCAACCCGGACCGTTTGACCTCGCTGATTCGCCGCCTGCATTGACTCACTGCTTACCACCGACCTCGCCTCCGTCTACTCCTGCTGTTACCTCGCTGCCATCTCTGCTGCCGACCCGGACTGATCGACCACGCTACCTGCCCCCCGCTTCTGAGGGCCTTTGCCACTGGACTCCATACTTCCAGCTCGGGTGTCCCCTGACTCAGGTGAGCCTCGTTTGACACTACCACCCATAACAATGTGTATAAAAGGAAATGCTTGTATGGTCATTAAAGCTGTCCGGCTTAACCTTCAATATGTAGCCTCGTCTCGTTATTGAAGGGTACCAGCTTCCAGCTTAATCACTAGTTCTTTTAAGAGCTCTGATTCTCCCTCTCTACATCCAATGGATGGGATATAGGGAATACTCCGCAGCACAGCCTCCCGCTGGGAAAAGGACGACTCCGAAGGCATACACCCTGCTCTTAACCTGGGTGGCCCTTACAGTCACTGTTACTGGGTGCACTAATGGAGGCATTACTATTACTGGGGGCACTAATGGGAGCATTACTATTACTGGGGGCACTAATGAGGGTGTAACGGATCGCCTGGCACCCCGACTGGGTACCTCCGTTGAAAGATGCTCCTAGCGCTTCTTGAGGATTCCAAGCGCTCTAGACGACACCTCAATCACCGAACCTGAGAAGCATACGAATCCTCTCAAGCCTCTGAATGCTGTAGACAGTTGAATAGGAACCATACGAATAGGTTTTCACTCCTAGCAGTCAGACTGGAACAGCATCCAATAAATCCTCCCCCAATAATGAGACGACACTTCACTTTGAGGGTTAAACAGGAACTCTAACTTTATTGAGGGCTACCTTCCCGGTATTTATGCAGGTCTCCCACCTGGTGGACACTCCCCTAGGGGACCAGAAGGAAGACTGCGACACAGGGGATACAGCAGCCAATCACACACAATGGGACAATACAGACACCCCCAGCACATCCCTCCCCTCTGCCTGTGATACAATCACCCTACATGGTTAATGTAATCATCACAGTCAGGAGAATACACAATGTCTTCTGTCCTGGAGACAATTGAGGAGTCATTCAATTATCTCTCAGGACAAAGGGAAATCGCCAATACACACGTGGGGACAATAGGACAGACATCATTATTCAATACACAATGTCCCACCCTTTACAGTACACAGACATGTAACATATCCCCAGATGGCTTGGATCTGAGCGCTCAATATATCCAAGGATAGAGGCAGACTCCATTGAGCACATGGTTGCAAAAGGACATAAAATTACACAATGTTACAATTACTACATAAAACATATACATGCAACATATCCCCAGATAGCTTAGGTCTGAGCGCACATTATTGAATGGCGCTCAGACCACACATATCCAGTTCAATTGCCATGGAGCTAAAGTCTTTCCCATAGTCTTTCATTATACGAATGGGCTCCATAGCAGAGCTATCTGGGGTATCACCGCTCAAACAGGACAAGCATACATGGGGCCATAGTCGCAGGGGCAGGAGGCGAGCAAGCAGTCCCCTCCAGGAAACTGGGGCAGACTCTGGTACAGGGTCCAGTCCGCTACATTTCTCCCCTTTACCAAAGAGACTATCCAGACTCCAGACCTCCAATCGGTCTGGGGCTCTGATAGTCGGTCGGCCTTTCTTACCCGGTGTAGCTGTCCTGGTGTTCTCCTGCCACATGTATCCAGTGGGAAATCCATAGTCTGGGAAAAAATAACCAGGGTGTCCTCTCTCCTGGTTGGATAAAGCGGTTGCTGGGGAGAAGGGGTAACAGGCTCCTCTCCCTGCGACGTCCTCTCTTGTATTACGGGAAAACAAACCGCCTTCTCTTCCAATACCTTGTCCTGTTGTTGGGGACCAGGACAGACTGTCCATATCTCCAGTGGTGCAGGTGCAGAGATTATGGTCCCATCTGCACTGTTGTGGGGTTTACTGTCTCCCCTTGGTGGGCTAGGCTGCTGCTGGGGAGGAGGGACAAGACTCTCCCCTCCTGGTAAAAGATTCTGCCGCTGGGGAGCAGGGCTGACCCTCCGTACTCCCTGTAGCTTGGGCGCAGAGACCGCTGTCCCATCTGCGCTGGTGAGGGGCTTAGTGTCTCCCCTTGGTGGGTTATGCTTCTGCTGGGGAGAGGGGGTAACCAGCTCCTCTCCCTGAACAGTAGACTGCTGCTGGGCAGAAGGGACGGCACCTTCAGCTCCCGGGGGTACACACTGCCGCTGGGGAGAAAGGACGACACCTTCAGCTCCCGGGGGTACACACTGCAGCTGGGCAGAAGGGACGGCACCTTCAGCTCCCGGGGGTACACACTGCCGCTGGGGAGGAAGGACGACACCTTCAGCTCCCTGGGGTACACACTGCCGCTGGGGAGAAAGGACGACACCTTGAGCTCCCGGGGGTACACACTGCGGCTGGGGAGAAGGGACGGCACCTTCAGCTCCCGGGGGTACACACTGCGGCTGGGGAGAAGGGACGGCACCTTCAGCTCCCGGGGGTACACACTGCGGCTGGGGAGAAGGGACGGCACCTTCGGCCCTCTGTAACTCACACAGCCGCTGGGGAGAAAGGACGACACCTTCAGCTCCCGAGGGTACACACTGCGGCTGGGGAGAAGGGACGGCACCTTCGGCCCTCTGTAACTCACACGGCCGCTGGGGGGGAAGGACGACACCTTCGGCCCTCTGTAACTCACACGGCCGCTGGGGAGGAAGGACGACACCTTCGGCCCCCTGGACTTCACACTGCCGCTGGGAAGGGCGGACGATACCATCTGCCATGAACTGCAGGTACTCTGCTGTTAACCTCCTCACGAACTGCACAGATTTCTCCGAGGGGTTGGGTCCGAAGAAAATCAGCCGTGATCTCAGCTCTCTGTCAAATTCCTCCTGCGTGTAGCTGGGTGCCATGCTTGTTCTCCTGAAGTTGGGTATGAGTGCTAGCGTTGCCCTCAATTTGTACTTCCACGAACGGTGTCTCCAAGCTGCTTTACCTCGCACTAGGACGCCATCCCACTGCTGCCACCAATGTAACGGATCGCCTGGCACCCCGACTGGGTACCTCCGTTGAAAGATGCTCCTAGCGCTTCCTGAGGATTCCAAGCGCTCTAGACGACACCACAACCACCGAACCTGAGAAGCATACGAATCCTCTCAAGCCTCTGAATGCTGTAGACAGTTGAATAGGAACCATACGAATAGGTTTGCACTCCTAGCAGTCAGACTGGAACAGCATCCAATAACTCCTCCCCAATAATGAGACGACACTTCACTTTGAGGGTTAAACAGGAACTCTCACTTTATTGAGGGCTACCTGCCCGGTATTTATGCAGGTCTCCCACCTGCTGGACACTCCCCTAGAGGACCAGAAGGAAGACTGCGACACGGGATACAGCAGCCAATCACACACAATGGGACAATACAGACACCCATAGCATATCCCTCCCCTCTGCCTGTGATACCATTACCCCACATGGGTAATGTAATCATCACAGTCAGGAGAATACACAATGTCTTCTGTCCTGGAGACAATTGAGGAGTCATTCAATTATCTCTCAGGACAAAGGGAAATCTCCAATACACACGTGGGGACAATAGGACAGACATCACTATTCAATACACAATGTCCCACCCTTTACAGTACACACAGACATTTAACATATCCCCAGATGGCTTGGATCTGAGCGCTCAATATATCCAAGGATAGAGGCAGACTCCATTGAGCACATGGTTGCAAAAGGACCTAAAATTACACAATGTTACAATTACTACATAAAACATATACATGCAACATATCCCCAGATAGCTTAGGTCTGAGCGCACATTATTGAATGGCGCTCAGACCACACATATCCAGTTCAATTGCCATAGAGCTAAAGTCTTTCCCATAGTCTTTCATTATACGAATGGGCTCCATAGCAGAGCTATCTGGGGTATCACCGCTCAAACAGGACAAGCATACATGGGGCAGACTCTGGTACAGGGTCCAGTCCGCTACAGGGGGCATTACTATTACTGGGGGGGCACTAATGGGGACATTACTATTACTAGGGGCACTAATGGTGGCATTAATATTACTAGGGGCACTAATGGTGGCATTAATATTACTGGAGGGCACTAATGGGGGCATTAATATTACTGGAGGGCACTAATGGAGACATTACTATTACTGGGGGCACTAATGGAGACAATACTATTACTGGGGGCATTACTAATGGGGGCATTAATATTACTGGGGGCACTAATGGGGGCATTAATATTACTGGGGGCACTAATGGAGATAGTACTATTACTGGGGGCACTAATGGAGACATTAATATTACTGGGGGCACTAATGGGGGCATTAATATTACTGGGGGCACTAATCGGGGCATTAATATTACTGGGGGCACTAATGAGGGCATTACTATTACTGGGGGCACTAATGGAGGCATTACTTTTACTGGGGAGGGCACTAATGGAGGCATTAATATTACTGGGGAACACTAATGGGGCATTACTATTACTGGGGGCACTAATGGGGACATTACTATTACTGGGGTCACTAATGGGGGCATTACTTTTACTGGGGGCACTAATGGAGGCATTACTATTACTGGGGGCACTAATGGGGGCATTACTATTGCTGGGGGCACTAATGGAGGCATTACTATTAGTGGGGGCACTAATGGGGGCATTGATGTTACTGGGGGCACTAATGGGGGCATTACTATTACTGGGGGCACTAATGGAGGCATTAATATTACTGGGGCACTAATGGGGGCATTACTATTACTGAGGGCACTAATGGGGGCATTACTATTACTGGAGGCACTAATGGGGACATTACTATTACTGGGGGCACTAATGGGGACATTAATATTACTGGGGGCACTAATAGGGACATTACTATTGCTGGGGGCACTAATGGGGGCATTGCTATTACTGGGGGGCACTAATAGAGGCAGTAATATTACTGGGGTCACTAATGGAGACATTACTATAACTGGGGGCACTAATGGAGACATAACTATTACTGGAGGAACTAATGGAGACATTACTATTAGTAGGGGTCACTAATGGGGGCATTACTGTTACTGGGGGCACTAATGGGGACATTACTATTACTGGGGGCACTAATGGGGACATTACTATTACTGGGGGCACTAATGGGGGCATTATTATTTAGGGGGGCACTAATGGAGACAGTACTATTACTGGGGGGCACTAATAGGGGCATTAATATTACTGGGGACACTAATAGGGACATTACTATTGCTGGGGGCACTAATGGGGGCATTGCGATTACTGGGGGGGCACTAATGGAGGCATTAATATTACTGGGGGCACTAATGGAGACATTACTATAACTGGGGAGCACTAATGGAGACATAACTATTACTGGAGGAACTAATGGAGACATTATTATTAGTGGGGGTCACTAATGGGGACATTACTATTACTGGGGGCACTAATGGGGACATTACTATTACTGGGGGCACTAATGGGGTCATTATTATTACTAGGGGGCACTAATGGAGACAGTACTATTACTGGGGGGCACTAATGCGGGACACTAATATTACTGGGGGGCACTAATGGGGGCATTAATATTACTGGGGGCACTAATGGGAGCATTAATATTACTGGGGGGCACTAATGGGTTCATTACTATTATTGGGGGGACTAATGGAGGTATTACTTTTACTGGCGGAGGGGACTAATGGAGGCATTAATATTACTGGGTGAACACTAATGGGGGCATTAATATTACTGGGGCACTAATGGAGGCATAACTATTACTGGGGACACGATTGGGGACATTACTATTACTGGGGGCACTAATGGGGACATTACTATTACTGGGGGCACTAATGGCAGCATTAATCTTGCTGGGGCACTAATGTGGGCATTACTATTACTGGGGGCACTAATGGGGACATTACTATTACTGGGGAGCACTAATGGGGGGCACTTATATTACTGGGAGGCACTAATGGAGGCATTACTATTACTGGAGGCATTAATATTTCTGGGGCACTAATGGGGGCATTACTATTACTGAGGGGGCACTAATGGAGGCATTAATATTACTGGGGGCACTAATGGGGGCATTACTATTACTGGGGGCACTAATGGGAGCATTAATATTACTGGGGGCACTCATGGGGCGCATTTATATTACTGGGAGGCGCTAATGGAGGCATTACTATTACTCGAGGCATTAATATTACTGGGGGCACTAATGGGGGCATTAATCTTGCTGGGGGCACTAATGGAGCATTACTATTACTGGGGGCACTAATAGGGACATTACTATTACTGGGGAGCACTAATGGGGTGCATTTATATTACTGGGAGGCGCTAATGGAGGCATTACTATTACTCAAGGCATTATTTTACTGGGGCACTAATGGGGGCATTACTATTACTGGGGGGGGGCACTAATAGAGGCATGAATATTACTGGGGAACTAATAAAGGCATTACTATTACTGTGGGCACTAATGGGGGCATTAATATTACTGGAGGGCACTAATGGGAGCATTACTATTACTGGGGGGAAACTAATGGAGGCATTACTTTTACTGGGGGAGGGCACTAATGGAGGCTTTAATATTACTGGGGGAACACTAATGGGGGAATTACTATTACTGGGGGCACTATTGGGGACATTACTATTACTGGGAGCACTAATGGGGACATTACTATTACTGGGGGCACTAATGGGAGAATTAATATTACTGGGGGCACTAATGGAGGAATTACTACTACTGGTGGGCACTGATGGGGCATTACTATTACTGGGGGCACTAATAGAGGCATTACTACTACTGGTGGGCACTAATGGGGGCATTACTATTACTGGGGGGCACTAATGGAGACATTACTATTACTGGGGGGCACTAATGGGGGCATTACTATTACTGGGGGCACTAATTGGTGCATTAATATTACTGGGGGCACTAATGGAGGCATTACTATTACTGGTGGCACTAATGGGGCATTGCTATTACTGGGGGCACTAATTGGCGCATTAATATTACTGGGGGGCACTAATGGAGGCATTACTATTACGGGGGGCACTAATGGGAGCATTACTATTACTGCGGTGGCACTAATGGGGGGCATTTATATTAATGGGAGTAGCTAATGGAGGCATTACTATTACTGGGGGCACTAATGGAGGCATTACTATTACGGGGGGCACTAATGGGAGCATTACTATTACTGCGGTGGCACTAATGGGGGGCATTTATATTAATGGGAGTAGCTAATGGAGGCTTTACTATTACTCCAGGCATTAATATTACTGGGGCACTAATTGGGGCATTACTATTTCTAGGGGGGGCACTAAAAGTGGCATTAATATTAATGGGGGCACTGAGGGCATTAATATTACTGGTGGGCACTAATGGAGGCATTACTATTACTGGGGGCATTAATATTACTGGGGGGCACTAATGGGAGCATTAATATTACTGGGGGGCACTAATGGGGACATTACTATTAGTGGGGGCCAATAATTTGGACATTAATATTACTGGGGGCACTAAGGGAGGCATTACTTTTACTGGGGGAGGGCATTAATGGAGGCTTTAATATTACTGGGGGAACACTAATGGGGGCATTACTATTACTGGGGGCACTATTGGGGACATTACTATTACTGGGGGCACTATTGGATGCATTAATTTTACTGGGGGGGGCACTAATTGGGGCATTACTATTACTGGGGGGCACTAATGGAGACATTACTATTACCGGGGGCACTAATGGAGACAATAATATTACTGGGGGCACTAATGGAGGAATTACTATTACTGGAGGGGAGCACTAATGGGGACATTACTGTTACTGGAGGCACTATTGTGGACTTTACTATAACTGGGAGCACAAATGGGCACATTACTATTACAGGGGGCACTAATGGGGGCATTACTGTTACTGGGGACACTAATGGAGGCATTAATACTACTGGGGGGAACTAATGGGGGCATTACTATTACTGGGGGGGCACTAATGGAGACATTACTATTACCGCGGGCACTAATGGAGACATTAATATTACTAAAGGGCACTAATGGATGCATTACTATTACTGGGGGGGGCACTAATGGGGGCATTACTATTACTGGGGAGGCACTAATTGAGACATTACTATTACCGGGTGGCACTAATGGAGACATTATTATTACTGGGGGCATGAATGGATGCATTACTATTACTGGGGGGGCAGTAATGGGGGCATTACTATTACTGGGGGCACTAATGGGGGCATTACTATTACTGGGGGGCACTAATGGGGACATTACTATTACTGGGGGCACTAAAGGAGGCATTTCTATTACTGGGGGCACTAATGGGAGTATTACTATTACTGGGGGCATTAATATTACTGGGGCACTAATGTTTGCATTGCTATTACTGGGTGTGCACTAATAGGGGCATTAATATTACTGGGGGACACTAATGGGGACATTACTATTACTGGGGGGCACTAATGGGGACATTACTATTACTTGGGGGCACTAATAGGGACAATAGTATTCCTGGGGGGCACTAATTGGGACATTACTATTACTGGGGGGCACTAATGCGGACATTACTATTACTAGGGGACACTAATGGGGACATTACTATTACTGGGGGGACTAATTGAGACATTACTCTTACTGGGGGACACTAATGGGGAGATTACTATTACTTGGGGGCACTAATAGGGACAATAGTATTGTCGTATTATGCTTTGTACGCTTTATATTCCCTGTTTTATGCTGCATTGCCTCTTTATGCATAATCCCTGCATACAGGTGTGTTAGATGACATTACACTGAGCCGACCACTAGGGGGAGACAACACATCCCATATATAGCCCAGCTCAGGCCTAGTCACTGGAGTCAGTCTTCAGCCCCGAGCTGGAGTGTCCATGTCCTGTTCAGGACTCTGCTGAGAGTTAGTGGAGATCAGCTAGAAGTCTTCAGAAAGGATAATAATCCACCAGGAACTAAAGGAACACAGACCCAAAGGGTTACGGCCATCGCTATAGACGCCTCAGGACCTGTGGAGTTAACTAGTGAAGGAATTCCAGCCTCCGGCAGCCTCACTGACCGCACTGGGATAACAGGGACCAGCACTGAAGTCACCTACCAGTGATCATAAAACCTGCATCATTAATAGCCTGAGAGACGGACATCACACCTGTCAGCAGTGGACACCTCGCAGCTTTACCTCTGTCCATCTAAGAGAGACTGCATTTCATATCCGGATGTAATAGAGACTGTATTTCATATCCGGATGTAATAGAGACTGTATTTCATATCCGGATGTAATAGAGACTGTATTTCATATCCGGATGTAATAGAGACTGTATTTCATATCTGGATGTAATAGAGACTGTATTACATATCAGGATGTAATAGAGACTGTATATCATATCTGTATGTAATAGACACTGTATTTCATATCCGGATGTAATAGAGACTGTATATCATATCTGTATGTAATAGAGACTGTATTTCATATCCGGATGTAATAGAGACTGTATTTCATATCCGGATGTAATAGAGACTGTATTTCATATCCGGATGTAATAGAGACTGTATTTCATATCCGGATGTAATTGACACTGTATTTCATATCAGGATGTAATAGAGACTGTATATCATATCCAGATGTAATAGAGACTGTATTTCATATCCGGATGTAATTGACACTGTATTTCATATCAGGATGTAATAGAGACTGTATATCATATCCGGATGTAATAGAGACTGTATTTCATATCCGGATGTAATAGAGACTGTATTTCATATCGGGATGTAATAGAGACTGTATTTCATATCCGGATGTAATAGAGACTGTATTTCATATCCGGATGTAATTGACACTGTATTTCATATCAGGATGTAATAGAGACTGTATATCATATCCAGATGTAATAGAGACTGTATTACATATCCGGATGTAATAGAGACTGTATTTCATATCGGGATGTAATAGAGACTGTATATCATATCTGTATGTAATAGACACTGTATTTCATATCCGGATGTAATAGAGACTGTATTTCATATCCGGATGTAATAGAGACTGTATTTCATATCCGGATGTAATAGAGACTGTATTTCATATCCGGATGTAATAGAGACTGTATTTCATATCCGGATGTAATAGAGACTGTATTTCATATCCGGATGTAATAGAGACTGTATATCATATCCAGTTGTAATAGAGACTGTATTTCATATCGGGATGTGATAGAGACTGTATTTCATATCAGGATGTAATAGAGACTGTATATCATATCCGGATGTAATAGAGACTGTATTTCATATCCGGATGTAATAGAGACTGTATTTCATATCGGGATGTAATAGAGACTGTATTTCATATCAGGATGTAATAGAGACTGTATTTCATATCCGGATGTAATAGAGACTGTATTTCATATCCGGATGTAATAGAGACTGTATATCATATCGGGATGTAATAGAGACTGTATTTCATATCCGGATGTAATAGAGACTGTATTTCATATCCGGATGTAATAGAGACTGTATTTCATATCCGGATGTAATAGAGACTGTATTTCATATCCGGATGTAATAGAGACTGTATTTCATATCCGGATGTAATAGAGACTGTATTTCATATCCGGATGTAATAGAGACTGTATTTCATATCCGGATGTAATAGAGACTGTATTTCATATCCGGATGTAATAGAGACTGTATTTCATATCCGGATGTAATAGAGACTGTATTTCATATCGGATGTAATAGAGACTGTATTTCATATCGGATGTAATAGAGACTGTATTTCATATCCGGATGTAATAGAGACTGTATTTCATATCCGGATGTAATAGAGACTGTATTTCATATCCGGATGTAATAGAGACTGTATTTCATATCCGGATGTAATAGAGACTGTATTTCATATCCGGATGTAATAGAGACTGTATTTCATATCCGGATGTAATAGAGACTGTATTTCATATCCGGATGTAATAGAGACTGTATTTCATATCCGGATGTAATAGAGACTGTATTTCATATCCGGATGTAATAGAGACTGTATTTCATATCCGGATGTAATAGAGACTGTATTTCATATCCGGATGTAATAGAGACTGTATTTCATATCCGGATGTAATAGAGACTGTATTTCATATCCGGATGTAATAGAGACTGTATTTCATATCCGGATGTAATAGAGACTGTATTTCATATCCGGATGTAATAGAGACTGTATTTCATATCCGGATGTAATAGAGACTGTATTTCATATCCGGATGTAATAGAGACTGTATTTCATATCCGGATGTAATAGAGACTGTATTTCATATCCGGATGTAATAGAGACTGTATTTCATATCCGGATGTAATAGAGACTGTATTTCATATCCGGATGTAATAGAGACTGTATTTGATATCTGGATGTAATAGAGACTGTATTTCATATCCGGATGTAATAGAGACTGTATTTCATATCCGGATGTAATAGAGACTGTATTTCATATAGGGATGTAATAGAGACTGCATTTCATATCCGGATGTAATAGAGACTGTATTTCATATCCGGATGTAATAGAGACTGTATTTCATATCCGGATGTAATAGAGACTGTATTTCATATCCGGATGTAATAGAGACTGTATTTCATATCCGGATGTAATAGAGACTGTATTTCATATCCGGATGTAATAGAGACTGTATTTCATATCCGGATGTAATAGAGACTGTATTTCATATCCGGATGTAATAGAGACTGTATTTCATATCCGGATGTAATAGAGACTGTATTTCATATCCGGATGTAATAGAGACTGCATTTCATATCCGGATGTAATAGAGACTGTATATCATATCCGGATGTAATAGAGACTGTATTTCATATCCGGATGTAATAGAGACTGTATTTCATATCCGGATGTAATAGAGACTGTATTTCATATCCGGATGTAATAGAGACTGTATTATACTTGGACGTAACTGTTACCAGGAGCAACGTTCAGTAAAAGTCCTAAGTTGGATTGCACCATCCTTGTCTACGTTTCCAAATCCTCAATTACTACTACTATAAATGTTTGTACCACCACAAATGGTACTGGCGTCACGACAATCAGGTACCTTGCAATAGGCATATTAATACTGACCACCAAGGGCCCCTCGGACCACCATCTGACCTGTGTCCCTTATCAGAGTGTGCCCCGGAGAATCGTTTTGCCGTTCTCCTCATCACTTGTGCAGGCCTGCCCGGGGACGACATAACCGCGAGTAACCAGAACTGTATTCCCTCGGCCTACCTAATACTCACACCGTGACCTCACATATAATTCCTCTGTCGGCCTGGCATACCGCAGCATTACTATTACTGGGGGCACTAATGGAGGCATTACTATTACTGGGGGCACTAATGGAGGCATTACTATTACTGGGGACACTGATGGGGGCATTACTATTACTGGGGGCACTAATGGGGGCATTACTATTACTGGGGGCACTGATGGGGGCATTACTATTACTGGGGGCACTGATGGGGGCATTACTATTACTGGGGGCACTAATGGGGGCATTACTATTACTGGTGACACTGATGGGGGCATTACTATTACTGGGGGCACTAATGGGGGCATTACTATTACTGGTGACACTGATGGGGGCATTATTAATTCTGAGAGCCACATTATGACATAACACCCTGTGTTGTCACGCCCCCTTTGGGTGTGTCTTAGCAAGGCGAGTATTTTTTGTTGGGAAAGTGGCGTCCTAGATGTGGGGCTGATGAATAACTGATGACGTGTTCCCCTATAGATGTCTGACGTATATCCACACGGAGAGAACACTAAACCGCACCGACACCGCGACGAAGACACAAGATCCCAAAACCATCACACGCTGCATGACGACTGTCACAAACGACGCAGCAACCGAGATTCAGGTCACTGAGGGGTTAATTTTATGAAAAGCACCAAAGCGGTGACATCATCACGCAGCCTAATATACCCTGCTGAGCTCCGCCCCTCATGTGACTGATCATGTGACTGTGACATCATCAATGGTCCTTTACCCATCACCTCATACAATCTGTGATGCTGAGCTCCGCCCCTCATTGACTGGTCACATGACTGTGACATCATCGCAGGTCCTTCACCGATTAGGATATAAGAGCTGCAGAGAAGACCCAGGTCAGGTGTGTATGGCTGGTAGTCACCGCTCTTCTCTCTGTTTTCAGCCAGGACCACAGAGCAGTATACAGGGGGTGAGGGGCGTGTCCTGTGTTCTATTTATGTCCGTGAAGGCGGCGAGGGGCGTGTACCGGTGGAAGGTTCAAGCGTTATGCATTCAGGAGAGACTTAAAGGGGTATTCCCATCTGAGACAATGGTGACATATCACTAGGATACCCGCACCTACAACGAGAGCGGAGCTGGGAGAGCGGAGCAGGGTCTGTCCACCACAAAGAGCTGCTACCATAGAAATGAGTGGGAGTGCACTGCGCATGCGTGGCTGTGCATGTGCAATGTGCCCTCGGTTCAATTCCCTGCTCCGTTCTCATTATAGGTGCGGGTCCCAGCGGTGATCCTAGCGATATGCCCCCTGTGTCTGAGATGGGAAAACCCCTTTAAAAACTTTTTCCTCAGAGAATAGTAATACTATGGACTCTTTACTGTAAGAGCGGTGAGACTGTGGACTCTGTACTGTAAGAGCAGTGAGACTATGGACTGTACACTGTAAGAGCAGTGAGACTATGGACTCTTTACTGTAAGAGCAGTGAGACTATGGACTCTTTACTGTAAGAGCAGTGAGACTATGGACTCTATACTGTAAGAGCAGTGAGACTATGGACTCTGTACTGTAAGAGCAGTGAGACTATGGACTCTTTACTGTAAGAGCAGTGAGACTGTGGACTCTATACTGTAAGAGCAGTGAGACTATGGACTCTATACTGTAAGAGCAGTGAGACTATGGACTCTATACTGTAAGAGCAGTGAGACTATGGACTCTATACTGTAAGAGCAGTGAGACTGTGGACTCTTTACTGTAAGAGCAGTGAGACTATGGACTCTATACTGTAAGAGCAGTGAGACTATGGACTCTTTACTGTAAGAGCAGTGAGACTATGGACTCTATACTGTAAGAGCAGTGAGACTATGGTCTCTATACTGTAAGAGCAGTGAGACTGTGGACTCTTTACTGTAAGAGCAGTGAGACTATGGACTCTTTACTGTAAGAGCAGTGAGACTGTGGACTCTACTGTAAGAGGAGTGAGACTATGAACTCTATACTGTAAGAGCAGTGAGACTATGGACTCTTTACTGTAAGAGCAGTGAGAATATGGACTCTATACTGTAAGAGCAGTGAGACTATGGACTCTATACTGTAAGAGCAGTGAGACTATGGACTCTATACTGTAAGAGCAGTGAGACTATGGACTCTTTACTGTAAGAGCAGTGAGACTATGGACTCTACACTGTAAGAGCAGTGAGACTATGGACTCTTTACTGTAAGAGCAGTGAGAATATGGACTCTTTCCTGTAAGAGCAGTGAGACTATGGACTCTATACTGTAAGAGCAGTGAGACTATGGACTCTATACTGTAAGAGCAGTGAGACTATGGACTCTATACTGTAAGAGCAGTGAGACTGTGGACTCTTTCCTGTAAGAGCAGTGAGACTATGGACTCTATACTGTAAGAGCAGTGAGACTATGGACTCTATACTGTAAGAGCAGTGAGACTATGGACTCTTTACTGTAAGAGCAGTGAGACTATGGACTCTATACTGTAAGAGCAGTGAGACTATGGACTCTATACTGTAAGAGCAGTGAGACTGTGGACTCTTTACTGTAAGAGCAGTGAGACTATGGACTCTTTACTGTAAGAGCAGTGAGACTATGGACTCTATACTGTAAGAGCAGTGAGAATATGGACTCTATACTGTAAGAGCAGTGAGACTATGGACTCTATACTGTAAGAGCAGTGAGACTATGGACTCTTTACTGTAAGAGCAGTGAGACTATGGACTCTTTACTGTAAGAGCAGTGAGACTATGGACTCTATACTGTAAGAGCAGTGAGACTATGGACTCTATACTGTAAGAGCAGTGAGACTATGGACTCTTTACTGTAAGAGCAGTGAGACTATGGACTCTATACTGTAAGAGCAGTGAGACTATGGACTCTATACTGTAAGAGCAGTGAGACTATGGACTCTTTACTGTAAGAGCAGTGAGACTATGGACTCTATACTGTAAGAGCAGTGAGACTATGGACTCTATACTGTAAGAGCAGTGAGACTATGGACTCTATACTGTAAGAGCAGTGAGACTATGGACTCTATACTGTAAGAGCAGTGAGACTATGGACTCTATACTGTAAGAGCAGTGAGACTATGGACTCTATACTGTAAGAGCAGTGAGACTATGGACTCTATACTGTAAAAGCAGTGAGACTATGGACTCTATACTGTAAGAGCAGTGAGACTATGGACTCTATACTGTAAGAGCAGTGAGACTGTGGACTCTTTACTGTAAGAGCAGTGAGACTATGGACTCTTTACTGTAAGAGCAGTGAGACTATGGACTCTGTACTGTAAGAGCAGTGAGACTATGGACTCTTTACTGTAAGAGCAGTGAGACTATGGACTCTTTACTGTAAGAGCAGTGAGACTGTGGACTCTGTACTGTAAGAGCAGTGAGACTATGTACTCGTTACTGTAAGAGCAGTGAGACTATGGACTCTATACTGTAAGAGCAGTGAGACTATGGACTCTATACTGTAATAGCAGTGAGACTGTGGACTCTTTACTGTAAGAGCAGTGAGACTATGGACTCTTTACTGTAAGAGCAGTGAGACTATGGACTCTGTACTGTAAGAGCAGTGAGACTATGGACTCTTTACTGTAAGAGCAGTGAGACTATGGACTCTATACTGTAAGAGCAGTGAGACTGTGGACTCTTTACTGTAAGAGCAGTGAGACTATGGACTCTTTACTGTAAGAGCAGTGAGACTATGGACTCTGTACTGTAAGAGCAGTGAGACTATGGACTCTTTACTGTAAGAGCAGTGAGACTGTGGACTCTGTACTGTAAGAGCAGTGAGACTATGTACTCGTTACTGTAAGAGCAGTGAGACTATGGACTCTATACTGTAAGAGCAGTGAGACTATGGACTCTATACTGTAAGAGCAGTGAGACTATGGACTCTATACTGTAAGAGCAGTGAGACTATGGACTCTATACTGTAAGAGCAGTGAGACTGTGGACTCTTTACTGTAAGAGCAGTGAGACTATGGACTCTATACTGTAAGAGCAGTGAGACTATGGACTCTATACTGTAAGAGCAGTGAGACTATGGACTCTATACTGTAAGAGCAGTGAGACTATGGACTCTATACTGTAAGAGCAGTGAGACTATGGACTCTTTACTGTAAGAGCAGTGAGACTATGGACTCTTTCCTGTAAGAGCAGTGAGACTATGGACTCTATACTGTAAGAGCAGTGAGACTATGGACACTATACTGTAAGAGCAGTGAGACTATGGACTCTTTACTGTAAGAGCAGTGAGACTATGGACTCTATACTGTAAGAGCAGTGAGACTATGGACTCTTTACTGTAAGAGCAGTGAGACTATGGACTCTTTACTGTAAGAGCAGTGAGACTATGGACTCTTTACTGTAAGAGCAGTGAGACTATGGACTCTTTACTGTAAGAGCAGTGAGACTATGGACTATTTACTGTAAGAGCAGTGAGACTATGGACTCTATACTGTAAGAGCAGTGAGACTATGGATTCTATACTGTAAGAGCAGTGAGACTATGGACTCTATACTGTAAGAGCAGTGAGACTATGGATTCTATACTGTAAGAGCAGTGAGACTATGGACTCTTTACTGTAAGAGCAGTGAGACTATGGACTCTATACTGTAAGAGCAGTTAGACTATGGACTCTATACTGTAAGAGCAGTGAGACTATGGACTCTTTACTGTAAGAGCAGTGAGACTATGGAATCTATACTGTAAGAGCAGTGAGACTATGGACTCTATACTGTAAGAGCAGTGAGACTATGGACTCTATACTGTAAGAGCAGTGAGACTATCGACTCTTTACTGTAAGAGCAGTGAGACTATGGACTCTTTACTGTAAGAGCAGTGAGACTATGGACTCTTTACTGTAAGAGCAGTGAAACTATGTACTCTTTACTGTAAGAGCAGTGAGACTATGGACTCTTTACTGTAAGAACACTGAGACTATGGACTCTATACTGTAAGAGCAGTGAGACTATGGACTCTTTACTGTAAGAGCAGTGAGACTATGGACTCTATACTGTAAGAGCAGTGAGACTATGGACTCTGTACTGTAAGAGCAGTGAGACTATGGACTCTATACTGTAAGAGCAGTGAGACTATGGACTCTTTACTGTAAGAGCAGTGAGACTATGGACTCTATACTGTAAGAGCAGTGAGACTGTGGACTCTTTACTGTAAGAGCAGTGAGACTATGGACTCTTTACTGTAAGAGCAGTGAGACTATGGACTCTGTACTGTAAGAGCAGTGAGACTATGGACTCTTTACTGTAAGAGCAGTGAGACTATGGACTCTTTACTGTAAGAGCAGTGAGACTGTGGACTCTGTACTGTAAGAGCAGTGAGACTATGTACTCGTTACTGTAAGAGCAGTGAGACTATGGACTCTATACTGTAAGAGCAGTGAGACTATGGACTCTATACTGTAATAGCAGTGAGACTGTGGACTCTTTACTGTAAGAGCAGTGAGACTATGGACTCTTTACTGTAAGAGCAGTGAGACTATGGACTCTGTACTGTAAGAGCAGTGAGACTATGGACTCTTTACTGTAAGAGCAGTGAGACTATGGACTCTATACTGTAAGAGCAGTGAGACTGTGGACTCTTTACTGTAAGAGCAGTGAGACTATGGACTCTTTACTGTAAGAGCAGTGAGACTATGGACTCTGTACTGTAAGAGCAGTGAGACTATGGACTCTTTACTGTAAGAGCAGTGAGACTGTGGACTCTGTACTGTAAGAGCAGTGAGACTATGTACTCGTTACTGTAAGAGCAGTGAGACTATGGACTCTATACTGTAAGAGCAGTGAGACTATGGACTCTATACTGTAAGAGCAGTGAGACTATGGACTCTATACTGTAAGAGCAGTGAGACTATGGACTCTATACTGTAAGAGCAGTGAGACTATGGACTCTTTACTGTAAGAGCAGTGAGACTATGGACTCTATACTGTAAGAGCAGTGAGACTATGGACTCTATACTGTAAGAGCAGTGAGACTATGGACTCTATACTGTAAGAGCAGTGAGACTATGGACTCTATACTGTAAGAGCAGTGAGACTATGGACTCTTTACTGTAAGAGCAGTGAGACTATGGACTCTTTCCTGTAAGAGCAGTGAGACTATGGACTCTATACTGTAAGAGCAGTGAGACTATGGACACTATACTGTAAGAGCAGTGAGACTATGGACTCTTTACTGTAAGAGCAGTGAGACTATGGACTCTATACTGTAAGAGCAGTGAGACTATGGACTCTTTACTGTAAGAGCAGTGAGACTATGGACTCTTTACTGTAAGAGCAGTGAGACTATGGACTCTTTACTGTAAGAGCAGTGAGACTATGGACTCTTTACTGTAAGAGCAGTGAGACTATGGACTATTTACTGTAAGAGCAGTGAGACTATGGACTCTATACTGTAAGAGCAGTGAGACTATGGATTCTATACTGTAAGAGCAGTGAGACTATGGACTCTATACTGTAAGAGCAGTGAGACTATGGATTCTATACTGTAAGAGCAGTGAGACTATGGACTCTTTACTGTAAGAGCAGTGAGACTATGGACTCTTTACTGTAAGAGCAGTGAGACTATGGACTCTATACTGTAAGAGCAGTGAGACTATGGACTCTATACTGTAAGAGCAGTGAGACTATCTACTCTTTACTGTAAGAGCAGTGAGACTATGGACTCTTTACTGTAAGAGCAGTGAGACTATGGACTCTTTACTGTAAGAGCAGTGAAACTATGTACTCTTTACTGTAAGAGCAGTGAGACTATGGACTCTTTACTGTAAGAACACTGAGACTATGGACTCTATACTGTAAGAGCAGTGAGACTATGGACTCTTTACTGTAAGAGCAGTGAGACTATGGACTCTATACTGTAAGAGCAGTGAGACTATGGACTCTGTACTGTAAGAGCAGTGAGACTATGGACTCTATACTGTAAGAGCAGTGAGACTATGGACTCTTTACTGTAAGAGCAGTGAGACTATGGACTCTTTACTGTAAGAGCAGTGAGACTATGGACTATTTACTGTAAGATCAGTGAGACTATGGACTCTTTACTGTAAGAGCGGTGAGACTATGGACTCTTTACTGTAAGAGCGGTGAGACTATGGACTCTTTACTGTAAGAGCAGTGAGATTATGGACTCTATACTGTAAGAGCAGTGAGACTATGGACTCTTTACTGTAAGAGCAGTGAGACTATGGACTATTTACTGTAAGAGCAGTGAGACTATGGACTCTTTACTGTAAGAGCAGTGAGACTATGGACTCTATACTGTAAGAGCAGTGAGACTATGGACTCTATACTGTAAGATCAGTGAGACTATGGACTCTCTACTGTAAGAGCAGTCAGACTATGGACTCTTTACTGTAAGAGCAGTGAGACTATGGACTCTTTACTGTACGAGCAGTGAGACTATGGACTCTGTACTGTAAGAGCGGTGAGACTATGGACTCTTTACTGTAAGAGCGGTGAGACTATGGACTCATTACTGTAAGAGCGGTGAGACTATGGACTCTTTACTGTAAGAGCAGTGAGACTATGGACTCTATACTGTAAGAGCAGTGAGACTATGGAACTCTTTAGTGTAAGAGCAGTGAGACTATGGACTCTACTGTAAGAGCAGTGAGACTATGGACTCTATACTGTAAGAGCAGTGAGAATATGGACTCTATACTGTAAGAGCAGTGAGACTATGGCCTCTATACTGTAAGAGCAGTGAGACTATGGACTCATTACTGTAAGAGCGGTGAGACTATGGACACTTTACTGTAAGAGCAGTGAGACTATGGACTCCATACTGTAAGAGCAGTGAGACTATGGACTCTTTACTGTAAGAGCAGTGAGACTATGGACTCTATACTGTAAGAGCAGTGAGACTATGGACTCTATACTGTAAGAGCAGTGTGACTATGGACTCTATACTGTAAGAGCAGTGAGACTATGGACTCTTTACTGTAAGAGCAGTGAGACTATAGACTCTTTACTGTAAGAGCAGTGAGACTATGGACTCTATACTGTAAGAGCAGTGAGACTATGGACTCTTTACTGTAAGAGCAGTGAGACTATGGACTCTATACTGTAAGAGCAGTGAGACTATGGACTCTATACTGTAAGAGCAGTGAGACTATGGACTCTATACTGTAAGAGCAGTGAGACTATGGACTCTTTACTGTAAGAGCAGTGAGACTATGGACTCTATACTGTAAGAGCAGTGAGACTATGGACTCTATACTGTAAGAGCAGTGAGACTATGGACTCTTTACTGTAAGAGCAGTGAGACTATGGACTCTATACTGTAAGAGCAGTGAGACTATGGACTCTTTACTGTAAGAGCAGTGAGACTATGGAACTCTATACTGTAAGAGCAGTGAGACTATGGACTCTATACTGTAAGAGCAGTGAGACTATGGACTCTATACTGTAAGAGCAGTGAGAATATGGACTCTATACTGTAAGAGCAGTGAGACTATGGACTCTATACTGTAAGAGCAGTGAGAATATGGACTCTATACTGTAAGAGCAGTGAGAATATGGACTCTATACTGTAAGAGCAGTGAGACTATGGACTCTATACTGTAAGAGCAGTGAGACTATGGACTCTATACTGTAAGAGCAGTGAGAATATGGACTCTATACTGTAAGAGCAGTGAGACTATGGACTCTATACTGTAAGAGCAGTGAGAATATGGACTCTATACTGTAAGAGCAGTGAGACTATGGACTCTATACTGTAAGAGCGGTGAGACTATGGACTCTATACTGTAAGAGCAGTGAGAATATGGACTCTATACTGTAAGAGCAGTGAGACTATGGACTCTATACTGTAAGAGCAGTGAGAATATGGACTCTATACTGTAAGAGCAGTGAGACTATGGACACTTTACTGTAAGAGCAGTGAGACTATGGACTCTTTACTGTAAGAGCAGTGAGACTATGGACTCTTTACTGTAAGAGCAGTGAGACTATGGACTCTATACTGTAAGAGCAGTGAGACTATGGACTCTTTACTGTAAGAGCAGTGAGACTATGGACTCTTTACTGTAAGAGCAGTGAGACTATGGGCACTTTTCTGTAAGAGCAGTGAGACTATGGACTCTTTACTGTAAGAGCAGTCAGACTGTGGACTCTTTACTGTAAGAGCAGAGAGACTATGGACTCTTTATTGTAAGAGCAGTGAGACTATGGACTCCATACTGTAAGAGCAGTGAGACTATAGACTCTTTACTGTAAGAGCAGTGAGACTATGGACTCTATACTGTAAGAGCAGTGAAACTATGGACTCTTTACGGTAAGAGCAGTGAGACTTTGGACTCTATATTGTAAGAGCAGCGAGACTGTGGACTGTTAACTTTAAGAGCAGTGAGACTATGGACTCTATACTGTAAGAGCAGTGAGACTATGGACTCTATACTGTAAGAGCAGTGAGACTATGGACTCTTTACTGTAAGAGCAGTGAGACTATGGACTCTTTACTGTAAGAGCAATGAGACTATGGACTGTTTACTGTATGAGCAGTGAGACTATGGACTCTATACTGTAAGAGCAGTGAGATTATGGACTCTTTACTGTAAGAGCAGTGAGACTATGGACTCTTTACTGTAAGAGCGTTGAAACTATGGATTCTTTACTGTAAGAGCAGTGAGACTCGAGATGATTTTTCCCTACTTATCACTGTTTTTCCGCAGGATTACATAATAGTGGACTTCTGTTACTCCCATCATCCATCTCCATGAGTCAGGTGGGCGGAGCCGGACCCCTCTCCCTCTGCTACATGAGCAGAAGGTCCTAGGAGTCACCCATAAGATCACCGAGCTGCTGACTGGAGAGGTGACACTGCTGGGAGTACTGGGAGATTCTCCAGTAACAGCACTGGAGGGGTCTGGGTGATGACGGTGTCATTGTGTTGTCAGGTTCCTGTAAGGTGTCAGGATATCCATGGAGAAGTGGGAGGACACAGAAGGACACATGAAGGAGGATCACCGGCCCCTCACATCACAGGGTAAGAGGAGATTATATATTCATAGATTTATCATTGTCTTTGTGACTTTAAAGTGGTGTTTTTTAACTGGGACTTTTCAAAAAATGGTCACATCTGCCACTTTTCACCATCTCTTTTCAGATAGATTTATCTTCATCTACACCAATTTTTTGTTCTAAGTGAAAACAGAAATTTACATCTGTTGTGAGCTGGCGTAGATTTTTGGTTAGACGCGCAGACTGCAGGAAGGTGCATCTATTTCATGACACAGCTTACACTAGATAAGTCTTCTCCGAAGACTCGCATTATTCTGACCATTATCTAATATCTACAGTACCCGCCATGTGCAGCCCGCATAGCAGCTAGAAGGGTTTGGAGTGACTCAATAATATACCCCTCCTCCAGACACTAAGCTCTATAGTGCCCTGGAGCGGTGGGTACTTTATTTCTCTTGAAAGGGTTAACTTCCACTGTTTATTACTGTGTAACTGCATTTTATTTGTATGTTCATTATGACTGTTATTGCAGGGCTCTGTGGAAAGGGTTAATAAATACTGAGAGACTTTTTGGACTTTGAATAAGAAGCTGGTAATTTTCCACAGTGACCATAAGGTTTATCGAAGAGCATGTTTTGGAGGGAAAAAGCCAGACGTTATTTACCACCAAAACCAAACAGACTGACCTTGTGACCGATAAATGTTAAACCAGCTCTCCTGCCGTGTTTAATGGTAGCTTAATCCGCTGTAGTGCACGGACCATCAAGCAAAGACTTGTGCATGTAGTGACTCAAAGGAAGAGATCCAGCACTAACGTCATCAATTGAAAAAGCCAAATTTGCCTTTATTCCGTTGCATAAAATACAAGCGACAGCTCTGCCTTGACACATGGAAACACACACAGGCTGTACCCTTCCTGTAGACACTTAGCTCCTTCTACACAGGCTGTACCTCTCCTCCAGACACTAAGCTCTTCCTACTCAGGCTGTACCCGTCCTCCAGACACTAAGTTCCTCCTACACAGGCTGTACCCTTCCTGTAGACACTTAGCTCCTTCTACACAGGCTGTACCTCTCCTCCAGACACTAAGCTCCTCCTACACAGGCTGTACCCGTCCTCCAGACACTAAGCTCCTCCTACTCAGGCTGTACCCTTCTAGTAGACACTAAGCTCCTCCTACTCGGGCTGTACTCCTCCTGTAGACACTAAGCTCCTCCTACTCAGGCTGTACCCGTCCTCCAGACACTAAGCTCCTCCTACTCAGGCTGTACCCATCCTCCTGTAGACACTAAGCTCCTCCTACTCAGGTTGTACCCATCCTGGAGACACTAAGCTCCTCCTACATAGGCTGTACCTCTCCTCCAGACACTAAGCTCCTCCTACTCAGGCTGTACCCATCCTCCAGATGCTAAGCTCCTCCTACATAGGTTGTACCCATCCTGGAGACACAAAGCTCCTCCTACATAGGCTGTACCTCTCCTCCAGACACTAAGCTCCTCCTACTCAGGCTGTACCCGTCCTCCAGATGCTAAGCTCCTCCTACATAGGTTTTACCCATCCTGGAGACACTAAGCTCCTCCTACATAGGCTGTACCTCTCCTCCAGACACTAAGCTCCTCCTACACAGGCTGTGCCCCTCCTGTAGACACTAAGCTCCTTCTACACAGGCTGTGCCCCTCCTCCAGACACTAAGCTTCTCCTACTCAGGCTGTACCCATCCTCCAGATGCTAAGCTCCTCCTACATAGGCTGTGCCCCTCCTGTAGACACTAAGCTCCTTCTACACAGGCTGTGCCCCTCCTCCAGATGCTAAGCTCCTCCTACATAGGCTGTACCCCTCCTGTAGACACTAAGCTCCTCCTACATAGGCTGTGCCCCTCCTCCAGACACTAAGCTCCTCCTACTCAGCCTGTACCTGTCCTCCAGATGCTAAGCTCCTCCTACATAGGTTATACCCATCCTGGAGACACTAAGCTCCTCCTACACAGGCTGTATCCCTCCGCTAGACACTATGCTCCTTCTACACAGCTTGTACCCCCTACTCCAGACACTAAGCTCCACCTACACAGTCTGTACCCTACTCCAGACACTAAGCTCCACCTACACAGTCTGTACCCCCTACTACAGACACTAGGCTCCTCCTACAAGGCTTTACCTCTCCTACAAATTCTAAGCTCTTCCTACACATACTGTACCCCTCCTCCAGATGATAAGCTCCTCCTACACAGGTTGTAACCCTCCTGGAGACACAAAGGTCCTCCTACACAGGCTGTACCCCCTACTACAGACACTAAGCTCTTCCTACACAGGCTGTACCCCTCCTCAAGACACTATGCTCCTCCTACAAAGGCTGTACATTTCCTCCAGACACTAAGCTCCTCCTACACAGGCTGTACCCTGCTCTAGACACTAAGCTCCTCCTACACAGGCTGTACCCCTCCTCAAGACACTAAGCTCCTCCTACACAGGCTGTGCCCCTCCTCCAGACAATAAGCTCCTCCTACACAGGCTGTATCCCTCCTCTAGACACTAAGCTCCTCCTATAAAGGCTGTGCACCTCCTCTAGGCACTAAGCTCCTCCTATAAAGGCTGTTCCCCTCCTCCAGATTTTTTACTGACTGTATGTGACGTGTCTGAGTTGGCCGTTCTCCTGCTGTTTTCTCATGGACCCCATCCTAGGACATGTTCTACACTGAGGAAGGATGGAAGGCAGGTCCCTGGACAGAAGAGCAGCTCCAGGACTGGGGTTTCCATGTGGGGGACTGGATTATCTTGGGCTTCAGCTGGTGAGGAGCAGAACATCGTTATCTAGGCCCCGATCACTAAACCTAGAAGTGAAGGATCTGAGAGAAGAGTCTGATCCATAGACAGATCTACAGGAGGCCATGGATTCAGTCACTGTGTGCTTGTGTCTCCACAGATGGACTCGTAGAAGGAAATCCCCCCGAGAGATGTCCCCGTCCTCTGTATTCCCAGGACTGTCCAGAGGAGAAGCCCCCAGAGAACCATCAGGTAGATGGAGCTGATATTAAGGATGAGGTTAAAGATAAAGCAGAAGACGAGACGGATTTATGGACCGATCAGCAGTGTAAGGAGGGGGCTGTCATGTCTGTTTTGAGGGTCACATAAATACTACTCCCATTATCTAATTATCACATTTAATTATTCTATTCTTACATTGTCCCACAGATGGATCCAGGAGGAGAAATCCCCCCGAGAGATGTCCCCGTCCTCTGTATTCCCAGGACTGTCCAGAGGAGAAGCCCCCAGAGAACCATCAGGTAGATGGAGCTGATATTAAGGATGAGGTTAAAGACGAAGCAGAAGAGGAGATGGATTTATGGACCGATCAGCAGTGTAAGGAGGTTGCTGTCATGTCTGTTTTTGAGGGTCACATAGATACTACTCCCATTATCACATATAATTATTCTATTCTTTGATTATCCCACAGATGGGTCCAATAGGAGAAATCCCCCCGAGAGATGTCCCCGTCCTCTATATTCTCAGGACTGGTCAAAGGAGAACTTCCCAGAGAACCATCAGGTAGATGGAGCTGAGGTCTCACCAGAATCTGACCAGAAAGGGATTGATCCAAAGATCATTTTACATTTCTCTTCTTTAGGATGAAAATCTGATGGATATTAAGGCTGAGGTTAAAGATGAAGAAGAGGAGACGGATTTATGGGGCGATCAGCAGGGTAAGGAGGGGGTGCTGTAGACGGATTTATGGGGCGATCAGCAGGGTAAGGAGGGGGCTGTCATGTCAGGGTCACCTGGATACTACTCCCATCATCTCATCATCACATGTAATAATCTATTCAGTCACTGTGTGTCTCCACAGATGGACTCGTAGAAGGAAATCCCCCCGAGAGATGTCCCCGTCCTCTGTATTCCCAGGACTGTCCAGAGGAGAAGCCCCCAGAGAACCATCAGGTAGATGGAGCTGAGCCCTATACACATCTCTATAGGGGGGTCCTGCAGTCATAGGGGGTCATAGATTGGGGGGTCTCTTATGTGGACCTGTTAGATTTCCCACCTGTCTCCTGTACTGAATTCTTACAGGGGGAAGATGTGACTGATATTAAAGTGGAGGATGAAGAAGAGCGGATGATGGGCGATCCCCCGTGTAAGAGTGAGGTGGAGGAGGACCTTCCAGTCCAGGTGACCACAGGTATGTGATACTGGATGGAGAAGGTGGATTCAGAGGTCCCATCTTGGAGCTACATTAAGGCTGAGGATGGAGGCAAGGATCAGGAATGGATGTTTGTTCCTGATAATTGCCCGATGTATAGATGCTGCAGTCACTCCTTTGTGGTATAATCGTATATTCACCCGGCGCCTATTAACGCCATTTATCGGCCGCACATCTCTCTGTGTACACCGGGTGCAGTGCTGAGAATAATGGAGCTGTATGGGAAGGAATGATCGTAGTGTTTGAGAGCTCAGATTGTGCAGAACCTTCACGCTAACCAGCCGGATGAATGAGGAGTTAGACACCGGCTTGTTACTGCAGCCGTGAACTGGAGGAATCCATACATGAATGTTCAGATATTAAACCGGAAGAATGCCTCGGAATTGGTTACGCCCAGAAGAATATTAATTCTAGATAAGAGATGGAATAAATAAATGTGTATAAAGTGTAAATGACAGTGTTCCTCGTGTCTGACCCTGAAGGGGGCTGGGAGGCTGTTCAGTAGGGGAGCCCATTTCTCCTTTCCTTTGACCACTCTCCTGGCCCTTGGTATATTTAGTTTTGGGGTCAGACGCCCCTTTAATTAGACTAGTTCTCAGTACCTGATTAGGCAGAATAAATAATGGAATATAAATAGTATACGTAGCCATAAATCTTAGAGGATAAAGGGGCAGTAGGTTAATGGATAGTACAGTAATAGTATCACTGGTCACCCTACATCTGATCGCCCCCTCCCCTTCTCTCTGGCACAGCAGATCACATTCCCATCTTCTTCCAAAACTGGCAGAGGTCATAAGGGCTTGAAGGTGGAGAGGCCATGAATCAATTTTCCATTGTTATGGATCAGTCAATCAGTAGCGACTGCACTCCCAAAGAGTATCACGGAGGGGTTGACAATACCCACTGGGAGCCATGTGGTAGCCGCGCTATACCACTGAGTGCCTGATATCAAAGCAGGCAGGACAGTGACGCTGGAGGGACACTGTAAGTTGTAAGAGGACTAGTTGGCAGAGGACAGGCTGGATTGTAAGTCACTGTTTTTCTTTTCAGATTTTGTGAGTTCATTGGGGTCTAGATTTTGTGTAATAAAAGTGATCACTGAGTTTAGAGCGGAATCCTAGACTTTAGCTCAAAGTATCAATGACAAACCCTGAAGTGGATTCTAATAGGACCCATAAAGTGTTGGATCCACTTCTAGTTTGGGGTCATAAAATGCACCTGAAACCGTTTGAAAACCATCCCTTGCATTTCCATTGTCATAGAAATGTTAGAAATTGTCATCTTTGTGGCTTAAAGACAAATCACGAAACCCATTTATAATCCTTACAGGAAATCCCAGTAAGAACATCGTATTATGTCTCCATTATAAAGTAGATGACGAAGGTATCGTGCAGCGCTCTTCAGGAGAAATCCTCACTTCCCGTAATATACACCCAGGACCTCACTGTACAGATCTATCACATAATCCTCCTGATCGTGAGGAACCTTCTGACCAATCACAGATTGCTACCACAACTACCAGGCAGAATGAGGGTCAAAGGTTTCAATGTGATGAATGTGGCAAACAGTATTCATGCAGATCAGTCCTTGTCAGACACAAAAGACTTCACACTGGAGAGAATCTGCATTCATGTTCTGAATGTGGGAAATGTTTTACTACTAAGAGCTATCTTCAGATTCATCAAGGAATTCACACAGGGGAGAAACCATTTATATGTTCTGAATCTGAAAAATGTTGTACAGATCAGTCAAGTCTTGGTAGACATGAGAGAAGTCACACAGGAGAGAGGCCATATTCGTGTTCAGAATGTGGGAAATGTTTTAGAAGTAAATCATATCTTGTTAGACATAAGAGAAGTCACACAGGAGAGAAGCCGTATTCATGTTCAGAATGTGGGAAACGTTTTATTCTGAAATCACAGCTTATAATACACGAGAGAAGCCACAGTGGAGAGAAGCCATATTCATGTTCTGAATGTGGGAAATGTTTTACTGATAAATCAAATCTTAAAAGACATGAGAGAAGTCACACAGAAGAGAAGCCACATTCATGTACAGAATGTGGAAAATGTTTTAGAAGCAAATCGTATCTCATCATACATAAGAGAAGTCACACTGGAGAAAAGCCATATTCATGTTCAGAATGTGAGAAATGTTTTATGCATAAATCAAGTCTTATAATACATGAGAGAATCCACACAGGAGAGACGCAATATTCATGTTCAGAATGTGGGAAATGTTTTATGCGCAAATCATATCTTATAACACATCAGAGAAGTCACACAGGAGAGAAGCCATATTCATGTTTAGAATGTGGAAAATGTTTTAGAAGTAAATCATATCTTGTTAAACATGAGAAACGTCACATAGGAGAGAAGCCATATTCCTGTCCAGAATGTGGGAAAAGTTTTATTCTTAAATCACAGTTTATAATACATGTGAGAAGCCACACTGGAGAAAAGCCGTATTCATGTTCAGAATGTGGAAGATGTTTTACTGATAAATCTAATCTTGTTATACATAACAGAAGTCACACAGGAGAGAAGCCGTATCCATGTTCAGAATGTGGAAAATGTTTTACTGATAAATCAAATCTTGTTATACATAAGAGAAGTCACACTGGAAAGAAGCCGTATCCATGTTCAGAATGTGGAAAAAGTTTTATTACTAAAGCTAGTCTTCAGGTCCATCAGAGAATACACACAGGAGAGAAACCATATTCATGTTTAAAATGTGGAAAATGTTTTATGCATAATTCAAGTCTTAAAATACATGAAAGAAGCCATACAGGAGAGCAGGTGTATTCGTGTTCAGAATGTGGCAAATGTTATTTTCGTAAATCAAGGCTTATAATACATGAGAGAATTCACACAGGAGAGAAGCCATATTCATGTTCAGAATGTGGGAAATCTTTTATTATAAGATCAAGTCTTAAAATACATGAGCGAATTCACACAGGAGAGCAGCCATATTTATGTTCAGAATGTGGGAAATGTTTTCTAAATAAATCAAGTCTTGTTATACATGAGAGAAGTCACACAGGTGAGAAGCCATATTCATGTCCAGAATGTGGGAAATGTTTTAAAGATAAATCAAATCTTGTTATACATAAGAGAAGTCACACAGGAGAGAAGCCGTATTCATGTTCAGAATGTGGAAAATGTTTTACACAAAAATCACATCTTGTTAAACATCAAAATAGTCACACAGGAGAGAACACGTATTCATGTTAAGAACATGTGAAATGTTTTATGCTTAAATCAAGTCTTAAAATACATGACAGAAGTCACACAGGAGAGAGGCCGTATTGATATAGCAATCATAGAGTTAAACATAGTTATGAAGCTTGTCGTATAGTGACAAGTTTATCATGTGCCCGCCATTAATTAATTGTCCAGGATCATGGGTCTTATTTAGATGTGTGTATATGTATTTCCTGTTATACAATCTATGTGTCCTTTTAGTTGGCAGATTACTGGGAATGAAGCAGACATTTCCGATAACTGCCTGATGAGCAGAGATGAGGGCTGCACTTACATGTTGTGTGGGGACAAGTCATCGATGCAGCGATTACTTGTCCGCATAGAAAATCATTATTTGGGCGGCAGATCGCTCTTTAGACAGCAAGGCCTCCCGCACAAGAAGGATGACATGATCACCCGATAACCAAGCACATCAGGTGATCACTGGCACCTAGTACACAGGCAGCTAATCGGGAACCAGAGTTTATCCCAGATAACATTTTATATATTATTGGTTGGTGGCCATCCCCCGAGTGTCGTCCAGTGATCAGATCCGTGTGATCTTCTCTTTTGATATAAATAAAGGGGCTGAGAGGATCTCCCTCAGACCTAATTATTTGCTGCTCTAGTCTCTGTATATGACTTTCTCGCCGGCTAATTTAGAACTGCCGAGGCAACTGAGGGAAGTCCTTTGGCAGTTCCCAGATATTTCTTTGGTGATGAATCCTGGGAACCGATGAGACCCAAGGAGCGATACGAGAACGTCATCCTGGGAGACGCTTAAAATGCAGTCAGTAAGACCACGGTTTCTTACAGCGAGCTCCTCTTGTCCTGTATCGCTATCCGGCTAATCACTCTGAGACTGTCCCTGACTCCAGAGTCTGGCCTGGATGTCTTGATCATTGTGTGGGTGGATACTGTGGCTGTGTAGTGCAGCTTGGTGGAAAGATAAGGGACACAGTAGAGTGAAGAATCTATGTGCAGACCCATCCCCATGGCCATGAAAGGCTCCACAGCATCCCGTAATAGTGTTTGTAGAAGCAGGTCAGCATGACAGCGGTAAGCTTGTCAGCAGCCAATGAATCTTGAAAGGTAAACCTGGGGATCATAAAGCTTTATGTTGTGGCTATTGTACAAAATGTGGAAAGATCAGAGGAAGGGCTATCCTGTCTGGGCAGTCCCATAGACCTTTAACTTTGAGGTCCACCCCCTGCTCTCTGACGAGGTCTCTGATTACAGATGGAGCTGTACCTAGGGGATCATAAGAAGCAGGTGAGCCTCTCCTTAAGCTCGCCCCATGGAGGGCAAGCAGGGATTGATTGGCTAGGGCCATAATAACTGCACATATTTCAAAGGCTCCTGTTGAGGAGGAGGACAGTTTGAATGTGGCTCAGTTGGGCCATTAAGAGTTCGGAGAAGATCACAAGAAGGCATCCGAGGAGGAGGAGATAACTGCTGTGAATGTGGGAGGGAATGTAGTGCTCGGCACTGCCCACAACATCAGCTCTAATGGCAGTGGTTGGACTGCTGGTCCCTGGTCTATCCCATCCCTAGTACATGTTAAACCCAGCCCCCGCACCCGGTTTCCAGTGCAGAACACAACCTCACAATTGCCCACAGCTATCCCATGCATGAAGCCCATTGATGACACTCCACACCATATACACGTCACACTCCCAAACGGGAGGACCTCTCATGAGTTTTAGTGGAAATTATTTTTCTCATGTTTTTCTAAGCGCTCTGTCTCCTCATGCAGTTTCTGTTTGTCTTTTCCTCTGATGAACCCTGAGGAAGAAATGTAGCAGCGCTTAACACAATGCCGTGTCTGATAGTCAAACTGGAAAGAGCAAGGAGGGAAGTTTTATTCCTGATGAGACACTACTTACAAAAAGTCCGAGATATTTGGCTTGTGGGTGAAATTTCAGGAGGAACCTAAAATGCCCTCTGACCTTTACCTTCTCTAACCTTCTGAATGCTCATGTCCAACTGTTTAGTGTTTCAGGACTTTTTTCACAACTTTCTGTTCTCTAACAAGGAGCTTAACAGCAAAATTTACAGCAGGTGTTTGATCCATAAATCACCCTGTAACGGTCCTTGGCTCACCTGAGTCAGAGGACAGCCGGCTGGTGGTTGGAGTCCAGTGGCAAAGACCCACAGAAGCAGGAGGCAGGTAGCGTGGTCGATCAGTCCGGGTCGGCAGTAGAGATGGCAGCGAGGTAACAGCAGGAGTAGACAGAGGCGTGGTCGGTGGAAGGCAAAGGGTCAATGCAGACGGCAGTGCAGCGAGGTCAAACGGTCCGGGTCGGCAACAACGCTAAACAGCAGTAGTCGTGGAGGAGCAGAGAGGAAGCTTGCTACAGGCTTGGAGGCACAAATAACCAGCAGAGGTCTGGTGCTAGAGGCTGGGCTTATAAAGGGAAGTAACAGGTGCACGGAATCAAGACTGATGAACAAGAGTAGGCTGGAGCAAGATAGATCAAAGAGTTCAGCAGGAGGAAAAGTCCAGAAGGGCTGGTAGTCTAGTGGCTAGAGCTACCGCCTGGGAGATGACTGGTCACAGGTTTGATTCCCGACAGTACTCCCACCCCCTTCCAATGTGACCTCCGGGCACCATGGAGGCAGGCTTACCGGGGTGCTGTTGGTGAAACTCTTTTACCAGTCTGGCTCCCAGGAGTTATCCTCGGGAGGGTAGCCCTCCCACCCAATTAGATATTGCAATTTTCCTCGGTGGATCCTGGAGTCGAGGATCTTCTCGACAACGAACTCTTCCTCACCTTGTACCCTCACGGGTGGTGGAGGGGGCGAGTGGCGGCCAGTGAAGGTATTCTCCACGTATGGCTTGAGGAGGGAGCAATGGAAGACAGGGTGCACCCTAATGGAATCCGGAAGGTCAAGCCGAACGTGACCTCATTGATTTGTGCGGTGACCTGGAACGGACCCATGTATTTTGGGGCTAACTTTTTGGAGGGGACCTTCAGTCTGAGGTTCCTGGTGGACAGCCATACCTTGTCTCCTACATGGAAGCCCGGGGTGGGTTTGCGGCGTCTGTCTGCTCCCTGTTTAAAGCGCCTCTGGGCGAGCTGGAGGTTGTCTATTATGTCCTTTTGTGCCTCCTGTAGGGTTGTTAGGCGCTCGGCCACTGCTGGGAGGGTGGAGGTGACGGGCAGGTGGGGAATGAACACGGGGTGCGAGCCTGTGTTAGCAAAGAAAGGGCTGTGCTTGGTTGAGCTGTGCTCAGCATTGTTGTAGGCGAACTCGGCTGTGGGGTCAAGCCAGTCATCCTGCAGGTAAGAGCTGAAACAGCGTAGGTACTGCTCTAAGGTCTGGTTAGTTCTCTCCGTCTGCCTGTTTGACTGAGGGTGGAAAGTGGAGGAAAGCTTCACTTTAACCCCGAGCGCCAGGCAGAAGTCCTTCCAGAACTTTGAGGCAAATTGTACGCCTCGGTCGGAGACCATGTCGTCCGGGATCCCATGCAGCCTGAAGACCTCTTTTGAGGACAAGATCAGCCGTCTGTTTGGCCATGGGTAGGCCCTTGTAGGGGATGAAATGGGCCATTTTGGTGAGGCGGTCGACCACGACCAGGATGGTGTTCATCCCTTTTGAAGGAGGAAGGTCTACCACAAAGTCCATGGAGAGGGGTTGGGAGGGGGTTGTAACAGACCCACGGGAGAGGAACGAGGAGTCTTATTGCGGGCACAGACCGTGCACGAGGAGATGTACTTCTTGGTGTCCTCCTTGTATGTTGGCCACCAGAAGGAGCGGGAGAGAAGCTCCTGGGTCTTTCTTGTGCCCAGATGGCCGGCCAGCTTGGAGTCATGGTTAAGTCCTTGTCAGACACAAAAGACTTCACACTGGAGAGAATCTGCATTCATGTTCTGAATGTGGGAAATGTTTTACTACTAAGAGCTATCTTCAGATTCATCAAGGAATTCACACAGGGGAGAAACCATTTATATGTTCTGAATCTGAAAAATGTTGTACAGATCAGTCAAGTCTTGGTAGACATGAGAGAAGTCACACAGGAGAGAGGCCATATTCGTGTTCAGAATGTGGGAAATGTTTTAGAAGTAAATCATATCTTGTTAGACATAAGAGAAGTCACACAGGAGAGAAGCCGTATTCATGTTCAGAATGTGGGAAACGTTTTATTCTGAAATCACAGCTTATAATACACAGAGAAGCCACAGTGGAGAGAAGCCATATTCATGTTCTGAATGTGGGAAATGTTTTACTGATAAATCAAATCTTAAAAGACATGAGAGAAGTCACACAGAAGAGAAGCCACATTCATGTACAGAATGTGGAAAATGTTTTAGAAGTAAATCGTATCTCATCATACATAAGAGAAGTCACACTGGAGAAAAGCCATATTCATGTTCAGAATGTGAGAAATGTTTTATGCATAAATCAAGTCTTATAATACATGAGAGAATCCACACAGGAGAGACGCAATATTCATGTTCAGAATGTGGGAAATGTTTTATGCGCAAATCATATCTTATAACACATCAGAGAAGTCACACAGGAGAGAAGCCATATTCATGTTTAGAATGTGGAAAATGTTTTAGAAGTAAATCATATCTTGTTAAACATGAGAAAAGTCACATAGGAGAGAAGCCATATTCCTGTCCAGAATGTGGGAAAAGTTTTATTCTTAAATCACAGTTTATAATACATGTGAGAAGCCACACTGGAGAAAAGCCGTATTCATGTTCAGAATGTGGAAGATGTTTTACTGATAAATCTAATCTTGTTATACATAACAGAAGTCACACAGGAGAGAAGCCGTATCCATGTTCAGAATGTGGAAAATGTTTTACTGATAAATCAAATCTTGTTATACATAAGAGAAGTCACACTGGAAAGAAGCCGTATCCATGTTCAGAATGTGGAAAAGTTTTATTACTAAAGCTAGTCTTCAGGTCCATCAGAGAATACACACAGGAGAGAAACCATATTCATGTTTAAAATGTGGAAAATGTTTTATGCATAATTCAAGTCTTAAAATACATGAAAGAAGCCATACAGGAGAGCAGGTGTATTCGTGTTCAGAATGTGGCAAATGTTATTTTCAGTAAATCAAGGCTTATAATACATGAGAGAATTCACACAGGAGAGAAGCCATATTCATGTTCAGAATGTGGGAAATCTTTTATTATAAGATCAAGTCTTAAAATACATGAGCGAATTCACACAGGAGAGCAGCCATATTTATGTTCAGAATGTGGGAAATGTTTTCTAAATAAATCAAGTCTTGTTATACATGAGAGAAGTCACACAGGTGAGAAGCCATATTCATGTCCAGAATGTGGGAAATGTTTTAAAGATAAATCAAATCTTGTTATACATAAGAGAAGTCACACAGGAGAGAAGCCGTATTCATGTTCAGAATGTGGAAAATGTTTTACACAAAAATCACATCTTGTTAAACATCAAAATAGTCACACAGGAGAGAACACGTATTCATGTTAAGAACATGTGAAATGTTTTATGCTTAAATCAAGTCTTAAAATACATGACAGAAGTCACACAGGAGAGAGGCCGTATTGATATAGCAATCATAGAGTTAAACATAGTTATGAAGCTTGTCGTATAGTGACAAGTTTATCATGTGCCCGCCATGAATTAATTGTCCAGGATCATGGGTCTTATTTAGATGTGTGTATATGTATTTCCTGTTATACAATCTATGTGTCCTTTTAGTTGGCAGATTACTGGGAATGAAGCAGACATTTCCGATAACTGCCTGATGAGCAGAGATGAGGGCTGCACTTACATGTTGTGTGGGGACAAGTCATCGATGCAGCGATTACTTGTCCGCATAGAAAATCATTATTTGGGCGGCAGATCGCTCTTAGACAGCAAGGCCTCCCGCACAAGAAGGATGACATGATCACCCGATAACCAAGCACATCAGGTGATCACTGGCACCTAGTACACAGGCAGCTAATCGGGAACCAGAGTTTATCCCAGATAACATTTTATATATTATTGGTTGGTGGCCATCCCCCGAGTGTCGTCCAGTGATCAGATCCGTGTGATCTTCTCTTTTGATATAAATAAAGGGGCTGAGAGGATCTCCCTCAGACCTAATTATTTGCTGCTCTAGTCTCTGTATATGACTTTCTCGCCGGCTAATTTAGAACTGCCGAGGCAACTGAGGGAAGTCCTTTGGCAGTTCCCAGATATTTCTTTGGTGATGAATCCTGGGAACCGATGAGACCCAAGGAGCGATACGAGAACGTCATCCTGGGAGATGCTTAAACTGCAGTCAGTAAGACCACGGTTTCTTACAGCGAGCTCCTCTTGTCCTGTATCGCTATCCGGCTAATCACTCTGAGACTGTCCCTGACTCCAGAGTCTGGCCTGGATGTCTTGATCATTGTGTGGGTGGATACTGTGGCTGTGTAGTGCAGCTTGGTGGAAAGATAAGGGACACAGTAGAGTGAAGAATCTATGTGCAGACCCATCCCCATGGCCATGAAAGGCTCCACAGCATCCCGTAATAGTGTTTGTAGAAGCAGGTCAGCATGACAGCGGTAAGCTTGTCAGCAGCCAATGAATCTTGAAAGGTAAACCTGGGGATCATAAAGCTTTATGTTGTGGCTATTGTACAAAATGTGGAAAGATCAGAGGAAGGGCTATCCTGTCTGGGCAGTCCCATAGACCTTTAACTTTGAGGTCCACCCCCTGCTCTCTGACGAGGTCTCTGATTACAGATGGAGCTGTACCTAGGGGATCATAAGAAGCAGGTGAGCCTCTCCTTAAGCTCGCCCCATGGAGGGCAAGCAGGGATTGATTGGCTAGGGCCATAATAACTGCACATATTTCAAAGGCTCCTGTTGAGGAGGAGGACAGTTTGAATGTGGCTCAGTTGGGCCATTAAGAGTTCGGAGAAGATCACAAGAAGGCATCCGAGGAGGAGGAGATAACTGCTGTGAATGTGGGAGGGAATGTAGTGCTCGGCACTGCCCACAACATCAGCTCTAATGGCAGTGGTTGGACTGCTGGTCCCTGGTCTATCCCATCCCTAGTACATGTTAAACCCAGCCCCCGCACCCGGTTTCCAGTGCAGAACACAACCTCACAATTGCCCACAGCTATCCCATGCATGAAGCCCATTGATGACACTCCACACCATATACACGTCACACTCCCAAACGGGAGGACCTCTCATGAGTTTTAGTGGAAATTATTTTTCTCATGTTTTTCTAAGCGCTCTGTCTCCTCATGCAGTTTCTGTTTGTCTTTTCCTCTGATGAACCCTGAGGAAGAAATGTAGCAGCGCTTAACACAATGCCGTGTCTGATAGTCAAACTGGAAAGAGCAAGGAGGGAAGTTTTATTCCTGATGAGACACTACTTACAAAAAGTCCGAGATATTTGGCTTGTGGGTGAAATTTCAGGAGGAACCTAAAATGCCCTCTGACCTTTACCTTCTCTAACCTTCTGAATGCTCATGTCCAACTGTTTAGTGTTTCAGGACTTTTTTCACAACTTTCTGTTCTCTAACAAGGAGCTTAACAGCAAAATTTACAGCAGGTGTTTGATCCATAAATCACCCTGTAACGGTCCTTGGCTCACCTGAGTCAGAGGACAGCCGGCTGGTGGTTGGAGTCCAGTGGCAAAGACCCACAGAAGCAGGAGGCAGGTAGCGTGGTCGATCAGTCCGGGTCGGCAGTAGAGATGGCAGCGAGGTAACAGCAGGAGTAGACAGAGGCGTGGTCGGTGGAAGGCAAAGGGTCAATGCAGACGGCAGTGCAGCGAGGTCAAACGGTCCGGGTCGGCAACAACGCTAAACAGCAGTAGTCGTGGAGGAGCAGAGAGGAAGCTTGCTACAGGCTTGGAGGCACAAATAACCAGCAGAGGTCTGGTGCTAGAGGCTGGGCTTATAAAGGGAAGTAACAGGTGCACGGAATCAAGACTGATGAACAAGAGTAGGCTGGAGCAAGATAGATCAAAGAGTTCAGCAGGAGGAAAAGTCCAGAAGGGCTGGTAGTCTAGTGGCTAGAGCTACCGCCTGGGAGATGACTGGTCACAGGTTTGATTCCCGACAGTACTCCCACCCCCTTCCAATGTGACCTCCGGGCACCATGGAGGCAGGCTTACCGGGGTGCTGTTGGTGAAACTCTTTTACCAGTCTGGCTCCCAGGAGTTATCCTCGGGAGGGTAGCCCTCCCACCCAATTAGATATTGCAATTTTCCTCGGTGGATCCTGGAGTCGAGGATCTTCTCGACAACGAACTCTTCCTCACCTTGTACCCTCACGGGTGGTGGAGGGGCGAGTGGCGGCCAGTGAAGGTATTCTCCACGTATGGCTTGAGGAGGGAGCAATGGAAGACAGGGTGCACCCTAATGGAATCCGGAAGGTCAAGCCGGAACGTGACCTCATTGATTTGTGCGGTGACCTGGAACGGACCCATGTATTTTGGGGCTAACTTTTTGGAGGGGACCTTCAGTCTGAGGTTCCTGGTGGACAGCCATACCTTGTCTCCTACATGGAAGCCCGGGGTGGGTTTGCGGCGTCTGTCTGCTCCCTGTTTAAAGCGCCTCTGGGCGAGCTGGAGGTTGTCTATTATGTCCTTTTGTGCCTCCTGTAGGGTTGTTAGGCGCTCGGCCACTGCTGGGAGGGTGGAGGTGACGGGCAGGTGGGGAATGAACACGGGGTGCGAGCCTGTGTTAGCAAAGAAAGGGCTGTGCTTGGTTGAGCTGTGCTCAGCATTGTTGTAGGCGAACTCGGCTGTGGGGGTCAAGCCAGTCATCCTGCAGGTAAGAGCTGAAACAGCGTAGGTACTGCTCTAAGGTCTGGTTAGTTCTCTCCGTCTGCCTGTTTGACTGAGGGTGGAAAGTGGAGGAAAGCTTCACTTTAACCCCGAGCGCCAGGCAGAAGTCCTTCCAGAACTTTGAGGCAAATTGTATGCCTCGGTCGGAGACCATGTCGTCCGGGATCCCATGCAGCCTGAAGACCTCTTTGAGGACAAGATCAGCCGTCTGTTTGGCCATGGGTAGGCCCTTGTAGGGGATGAAATGGGCCATTTTGGTGAGGCGGTCGACCACGACCAGGATGGTGTTCATCCCTTTTGAAGGAGGAAGGTCTACCACAAAGTCCATGGAGAGGGGTTGGGAGGGGTTGTAACAGACCCACGGGAGAGGAACGAGGAGTCTTATTGCGGGCACAGACCGTGCACGAGGAGATGTACTTCTTGGTGTCCTCCTTGTATGTTGGCCACCAGAAGGAGCGGGAGAGAAGCTCCTGGGTCTTTCTTGTGCCCAGATGGCCGGCCAGCTTGGAGTCATGGTTAAGTTTGAGCACTTCGAGTCGTGCGATTTCTGGTACATAAAGTTGTAGGTCCTGATGAAACCAATGACCATTTTTAAACGTGAGGCTGACATTCCTTGTGGGGTGGGTGAGGAAGGGGTCATTTTCGTATCCTTCTTTGATTGTGACCAGGAGTTCTTTAGAGTAGGTGGCCCCCACAAGACTTTTCTCGGATAGGATGTTGTCTTGGCCTTTATTACTCTGTGAGGGCTCCGAAAACATTCTGGAGAGGGCGTCAGCCTTGCCGTTTTTTGATCCGGGGCGATATGTGATGAGAAAGTTGAAGCGGGAAAAGAATAGGCTTCATCTGGCCTGTCTGGCTGTGAGTCTCTTAGCGCTGCGGATGAACTCGAGGTTTTTGTGGTTGGTTAGTACGATTATGGGGTTGGCAGCTCCCTCCAGCAGGTGTCTTCACTCGGAGAAGGCTTCCTTGATCGCCAGTAGTTCTTTGTTCCCGATGTCGTAGTTCTTCTCGGAGGGGGACATCTGGCGAGAGAAATTTGCGCACGGGTGTAGTAGCATCTTCTCCCCTGTCCGTTGTGACAGAACTGCCCCTACCGTGGAGTCACATGCATCCACTTCGATAGTAAAAGGCAACTCGGGGTTCGGGTGGACTAGGATTGGAGCAGAAGTGAAGAGGAGTTTCAACTTCGTGAAGGCCTCCTGGGCCTCGGGTGTCCAGGAGAAGGGGACTGCCTTTTTGGTGAGTTGGGTGATCGGTGCGATGACCTTGGAGAAGTCCCGGATAAACTTCCGATAGAAGTTGGCGAAGCCAATAAATCTTTGTACCTCCTTCACGTTTCTTGGAATGGGCCAGTCCAACACGGCTTGGACCTTCCCTGGGTCCATACTTAGGCCCTCTGGGGAGATGATGTACCAGAGGAACTGAGTGGTGGTTCGCTCAAACTCACATTTCTCGAGTTTGATATAAAGAGAGTTCTGGCGGAGTCTCTGCAATACCCTGCGGACATGTTCGCGGTGCTGTTCGAGGTCTTCTGAGAAGATCAAGATGTCGTCCAGGTAAACGACTACAAACAGATCCAGCATGTCCCTGAGGACATCATTAATGAAGTGCTGGAAGGTGGCGGGAGCATTACAAAGTCCGAAAGGCATGACCAGGTACTCGAAGTGACCATAACGTGTCCGGAAGGCGGTCTTCCATTCGTCCCCAGGGCGGATTCGGACAAGGTTGTAGGCCCCTCGAAGGTCAAGTTTGGTGAAGATTTTCGCTACCCGGAGTCTCTCGAGGAGTTCAGAAATCAGCGGGAGCGGGTACCGGTTCTTAACGGTTATATCGTTTAGCTTCCTGTAGTCAATGCAGGGACGCAAGGATGAGTCTTTTTCTCCACAAAGAAAAAGGGGGCTCCTGCTGTGGAGGTAGAGGGCCGGATGAACCCTTTCTTTAGGTCCTCGTCCAGGTATTCTTTCAGAGCCTTGAGTTCAGGCTCTGAGAGGGAATAGATCAGGCATCCTCAAACTGCGGCCGTCCAGCTGTTGTAAAACTACAACACCCACAATGCCCTGCTGTAGGCTGATACCTGTAGGCTGTTTGGGCATGCTGGGAGTTGTAGTTTCGCAACAGCTGGAGGGCCGCAGTTTGAGGATGCCTGGAATAGATACTGCCAAAGGGTATTTCGGCCCCGGGCAACAGTTCTATTGGGCAGTCGTAGGGTCGGTGTGGCGGCAGCTTGTCTGCGTTTTTCTTGTCGCAGACATCTTGGAACTCACGATATTGAGGGGGTAGTAGATTCCTGACGGATACTTCAGAGATAGTCGTGTCTTCGGATGGAAGGACGGGTTTGTGGGAGCAATTGAGCGAACAAAACTCGGACGGAAACCGTAAGCAGCGGGTTTCCCAATCCACCGAGGGGTTGTGGGTGGCCAACCATGGAATGCCCAGGATCACCGGGAACTTTGGGGAAGTGATCAGAGAGAAGTGGATCTTTTCACAGTGATTGGGTTCTGTAGAGGAGCTGTAGTTCAATGGTCTCGTGAGTAGCCGGCCCTGAGGAGAGTGGGGATCCGTCGACGGTTTCCAGGTCAACGGGAGCTGCCTTGACTGTCAATGGAATGTTCTGTTCATGAGCGAAGGTTAGATCCATGAAGTTGCCTCCTGCCCCGGAGTCTAACATCGCTGAACAGGAGAGTTGTTGCCCCTCAATGTCGAAGAGGATGGGGACGATGAAGTGGGATCCATGAGCCGCCGTGTTGTTATTTTCAGGGGCTGCTGGTGGGGCTGGAGTCAGTGGTTGCTCCTTTAGCTCCGTGACGGCAATAGTCTTTCGGATCTTATTGGGACATTTAATGGCAAAGTGACCCGGCTCCCCACAGTAGAGGCAGAGGTTTTCGGCCAGCCGTCTCTCCTTCTCAGCTGTGGATAGAGACCTGCGTAGTGCGTCGACCTGCATAGGTTCAGTTGCTGGCTGGAGGTCGCGTTGGGCGGTAGAGGAGAAGGAGTAAGTGGGCCTGTGGTCCAAGGACCAGAGTCGTTCTTTCTTTCTCTCAGACAGCCTTTGATCTATCCGGATGCATAACTGAATGATGTCATCCAGACTGTCCGGGGCCTCAACTCTGGCGAGTTCATCTTTTATTAATTCTGACAGGCCTCGCCGGAACTGGCTCCTCTGTGCAGCTGGGTTCCAGGTGGTGTCCGTGACCCAGCAGCGAAATTCGGCGGTGTATTCAGCAACGGAGCGTCTCCCTTGCCCAGTGGCGGATTATAATTGGGGCGTTTGGGTCGGTCGCCCGGGCCCGGCATCGCGGGGGCCCAGCGCCGACCCGAACACCCACGTACTGCGGCGGGGCATGGGAGCGTATCGTTCCCTGCCCTGCCGCCTATCACCGCCATAGGCTTCAGGCCTAGTAGGCCTGAGGCCTGTGTGGTGGTAGAAGCCCGGCGTGCGCGATGACATCATCGTGCGGCGCGCGTGATGATGTCATCGCGCGCCTGTATGGTGGCGCTCACGCACGCTCGGATGTACGTGCGCGCCTGCCACACCATTCAGCATACAGGTAAGTATTACCTTTTTTTTTTTTATGTGTATGTGCTAACTTGGGGGGAGGAGAGAAGATATTAAGGGACAGTGGGGCAAATTAGTTAATGGATGGCAGTTGTGGGGAAAATTAATGGATGGCAGTGTGGGGGCAAAATAATAAATAAATGGCAGTGTGGGACAAATTAATGGATGAGAGTGTGGGGGCAAATTAATGGATGGCAGTATAGGGGCAAATAAATTAATGGATGGCAGTATGGGGGCAAATAAATTAATGGATGGCAGTGTGGGGGCAAATTAATGAATGGCAGTATGGGGGCAAATAAATTAATGGATGGTAGTGTGGGGGCAAATTAATGAATGGCAGTATGGGGGCAAATAAATTATAGGATGGCAGTATGGGGCAAATTAATTAATGGATGGCAGTGGGGGCAAAATAATTAATAAATGGCAGTGTGGGGCAAATTAATGGATGAGAGTGTAGGGCAAATTAATGGATGAGAGTGTGAGGGCAAACTAATTAATGGATGGCAGTTCTGGGGGCAAATTAATTAATGGATGGCAGTTGTGGGGGCAAATTAATTAATGGATGGCAGTGTGGGGAAATTACTGTATGGAGCAGTGTGGGGAAATTACTATATGGGGGCAGTGTGAGGAAATTACTATATGGGGGCAGTGTGAGGGAATTACTATATGGGGGCAGTGTGGGGAAATTACTATATGGGGGCAGTGTGAGGAAATTACTATATGGGGCAGTGTGGGGAAATTACTATATGGGGCAGTGTGAGGAAATTACTATATGGGGCAGTGTGGGGAAATTACTATATGGGGCAGTGTGAGGAAATTACTATATGGGGCAGTGTGAGGGAAATTACTATATGGGGCAGTGTGGGGAAATTACTATATGGGGCAGTGTGGGGAAATTACTATATGGGGCAGTGTGGGGAAATTACTACATGGGGGCAGTGTGGGAAATTACTATATGGGGGCAATGTGAGGGAAATTACTATATGGGGGCAGTGTGAGGAAATTACTATATGGAGGCAGTGTGGAGGAAATTACTATATGGGGCAGTGTGAGGGAAATTACTATATGGGGCAGTGTGGGAAATGACTATATGGGGGCAGTGTGGGGAAATTACTATATGGGGGCAGTGTGGGAAATGACTATATGGGGGCAGTGTGGGGAAATTACTATATGGGGGCAGTGTGGGGAAATTACTATATGGGGCAGTGTGAGGAAATTACTGTATGGGGCAGTGTGGGGAAATTACTATATGGGGGCAGTGTGGAGAAATTACTATATGGGGCAGTGTGGGGGAAATTACTGTATGGGGACAGTGTGGGGAAATTACTATATGGGGGCAGTGTGGGGAAATTACTGTATGGGGACAGTGTGGGGAAATTACTGTATGGGGCAGTGTGGGGAAATTACTGTATGGGGACAGTGTGGGGAAATTACTATATGGGGGCAGTGTGGGGAAATTACTATATGGGGGCAGTGTGGGGAAATTACTGTATGGGGCAGTGTGGGGAAATTACTGTATGGGGGCAGTGTGGGGAAATTACTATATGGGGCAGTGTGGGGGAAATTACTATATGGGGCAGTGTGGGGAAATTACTATATGGGACAGTGTGGGGGAATTACTATATGGGGGCAGTGTGGGGGAAATTACTATATGGGGGCAGTGTGGGGGAAATTACTATATGGGACAGTGTGGGGGAATTACTATATGGGACAGTGTGGGGGAATTACTATATGGGGGCAGTGTGGGGAAATTACTATATGGGGCAGTGTGGGGAAATTACTATATGGGGACAGTGTGGGGGAATTACTATATGGGGACAGTGTGGGGAATTACTATATGGGGGCAGTGTGGGGAAATTACTATATGGGGGCAGTGTGAGGAAATTACTATATGGGGGCAGTGTGGAAATTACTATATGGGGCAGTGTGGGGAAATTACTATATGGGGGCAGTGTGGAAATTACTATATGGAGGCAGTGTGGGGAAATTACTATATGTGGGCAGTGTGGGGAAATTACTATATGGGGGCAGTGTGGGAAATTAAGTCTGAGGTTCCTGGTGGACAGCCATACCTTGTCTCCTACATGGAAGCCCGGGGTGGGTTTGCGGCGTCTGTCTGCTCCCTGTTTAAAGCGCCTCTGGGCGAGCTGGAGGTTGTCTATTATGTCCTTTTGTGCCTCCTGTAGGGTTGTTAGGCGCTCGGCCACTGCTGGGAGGGTGGAGGTGACGGGCAGGTGGGGAATGAACACGGGGTGCGAGCCTGTGTTAGCAAAGAAAGGGCTGTGCTTGGTTGAGCTGTGCTCAGCATTGTTGTAGGCGAACTCGGCTGTGGGGGTCAAGCCAGTCATCCTGCAGGTAAGAGCTGAAACAGCGTAGGTACTGCTCTAAGGTCTGGTTAGTTCTCTCCGTCTGCCTGTTTGACTGAGGGTGGAAAGTGGAGGAAAGCTTCACTTTAACCCCGAGCGCCAGGCAAGTCCTTCCAGAACTTTGAGGCAAATTGTACGCCTCGGTCGGAGACCATGTCGTCCGGGATCCCATGCAGCCTGAAGACCTCTTTGAGGACAAGATCAGCCGTCTGTTTGGCCATGGGTAGGCCCTTGTAGGGGATGAAATGGGCCATTTTGGTGAGGCGGTCGACCACGACCAGGATGGTGTTCATCCCTTTTGAAGGAGGAAGGTCTACCACAAAGTCCATGGAGAGGGGTTGGGAGGGGTTGTAACAGACCCACGGGAGAGGAACGAGGAGTCTTATTGCGGGCACAGACCGTGCACGAGGAGATGTACTTCTTGGTGTCCTCCTTGTATGTTGGCCACCAGAAGGAGCGGGAGAGAAGCTCCTGGGTCTTTCTTGTGCCCAGATGGCCGGCCAGCTTGGAGTCATGGTTAAGTTTGAGCACTTCGAGTCGTGCGATTTCTGGTACATAAAGTTGTAGGTCCTGATGAAACCAATGACCATTTTTAAACGTGAGGCTGACATTCCTTGTGGGGTGGGTGAGGAAGGGGTCATTTTCGTATCCTTCTTTGATTGTGACCAGGAGTTCTTTAGAGTAGGTGGCCCCCACAAGACTTTTCTCGGATAGGATGTTGTCTTGGCCCTTATTACTCTGTGAGGGCTCCGAAAACATTCTGGAGAGGGCGTCAGCCTTGCCGTTTTTGATCCGGGCGATATGTGATGAGAAAGTTGAAGCGGAAAAGAATAGGCTCCATCTGGCCTGTCTGGCTGTGAGTCTCTTAGCGCTGCGGATGAACTCGAGGTTTTTGTGGTTGGTTAGTACGATTATGGGGTTGGCAGCTCCCTCCAGCAGGTGTCTTCACTCGGAGAAGGCTTCCTTGATCGCCAGTAGTTCTTTGTTCCCGATGTCGTAGTTCTTCTCGGAGGGGACATCTGGCGAGAGAAATATGCGCACGGGTGTAGTAGCATCTTCTCCCCTGTCCGTTGTGACAGAACTGCCCCTACCGTGGAGTCACATGCATCCACTTCGATAGTAAAAGGCAACTCGGGGTTCGGGTGGACTAGGATTGGAGCAGAAGTGAAGAGGAGTTTCAACTCGTGAAGGCCTCCTGGGCCTCGGGTGTCCAGGAGAAGGGGACTGCCTTTTGGTGAGTTGGGTGATCGGTGCGATGACCTTGGAGAAGTCCCGGATAAACTTCCGATAGAAGTTGGCGAAGCCAATAAATCTTTGTACCTCCTTCACGTTTCTTGGAATGGGCCAGTCCAACACGGCTTGGACCTTCCCTGGGTCCATACTTAGGCCCTCTGGGGAGATGATGTACCAGAGGAACTGAGTGGTGGTTCGCTCAAACTCACATTTCTCGAGTTTGATATAAAGAGAGTTCTGGCGGAGTCTCTGCAATACCCTGCGGACATGTTCGCGGTGCTGTTCGAGGTCTTCTGAGAAGATCAAGATGTCGTCCAGGTAAACGACTACAAACAGATCCAGCATGTCCCTGAGGACATCATTAATGAAGTGCTGGAAGGTGGCGGGAGCATTACAAAGTCCGAAAGGCATGACCAGGTACTCGAAGTGACCATAACGTGTCCGGAAGGCGGTCTTCCATTCGTCCCCAGGGCGGATTCGGACAAGGTTGTAGGCCCCTCGAAGGTCAAGTTTGGTGAAGATTTTCGCTACCCGGAGTCTCTCGAGGAGTTCAGAAATCAGCGGGAGCGGGTACCGGTTCTTAACGGTTATATCGTTTAGCTTCCTGTAGTCAATGCAGGGACGCAAGGATGAGTCTTTTTCTCCACAAAGAAAAAGGGGGCTCCTGCTGTGGAGGTAGAGGGCCGGATGAACCCTTTCTTTAGGTCCTCGTCCAGGTATTCTTTCAGAGCCTTGAGTTCAGGCTCTGAGAGGGAATAGATCAGGCATCCTCAAACTGCGGCCGTCCAGCTGTTGTAAAACTACAACACCCACAATGCCCTGCTGTAGGCTGATACCTGTAGGCTGTTTGGGCATGCTGGGAGTTGTAGTTTCGCAACAGCTGGAGGGCCGCAGTTTGAGGATGCCTGGAATAGATACTGCCAAAGGGTATTTCGGCCCGGGCAACAGTTCTATTGGGCAGTCGTAGGGTCGGTGTGGCGGCAGCTTGTCTGCGTTTTCTTGTCGCAGACATCTTGGAACTCACGATATTGAGGGGTAGTAGATTCCTGACGGATACTTCAGAGATAGTCGTGTCTTCGGATGGAAGGACGGGTTTGTGGGAGCAATTGAGCGAACAAAACTCGGACGGAAACCGTAAGCAGCGGGTTTCCCAATCCACCGAGGGGTTGTGGGTGGCCAACCATGGAATGCCCAGGATCACCGGGAACTTTGGGAAGTGATCAGAGAGAAGTGGATCTTTTCACAGTGATTGGGTTCTGTAGAGGAGCTGTAGTTCAATGGTCTCGTGAGTAGCCGGCCCTGAGGAGAGCGGGGATCCGTCGACGGTTTCCAGGTCAACGGGAGCTGCCTTGACTGTCAATGGAATGTTCTGTTCATGAGCGAAGGTTAGATCCATGAAGTTGCCTCCTGCCCCGGAGTCTAACATCGCTGAACAGGAGAGTTGTTGCCCCTCAATGTCGAAGAGGATGGGGACGATGAAGTGGGATCCATGAGCCGCCGTGTTGTTATTTTCAGGGGCTGCTGGTGGGGCTGGAGTCAGTGGTTGCTCCTTTAGCTCCGTGACGGCAATAGTCTTTCGGATCTTATTGGGACATTTAATGGCAAAGTGACCCGGCTCCCCACAGTAGAGGCAGAGGTTTTCGGCCAGCCGTCTCTCCTTCTCAGCTGTGGATAGAGACCTGCGTAGTGCGTCGACCTGCATAGGTTCAGTTGCTGACTGGAGGTCGCGTTGGGCGGTAGAGGAGAAGGAGTAAGTGGGCCTGTGGTCCAAGGACCAGAGTCGTTCTTTCTTACTCTCAGACAGCCTTTGATCTATCCGGATGCATAACTGAATGATGTCATCCAGACTGTCCGGGGCCTTAACTCTGGCGAGTTCATCTTTTATTAATTCTGACAGGCCTCGCCGGAACTGGCTCCTCTGTGCAGCTGGGTTCCAGGTGGTGTCCGTGACCCAGCAGCGAAATTCGGCGGTGTATTCAGCAACGGAGCGTCTCCCTTGCCCAGTGGCGGATTATAATTGGGGCGTTTGGGTCGGTCGCCCCGGGCCCGGCATCGCGGGGGGGCCCAGCGCCGTCCCGAACACCCACGTACTGCGGCGGGGCATGGGAGCGTATCGTTCCCTGCCCTGCCGCCTATCACCGCCATAGGCTTCAGGCCTAGTAGGCCTGAGGCCTGTGTGGTGGTAGAAGCCCGGCGTGCGCGATGACATCATCGTGCGGCGCGCGTGATGATGTCATCGCGCGCCTGTATGGTGGCGCTCACGCACGCTCGGATGTACGTGCGCGCCTGCCACACCATTCAGCATACAGGTAAGTATTACCTTTTTTTTTTTATGTGTATGTGCTAACTTGGGGGGAGGAGAGAAGATATTAAGGGACAGTGGGGCAAATTAGTTAATGGATGGCAGTTGTGGGGAAAATTAATGGATGGCAGTGTGGGGGCAAAATAATAAATAAATGGCAGTGTGGGACAAATTAATGGATGAGAGTGTGGGGGCAAATTAATGGATGGCAGTATGGGGGCAAATAAATTAATGGATGGCAGTATGGGGGCAAATAAATTAATGGATGGCAGTGTGGGGGCAAATTAATGAATGGCAGTATGGGGGCAAATAAATTAATGGATGGTAGTGTGGGGGCAAATTAATGAATGGCAGTATGGGGGCAAATAAATTATAGGATGGCAGTATGGGGCAAATTAATTAATGGATGGCAGTGGGGGCAAAATAATTAATAAATGGCAGTGTGGGGCAAATTAATGGATGAGAGTGTAGGGGCAAATTAATGGATGAGAGTGTGAGGGCAAACTAATTAATGGATGGCAGTTCTGGGGGCAAATTAATTAATGGATGGCAGTTGTGGGGGCAAATTAATTAATGGATGGCAGTGTGGGGAAATTACTGTATGGAGCAGTGTGGGGAAATTACTATATGGGGGCAGTGTGAGGAAATTACTATATGGGGGCAGTGTGAGGGAATTACTATATGGGGGCAGTGTGGGGAAATTACTATATGGGGGCAGTGTGAGGGAATTACTATATGGGGCAGTGTGGGGAAATTACTATATGGGGCAGTGTGAGGAAATTACTATATGGGGCAGTGTGGGGAAATTACTATATGGGGCAGTGTGAGAGAAATTACTATATGGGGCAGTGTGAGGAAATTACTATATGGGGCAGTGTGGGGAAATTACTATATGGGGCAGTGTGGGAAATTACTATATGGGGCAGTGTGGGGAAATTACTACATGGGGGCAGTGTGAGGGAAATTACTATATGGGGGCAATGTGAGGAAATTACTATATGGGGGCAGTGTGAGGGAAATTACTATATGGGGGCAGTGTGGAGGAAATTACTATATGGGGCAGTGTGAGGGAAATTACTATATGGGGCAGTGTGGAAATGACTATATGGGGCAGTGTGGGAAATTACTATATGGGGGCAGTGTGGGGAAATGACTATATGGGGGCAGTGTGGGGAAATTACTATATGGGGGCAGTGTGGGAAATTACTATATGGGGCAGTGTGAGGAAATTACTGTATGGGGCAGTGTGGGAAATTACTATATGGGGGCAGTGTGGAGAAATTACTATATGGGGCAGTGTGGGGAAATTACTGTATGGGGACAGTGTGGGGAAATTACTATATGGGGGCAGTGTGGGGAAATTACTGTATGGGGACAGTGTGGGGAAATTACTGTATGGGGGCAGTGTGGGGAAAGTACTGTATGGGGACAGTGTGGGGAAATTACTATATGGGGGCAGTGTGGGAGAAATTACTATATGGGGGCAGTGTGGGGAAATTACTGTATGGGGCAGTGTGGGAAATTACTGTATGGGGGCAGTGTGGGGAAATTACTATATGGGGCAGTGTGGGGAAATTACTATATGGGGCAGTGTGGGGGAATTACTATATGGGGACAGTGTGGGGAAATTACTATATGGGGGCAGTGTGGGGAAATTACTATATGGGGGCAGTGTGGGGAAATTACTATATGGGACAGTGTGGGGGAATTACTATATGGGGACAGTGTGGGGGAATTACTATATGGGGGCAGTGTGGGGAAATTACTATATGGGGCAGTGTGGGGAATTACTATATGGGACAGTGTGGGGAATTACTATGGGACAGTGTGGGGAAGTACTATATGGGGAAGTGTGAGGAAATTACTATATGGGGGCAGTGTGAGGAAATTACTATATGGGGGCAGTGTGGGGAAATTACTATATGGGGGCAGTGTGGGGAAATTACTATATGGGGGCAGTGTGGGGAAATTACTATATAGGGGCAGTGTGGGGAAATTACTATATGTGGCAGTGTGGGGAAATTACTATATGGGGGCAGTGTGGGGAAATTACTATATGGGGGCAGTGTGGGGAAATTACTATATGGGGGCAGTGTGGGAAATTACTATATGGAGGGCAGTGTGGGAAATTACTATATGGGGGCAGTGCGGGAAGTACTATATGGGGGCAGTGTGGGAAATTACTATATAGGGGGCAGTGTGGGAAATTACTATATGGGGGGCAGTGTGGGAAATTACTATATGGGGGCAGTGTGGGAAATTACTATATGAGGGGCAGTGTGGGGAAATTACTATATGGGGCAGTGGGGAAATTACTATATGGGGGCAGTGTGGAAATTACTATATGGGGCAGTGCGGGTGAAATTACTATATGGGGGCAGTGTGGAGGAAATTACTATATGGGGGGCAGTGTTGGGGAAATTACTATATGGGGGCAGTGTGGGAAATTACTATATGGGGGCAGTGTGGGGAAATTACTATATGGGGGCAGTGTGGGTGAAATTACTATATGGGGCAGTGCGGAAATTACTATATGGGAGCAGTGGGGAAATTACTATATGGGGGCAGTGCGGGAAATTACTATATGGGGGCAGTGTGGGGAAATTACTATATGAAGGGCAGTGCGGGAAATTACTATATGGGGCAGTGCGGGAAATTACTATATGGGGGCAGTGCGGGAAATTACTATATGGGGGCAGTGTGGGAAATTACTATATGGGGACAGTGTGGGAGAAATTACTATATGGGGGCAGTGTGAGGAAATTACTATATGGGGGCAGTGTGGGGAAATTACTATATGGGGGCAGTGTGGGGAAATTACTATATGCGTCTCATCTTCTCCTCCAAGTCTTTATCATAATCATATCTATTTTAAATTTGGCAACTTAAACTTTAATTTTTCACCTGCAGTCCTATGTAACAGCCCAGATACCAGTGATAACTCTCTGTGTGCAGATAATGTTGTACATGTTCCCCGCAGTCCTATGTAACACCCCACATAACAGAATAAATCACTGTGTTATGTGGGGTGTTACATAGGACTGCAGGTAACATCTATGACATCTGTTCACATAGAGTTATGAGATGGTGGGGGTCAGACTCCTGTGTGAGGAGACCACGATGTCCCAGTGAGCGCCGCAGCCTCTTTGCTCAGCGCTGTCCATTTGACAGCACTGCGCTTGGTATTGCAGCTCAGCCCCAATCACTCAGATGGGACAGAGCTGCAACTCGGCCACGTGAACGATGAATGTGACATCATATGGCCTAGGAAGAGACTGTGACGCTCACAAAGCACCGCAGCCTCTTCACACAGAAAAAAAACCTGAAACCTAAAATGGAGTGGGGGGGGGGGGGGCCCAAGTTGGGTAGACAGCCCCGGGCCTATCATGCACTTAATCCGCCCCTGCCCTTGCCGTAAACTATGTAGTCGCGCCTCAGCTGTTGCACAGAGGTTGGGGTCATCGAAGACTTGGCTCATGGCGGCAATAAAATTGTTTAGGTCGTCCAGGAGCTGACTGTTAGTCTCCACGTATGGTGATGCCCATGCTAGTGCTTCATCCGTCAGGAGATTAACCAGGAATAGCACCTTCTTTCTCTCGGTAATGAAGGGGCCCGGGTACATCTGAAAATAGATGCGGCATTGGTTTAGAAACCCCCGATACTGGCGTCTGTTGCCGCCGAATTTTGATTGGAGTGGCATGCGAGTATCTGCAGCCGTGCTGCGGACGTCCAGGAGTTGCCTCTGAAGTTCAATAATCTCCCTCTGTTGGCTTCGGACAACGCCTTGGAGCTGGGCAAATTCCTCCTGGTACGTAGTACCGAGTTCCTGCAGTTCGGTAACCTGCTTGCGCAGAGTGGCCATTGCGGACTCCATGGTAGGGCTGGTTATTCTGTAACGGTCCTTGGCTCACCTGAGTCAGAGGACAGCCGGCTGGTGGTTGGAGTCCAGTGGCAAAGACCCACAGAAGCAGGAGGCAGGTAGCGTGGTCGATTAGTCCGGGTCGGCAGTAGAGATGGCAGCGAGGTAACAGCAGGAGTAGACGGAGGCGTGGTCGGTGGAAGGCAAAGGGTCAATGCAGGCGGCAGTTCAGCGAGGTCAAACGGTCCGGGTCGGCAACAAAGATAAACAGCAGTAGTCGTGGAGGAGCAGAGCGGAAGCTTGCTACAGGCTTGAGGCACAAATAACCAGCGGGGGTCAGGTGCAAGAGGCTGGGCTTATAAAGAGGAAGTAACAGGTGCACGGAATCAAGACTGATGAACAAGAGTAGGCTGGAGCAAGATAGATCAAAGAGTTCAGCAGGAGGAAAAGTCCAGAAGGGCTGGTAGTCTAGTGGCTAGAGCTACCGCCTGGGAGATGACTGGTCACAGGTTCGATTTCAGACACGCCCAATACATTTTCTGCTTCAAATATGATTGGTATTAAACAGTCCTCCTCATCATGCTGCTCACATTTTAATATGATGAGACCAAGATGACACCTACAACAGTATCTCCCCATTGTGAGGCTTCAAGCAGGATCTTCTCAGACGGAAGTGGCCCTGAGCTTAGAGAGTCACAGAGTCATCAGCAGGTTGTATCAGAGATGCAGAGACTGGAGGAGTCACAAAAGCATAAACGTGGACGTCCTTTGGCCACATCCCACACTGATGTGAAAATGCCCTGTGGAAGCAAATGATGACACAACTCCAGGCACATGTGAGGGAGGTGAGAGGCACCAAGTGTCACCTCAGACCATTTAAAACTGTTTACATCAGCGTGGTCTGTGTGCTAGACAAACTGCAAGGGTACCTGACCGCACCACCAGGCACAGGCGCCATCATCTTGTGTGGGCCTGGGAGGATATACCTGGACGAGAGACCTGTGGCCTCAGTGCTGTTCACTGATAAGAGTCACGCTGAGCAGAAATGATGGCCGCCAACGATGTTGAAGACGTCATGGAGAGCGCTCTGCATCAGCCACTGTGGTCACCAGACAAGCCTTTGGTGGTGGTGGTGTTAGTGTGGGCAGGTGTGTCTCGTCAGTACAGAACTGCCCTACACTGTGAATGGTCCAGTGACAGCCCAGACTACCTGAGGAACATCCTTACTCCAGTCATTGTGTCTCTGCAGGAACAGCATCGGCCTAATGTCCTCTTCATGGAGGACAATGCTCCAGCTCATCGAGGTCCTAGGAGGTCTTTATGATGTCCCTGTATGTCACATCTTAGTCGGTCCTTAAATGGTTAAGATAGTTTCTGGAATGTTAAAGGGGCTTAGGTCTCCTGAACGTGTGACACCTTCATAAGTTGAAAGGCGGACATCCTTTCTCAGAAGCACCTGAGGTTAAGAGGCGTTTCCCAGAGATGAGGAGGTTATGGGTTGGAGAAGTATATGGTCTAAAGTGTGTAATAGGAAGGCTTAGAGTGATATCTGATAAGGGAAAAATATTAACTATTCTGAAATATCAGCACTCATGTGATGAAGAGACAGATGTCATTCAGATTTACCATGCGCGTCAGCTGAGACAGCACTCAGTATATAGCATTTACTTATTTTGGCTCTTCACGGCGGTTTTATAAATCAGTCACCACCAGACTTCTGAGGACCAAACAATGAGCTAGGTAGGGGAGATATGAACTTAGTAACCCAAAATGTGGAAAGGATATCTGAGGTCAGATAGGGAAGAAGCTCCATGTAGTGAACGGTATACTCTACAAGTTTGATCCTCTATACAGCTAGAACACATGAAGTACTCCACCAGAGAGAGACTTCACTTATTACTCAGGTATAAATCATGGTCTCGCATTGATTATACTTTACTAGCTGGAAACCTGTTCGGGAGATGCAGAAACAGGACATTTAGAAAGATCAGTGATATCAGATCATGCTCCGACCTCGATCTGGTTGCAAAGATCACACTCCGAGGCCCAGATTATATCTGGCTTCCCATCACACTTGTATGACAGCTGATTTCATAGCTTACTAGTGGTGGTGGATGATATATCAACTAGGCAGACAACCTGGTAATGCTGCGAGCTGACATGGATGCCGGAAAAGCTGTACTGAGGGCGGTTGATTGCACATGCAGACATAAAAAGAAAATGTGTGTTAAATACAGGAGAGAGAGCTCCAGACAAGCTTATTTAGCCTTTAAGCAAACCCATTGCAGAATGCGTGGGGAGAGTGGAAGAAGCAGGAGTATGAGCACTGGATGCAACAGAAAGGTTATAAAAGCAGGCAGGCCTTATACCATAAATATGGCAATAAAGCCGGTAAGTATTGGCGAGTGACGAAAGGATATTTTCAAACTTCGCCCAGTGCTTGCACAAAGAATGGCAGAGTTCAACTACAGACATGACCAAAAAACATAAATAACATTATTGAATTTTATTGTGATTTATATAAATCCCAACAAGAAAATATTGGTGAACTCAGTTTAAGCTGCGTTAACTGTCCAAAATGCCAAGATAACAATAGAGAGTCTGACTAGACAAATCTGCGATTAAACAAAGTTAGAAAAACAATTAGGACTGAAGCTTGGTAAAGCCCCCAGGGGTCAGATGGTGGTCTAAGGAGTGCTAAAGTGACTAGGAATCTACCTGTTTCTTGAGTCTCTGTGTTATATATGGGACTCCCATTAGCGGAGTATCAATACTGAAATGCGGGCAAAGAACCTCTGCAGGCGGCTTCCTTACAGGCCCATATCACTGATGGCTGAACATCAAGATCATATCAAATCTTATTCAGATGGCTATAAAATAAGACTACCCAAAGCTTATATCAGTTCACAGGTGGGCTTGTGAAGGGACGCTCAAGCGGTCACAAATATTGAGTCTTGACGGTATTGGGCCAGATTGAGTTCGAACCTCCATGCATCAGCTATTTGGCTATGAAGCTGGGGAAAGCGTTTGATAATGGCTGGGGATGGATGGGGAGAATCTTAGACAAGATTGGGATAACCGGGCCTTTAGATCATATCTGGGAGTGTAGCAAATCCATGACTGGATACATACTCCGAGATACCTCTCGCCATATTTCTCCATCGAGAAAAAGGGCGAGTCAGGGATGCCACTTTCTCTGCTACTATTCAACTTGGCGTTGGAGCTCCTGTCGATACATGATGCAACCAGAGAAGAGCTGAAGGTAATAAAATTGGATCTATAGGAATTGACATGTACCCTATATCGGAGCCGATTTTGCTACTATTTGTCTAATCCGTGTAAGAGACATACCCGATTATGCAAAGTGTCCCGAATTTGGGAGGCATCCGGCTTTAAGATAAATGCAAAGTGAGCTCACTTCTGTCTCAGACATGGAGATATGGGTTTTGAATTGGGCAATCTCCGGTAAAAACTAGGCATCATCAGGTACTTCAGGAAGTAAGCGCGAGGGAACTCCCGAGTCTTCTATCGGCTCAATTATCCTCATTAATCAAGAAAAATCCAGGAGATGTAACTCATTAAGGCACACCTTCCTCGCTGATGGTAGGTGCTACCTTTTAAAAATGATCAGTTTTGCTCGTCTACACTTTACCCCATGCAGACGTATATCATCAAATCATGTGATGTGGGCGTTGCAAAGTGGCATCATCAAATCATGTGATGTGGGCGTTACAAAAGTGGCATCATCAAATCATGTGATGTGGGGCGTTACAAAAGTGACATCATCAAATCGTGTGATGTGGAAGCGTTACTAGTGACATCATCAAATCATGTGATGTGGGCGTTACAAAGAGACATCATCCAAATCATGTGATGTGGGCGTTACAAAAATGACATCATCAAATCATGTGATGAGGCGTTACAAGAGCATCATCAAATCATGTGATGGGCGTTACAAAGTGACATCATCAAATCAATCATGTGATGTACTGGCGTTACAAAGTGACATCATCAAATCATGTGATGTGGGCGTTACAAGTGACATCATCAAATCATGTGATAATAGGCGTTACACAAAGTGACATCGTCAAATCATGTGATATGGGCGTTACAAAGTGACATCGTCAAATCATGTGATATGGGCGTTACAAAGTGACATCGTCAAATCATGTGATATTGGGCGTTACAAAGTGACATCGTCCAAATCATGTGATATGGGCGTTACAAAGTGACATCATCCAAATCATGTGATCGAGTATACCTATACATCGGAAGAGTGTGTCCATCTGTATAGCAAAAAATATTCATAAATAACAAAAGTGACCCAAAAAGGTCACGGATTGTGCACGTGGATTGTGTAAACACAAATATCACCAAAGTGGAATATAATTAAAATGTGAACAGTTCTGGCGGCGATGCGCTGTTCAGATATCCTATGTACTAGTGGGCGTAAATAGACTCCAGCCGACCCCAAGTGACCGCATCAGCCGCATGTTAATGGCCTCTCACACTGTAATATGCGCATGCGTTTGATCACTATGTCTCTAGCGGTTGCTGCACGCGAGCATCCGGTAGCAAGTGACCGCCCCATGTGACCGGAGTGCGTCACTGGCCACGTAGTAACTTCGCGCAAGTGCACCGCACAAGGGGGTGACCGCATGGAAATGAAAGTAAATAGCCATGGAAACTACAGACAAATCAGTGATAGGCAGACAGTGTATAGGGCATCAGAGGATTTCCCAAATCATGTCGACACCCCAATATCTGGGAAACCAGGTTTGAGTTGTCAAAAGTGGGGTTATTAATACCACAGTTAATTGTTGTGACATGGTTGAGAGAAGAGTTCTCAGAATGAGATTGAAAGGAGGAAGCGTACAAAATTTCTGTGGGCGCGACTGAGAAAAGCGTTGGTGCCTAGAGATTCCAGATCGGGACCCAGCTGAAAAACAGAGGGAATCTGGCGATTGAGTTGAAAGGCAAAAACGTCTAGATACTGTGGACCCCCAAAGCAAATCGCTCTGATGAAAATATCAGGGTCTAATCTCCAGTCGCTGGAATCTGAGAGGAATCGAGAATCTGCGACGGTATTTGATAAGCCGGAAGGTATTTTGCTTTCAGAATAATATGTTGTTTAGGCATAAATGCCAAAGTCTTTGACAATGTTGGCTAGCGTTTCTGATCTGGTTTCCTCAGCGGTTGATGTATTGTACCGCCGCTATGGAAGACATAAAACATAGAGATGTGTCGGCAGATAGAACCATTTGGCGCCTCTAGTCTGCTTAATATTACTGAATACTATAGATAGCCCCGGCCCTATCTTATATGAAGGATGGCCTTATGCCTAATATACTGAATACTATGACTAGCCCCGGCCCTATCTTATATGAAGGATGGCCTTATGCCCAATATACTGAATACTATGACTAGCCCCGGCCCTATCTTATATGAAGGATGGCCTTATGCCCAATATACTGAATACTATGACTAGCCCCGGCCCTATCTTATATGAAGGATGGCCTTATGCCCAATATACTGAATACTATGACTAGCCCCGGCCCTATCTTATATGAAGGATGGCCTTATGCCCAATATACTGAATACTATGAATAGCCCCGGCCCTATCTTATATGAAGGATGGCCTTATGCCCAATATACTGAATACTATGACTAGCCCCGGCCCTATCTTATATGAAGGATGGCCTTATGCCCAATATACTGAATACTATGACTAGCCCCGGCCCTATCTTATATGAAGGATGGCCTTATGCCCAATATACTGAATACTATGACTAGCCCCGGCCCTATCTTATATGAAGGATGGCCTTATGCCCAATATACTGAATACTATGACTAGCCCCGGCCCTATCTTATATGAAGGATGGCCTTATGCCCAATATACTGAATACTATGACTAGCCCCGGCCCTATCTTATATGAAGGATGGCCTTATGCCCAATATACTGAATACTATGACTAGCCCCGGCCCTATCTTATATGAAGGATGGCCTTATGCCCAATATACTGAATACTATGACTAGCCCCGGCCCTATCTTATATGAAGGATGGCCTTATGCCCAATATACTGAATACTATGACTAGCCCCGGCCCTATCTTATATGAAGGATGGCCTTATGCCTAATATACTGAATACTATGACTAGCCCCGGCCCTATCTTATATGAAGGATGGCCTTATGCCCAATATACTGAATACTATGAATAGCCCCGGCCCTATCTTATATGAAGGATGGCCTTATGCCTAATATACTGAATACTATGACTAGCCCCGGCCCTATCTTATATGAAGGATGGCCTTATGCTCAATATACTGAATACTATGACTAGCCCCGGCCCTATCTTATATGAAGGATGGCCTTATGCCCAATATACTGAATACTATGACTAGCCCCGGCCCTATCTTATATGAAGGATGGCCTTATGCCCAATATACTGAATACTATGACTAGCCCCGGCCCTATCTTATATGAAGGATGGCCTTATGCCCAATATACTGAATACTATGACTAGCCCCGGCCCTATCTTATATGAAGGATGGCCTTATGCCCAATATACTGAATACTATGACTAGCCCCGGCCCTATCTTATATGAAGGATGGCCTTATGCCCAATATACTGAATACTATGACTAGCCCCGGCCCTATCTTATATGAAGGATGGCCTTATGCCCAATATACTGAATACTATGACTAGCCCCGGCCCTATCTTATATGAAGGATGGCCTTATGCCCAATATACTGAATACTATGACTAGCCCCGGCCCTATCTTATATGAAGGATGGCCTTATGCCCAATATACTGAATACTATGACTAGCCCCGGCCCTATCTTATATGAAGGATGGCCTTATGCCCAATATACTGAATACTATGACTAGCCCCGGCCCTATCTTATATGAAGGATGGCCTTATGCCCAATATACTGAATACTATGAATAGCCCCGGCCCTATCTTATATGAAGGATGGCCTTATGCCCAATATACTGAATACTATGACTAGCCCCGGCCCTATCTTATATGAAGGATGGCCTTATGCCCAATATACTGAATACTATGACTAGCCCTGACCCTATCTTATATGAAGGATGGCCTTATGCCCAATATACTGAATACTATGACTAGCCCCGGCCCTATCTTATATGAAGGATGGCCTTATGCCCAATATACTGAATACTATGACTAGCCCCGGCCCTATCTTATATGAAGGATGGCCTTATGCCCAATATACTGAATACTATGACTAGCCCCGGCCCTATCTTATATGAAGGATGGCCTTATGCCCAATATACTGAATACTATGACTAGCCCCGGCCCTATCTTATATGAAGGATGGCCTTATGCCCAATATACTGAATACTATGACTAGCCCCGGCCCTATCTTATATGAAGGATGGCCTTATGCCCAATATACTGAATACTATGACTAGCCCCGGCCCTATCTTATATGAAGGATGGCCTTATGCCCAATATACTGAATACTATGACTAGCCCCGGCCCTATCTTATATGAAGGATGGCCTTATGCCCAATATACTGAATACTATGACTAGCCCCGGCCCTATCTTATATGAAGGATGGCCTTATGCCCAATATACTGAATACTATGACTAGCCCCGGCCCTATCTTATATGAAGGATGGCCTTATGCCCAATATACTGAATACTATGACTAGCCCCGGCCCTATCTTATATGAAGGATGGCCTTATGCCCAATATACTGAATACTATGACTAGCCCCGGCCCTATCTTATATGAAGGATGGCCTTATGCCCAATATACTGAATACTATGACTAGCCCCGGCCCTATCTTATATGAAGGATGGCCTTATGCCCAATATACTGAATACTATGACTAGCCCCGGCCCTATCTTATATGAAGGATGGCCTTATGCCCAATATACTGAATACTATGACTAGCCCCGGCCCTATCTTATATGAAGGATGGCCTTATGCCCAATATACTGAATACTATGACTAGCCCCGGCCCTATCTTATATGAAGGATGGCCTTATGCCCAATATACTGAATACTATGACTAGCCCCGGCCCTATCTTATATGAAGGATGGCCTTATGCCCAATATACTGAATACTATGACTAGCCCCGGCCCTATCTTATATGAAGGATGGCCTTATGCCCAATATACTGAATACTATGACTAGCCCCGGCCCTATCTTATATGAAGGATGGCCTTATGCCCAATATACTGAATACTATGAATAGCCCCGGCCCTATCTTATATGAAGGATGGCCTTATGCCCAATATACTGAATACTATGACTAGCCCCGGCCCTATCTTATATGAAGGATGGCCTTATGCCCAATATACTGAATACTATGACTAGCCCCGGCCCTATCTTATATGAAGGATGGCCTTATGCCCAATATACTGAATACTATGACTAGCCCCGGCCCTATCTTATATGAAGGATGGCCTTATGCCCAATATACTGAATACTATGAATAGCCCCGGCCCTATCTTATATGAAGGATGGCCTTATGCTCAATATACTGAATACTATGAATAGCCCCGACCCTATCTTATATGAAGGATGGCCTTATGCCCAATATACTGAATACTATGACTAGCCCCGGCCCTATCTTATATGAAGGATGGCCTTATGCCCAATATACTGAATACTATGACTAGCCCCGGCCCTATCTTATATGAAGGATGGCCTTATGCCCAATATACTGAATACTATGACTAGCCCCGGCCCTATCTTATATGAAGGATGGCCTTATGCCCAATATACTGAATACTATGACTAGCCCCGGCCCTATCTTATATGAAGGATGGCCTTATGCCCAATATACTGAATACTATGACTAGCCCCGGCCCTATCTTATATGAAGGATGGCCTTATACCCAATATACTGAATACTATGACTAGCCCCGGCCCTATCTTATATGAAGGATGGCCTTATGCCCAATATACTGAATACTATGACTAGCCCTGGCCCTATCTTATATGAAGGATGGCCTTATGCCCAATATACTGAATACTATGACTAGCCCCGGCCCTATCTTATATGAAGGATGGCCTTATGCCCAATATACTGAATACTATGACTAGCCCTGGCCCTATCTTATATGAAGGATGGCCTTATGCCCAATATACTGAATACTATGACTAGCCTCGACCCTATCTTATATGAAGGATGGCCTTATGCCCAATATACTGAATACTATGACTAGCCCCGGCCCTATCTTATATGAAGGATGGCCTTATGCCCAATATACTGAATACTATGACTAGCCCCTGGCCCTATCTTATATGAAGGATGGCCTTATGCCCAATATACTGAATACTATGACTAGCCCCCGGCCCTATCTTATATGAAGGATGGCCTTATGCCCAATATACTGAATACTATGAATAGCCCCTGGCCCTATCTTATATGAAGGATGACCTTATGCCCAATATACTGAATACTATGACTAGCCCCGGCCCTATCTTATATGAAGGATGGCCTTATACCCAATATACTGAATACTATGAATAGCCCTGGCCCTATCTTATATGAAGGATGGCCTTATGCCCAATATACTGAATACTATGACTAGCCCCGGCCCTATCTTATATGAAGGATGGCCTTATGCCCAATATACTGAATACTATGAATAGCCCCGACCCTATCTTATATGAAGGATGGCCTTATGCCCAATATACTGAATACTATGACTAGCCCCGGCCCTATCTTATATGAAGGATGGCCTTATGCCCAATATACTGAATACTATGACTAGCCCCGGCCCTATCTTATATGAAGGATGGCCTTATGCCCAATATACTGAATACTATGACTAGCCCCGGCCCTATCTTATATGAAGGATGGCCTTATGCCCAATATACTGAATACTATGACTAGCCCCGGCCCTATCTTATATGAAGGATGGCCTTATGCCCAATATACTGAATACTATGACTAGCCCCGGCCCTATCTTATATGAAGGATGGCCTTATGCCCAATATACTGAATACTATGAATAGCCCCGGCCCTATCTTATATGAAGGATGGCCTTATGCCCAATATACTGAATACTATGACTAGCCCCGGCCCTATCTTATATGAAGGATGGCCTTATGCCCAATATACTGAATACTATGACTAGCCCCGGCCCTATCTTATATGAAGGATGGCCTTATGCCCAATATACTGAATACTATGACTAGCCCCGGCCCTATCTTATATGAAGGATGGCCTTATGCCCAATATACTGAATACTATGACTAGCCCCGGCCCTATCTTATATGAAGGATGGCCTTATGCCCAATATACTGAATACTATGAATAGCCCCGGCCCTATCTTATATGAAGGATGGCCTTATGCCCAATATACTGAATACTATGAATAGCCCCTGGCCCTATCTTATATGAAGGATGGCCTTATGCCCAATATACTGAATACTATGACTAGCCCCGGCCCTATCTTATATGAAGGATGGCCTTATGCCCAATATACTGAATACTATGAATAGCCCCGGCCCTATCTTATATGAAGGATGGCCTTATGCTCAATATACTGAATACTATGACTAGCCCCGGCCCTATCTTATATGAAGGATGGCCTTATGCCCAATATACTGAATACTATGACTAGCCCCGGCCCTATCTTATATGAAGGATGGCCTTATGCCCAATATACTGAATACTATGACTAGCCCTGGCCCTATCTTATATGAAGGATGGCCTTATGCCCAATATACTGAATACTATGACTAGCCCCGGCCCTATCTTATATGAAGGATGGCCTTATGCCCAATATACTGAATACTATGACTAGCCCCGGCCCTATCTTATATGAAGGATGGCCTTATGCCCAATATACTGAATACTATGACTAGCCCCGGCCCTATCTTATATGAAGGATGGCCTTATGCCCAATATACTGAATACTATGAATAGCCCCGGCCCTATCTTATATGAAGGATGGCCTTATGCCCAATATACTGAATACTATGAATAGCCCTGGCCCTATCTTATATGAAGGATGGCCTTATGCCCAATATACTGAATCCTATGACTAGCCCCGGCCCTATCTTATATGAAGGATGGCCTTATGCCCAATATACTGAATACTATGAATAGCCCCGGCCCTATCTTATATGAAGGATGGCCTTATGCCCAATATACTGAATACTATGACTAGCCCCGACCCTATCTTATATGAAGGATGGCCTTATGCCCAATATACTGAATACTATGACTAGCCCCGGCCCTATCTTATATGAAGGATGGCCTTATGCCCAATATACTGAATACTATGACTAGCCCCGGCCCTATCTTATATGAAGGATGGCCTTATGCCCAATATACTGAATACTATGACTAGCCCCGGCCCTATCTTATATGAAGGATGGCCTTATGCCCAATATACTGAATACTATGACTAGCCCCGGCCCTATCTTATATGAAGGATGGCCTTATGCCCAATATACTGAATACTATGACTAGCCTCGGCCCTATCTTATATGAAGGATGGCCTTATGCCCAATATACTGAATACTATGAATAGCCCCGGCCCTATCTTATATGAAGGATGGCCTTATGCCCAATATACTGAATACTATGACTAGCCCCAGCCCTATCTTATATGAAGGATGGCCTTATGCCCAATATACTGAATACTATGAATAGCCCCGGCCCTATCTTATATGAAGGATGGCCTTATACCCAATATACTGAATACTATGAATAGCCCCGGCCCTATCTTATATGAAGGATGGCCTTATGCCCAATATACTGAATACTATGAATAGCCCCGGCCCTATCTTATATGAAGGATGGCCTTATGCCCAATATACTGAATACTATGACTAGCCCCGGCCCTATCTTATATGAAGGATGGCCTTATGCCCAATATACTGAATACTATGACTAGCCCCGGCCCTATCTTATATGAAGGATGGCCTTATACCCAATATACTGAATACTATGACTAGCCCCGGCCCTATCTTATATGAAGGATGGCCTTATGCCCAATATACTGAATACTATGACTAGCCCCGGCCCTATCTTATATGAAGGATGGCCTTATGCCCAATATACTGAATACTATGACTAGCCCCGGCCCTATCTTATATGAAGGATGGCCTTATGCCCAATATACTGAATACTATGACTAGCCCTGGCCCTATCTTATATGAAGGATGGCCTTATGCCCAATATACTGAATACTATGACTAGCCCCGGCCCTATCTTATATGAAGGATGGCCTTATGCCCAATATACTGAATACTATGAATAGCCCCTGCCCTATCTTATATGAAGGATGGCCTTATGCCCAATATACTGAATACTATGACTAGCCCTGGCCCTATCTTATATGAAGGATGGCCTTATGCCCAATATACTGAATACTATGACTAGCCCCGGCCCTATCTTATATGAAGGATGGCCTTATGCCTAATATACTGAATACTATGACTAGCCCGGCCCTATCTTATATGAAGGATGGCCTTATGCCCAATATACTGAATACTATGACTAGCCCCGGCCTATCTTATATGAAGGATGGCCTTATGCCCAATATACTGAATACTATGACTAGCCCCGGCCCTATCTTATATGAAGGATGGCCTTATGCCCAATATACTGAATACTATGACTAGCCCCGGCCCTATCTTATATGAAGGATGGCCTTATGCTCAATATACTGAATACTATGACTAGCCTCGGCCCTATCTTATATGAAGGATGGCCTTATGCCCAATATACTGAATACTATGACTAGCCTCGGCCCTATCTTATATGAAGGATGGCCTTATGCCCAATATACTGAATACTATGACTAGCCCCGGCCCTATCTTATATGAAGGATGGCCTTATGCCCAATATACTGAATACTATGACTAGCTCCGGCCCTATCTTATATGAAGGATGGCCTTATGCCCAATATACTGAATACTATGACTAGCCCCGGCCCTATCTTATATGAAGGACGGCCTTATGCCCAATATACTGAATACTATGACTAGCCCCGGCCCTATCTTATATGAAGGATGGCCTTATGCCCAATATACTGAATACTATGAATAGCCTCTGGCCCTATCTTATATGAAGGATGGCCTTATGCCCAATATACTGAATACTATGACTAGCCCCGGCCCTATCTTATATGAAGGATGGCCTTATGCCCAATATACTGAATACTATGACTAGCCCCGGCCCTATCTTATATGAAGGATGGCCTTATGCCCAATATACTGAATACTATGACTAGCCCCGGCCCTATCTTATATGAAGGATGGCCTTATGCCCAATATACTGAATACTATGACTAGCCCCGGCCCTATCTTATATGAAGGATGGCCTTATGCTCAATATACTGAATACTATGACTAGCTCCGGCCCTATCTTATATGAAGGATGGCCTTATGCCCAATATACTGAATACTATGACTAGCCCCGGCCCTATCTTATATGAAGGATGGCCTTATGCCCAATATACTGAATACTATGACTAGCCCCGGCCCTATCTTATATGAAGGATGGCCTTATACCCAATATACTGAATACTATGACTAGCCCCGGCCCTATCTTATATGAAGGATAGCCTTATGCCCAATATACTGAATACTATAGACTAGCCCCGGCCCTATCTTATATGAAGGATGGCCTTATGCCCAATATACTGAATACTATGAATAGCCCCGGCCCTATCTTATATGAAGGATGGCCTTATGCCCAATATACTGAATACTATGACTAGCCCCGGCCCTATCTTATATGAAGGATGGCCTTATGCCCAATATACTGAATACTATGACTAGCCCCGGCCCTATCTTATATGAAGGATGGCCTTATGCCCAATATACTGAATACTATGACTAGCCCTGGCCCTATCTTATATGAAGGATGGCCTTATGCCCAATATACTGAATACTATGACTAGCTCCCGGCCCTATCTTATATGAAGGATGGCCTTATGCCCAATATACTGAATACTATGACTAGCCCCGGCCCTATCTTATATGAAGGATGGCCTTATGCCCAATATACTGAATACTATGACTAGCCCCGGCCCTATCTTATATGAAGGATGGCCTTATGCCCAATATACTGAATACTATGACTAGCCCCGGCCCTATCTTATATGAAGGATGGCCTTATGCCCAATATACTGAATACTATGAATAGCCTCTGGCCCTATCTTATATGAAGGATGGCCTTATGCCCAATATACTGAATACTATGACTAGCCCCGGCCCTATCTTATATGAAGGATGGCCTTATGCCCAATATACTGAATACTATGAATAGCCCCGGCCCTATCTTATGTGAAGGATGGCCTTATGCCCAATATACTGAATACTATGACTAGCCCCGGCCCTATCTTATATGAAGGATGGCCTTATGCCCAATATACTGAATACTATGACTAGCCCCCGGCCCTATCTTATATGAAGGATGGTCTTATGCCCAATATACTGAATACTATGAATAGCCCCGGCCCTATCTTATATGAAGGATGGCCTTATGCCCAATATACTGAATACTATGACATAGCCCCGGCCCTATCTTATATGAAGGATGGCCTTATGCCCAATATACTGAATACTATGAATAGCCCCGGCCCTATCTTATATGAAGGATGGCCTTATGCTCAATATACTGAATACTATGACTAGCCCCTGGCCCTATCTTATATGAAGGATGGCCTTATGCCCAATATACTGAATACTATGACTAGCCCCGGCCCTATCTTATATGAAGGATGGCCTTATACCCAATATACTGAATACTATGACTAGCCCCGACCCTATCTTATATGAAGGATGGCCTTATGCCCAATATACTGAATCCTATGACTAGCCCCCAGCCCTATCTTATATGAAGGATGGCCTTATGCCCAATATACTGAATACTATGACTAGCCCCGGCCCTATCTTATATGAAGGATGGCCTTATGCCCAATATACTGAATCCTATGACTAGCCCCGGCCCTATCTTATATGAAGGATGGCCTTCATGCCCAATATACTGAATACTATGACTAGCCCCGGCCCTATCTTATATGAAGGATGGCCTTATGCCCAATATACTGAATACTATGACTAGCCCCGGCCCTATCTTATATGAAGGATGGCCTTATAGCCCAATATACTGAATCCTATGAATAGCCCCGGCCCTATCTTATATGAAGGATGGCCTTATGCCCAATATACTGAATACTATGACTAGCCCCGGCCCTATCTTATATGAAGGATGGCCTTATGCCCAATATACTGAATACTATGAATAGCCCCGGCCCTATCTTATATGAAGGACGGCCTTATGCCCAATATACTGAATACTATGACTAGCCCCGGCCCTATCTTATATGAAGGATGGCCTTATGCCCAATATACTGAATACTATGACTAGCCCCGGCCCTATCTTATATGAAGGATGGCCTTATGCCCAATATACTGAATACTATGACTAGCCCCGGCCCTATCTTATATGAAGGATGGCCTTATGCCCAATATACTGAATACTATGACTAGCCCCTGGCACTATCTTATATGAAGGATGGCCTTATGCCCAATATACTGAATACTATGACTAGCCTCCGGCCCTATCTTATATGAAGGATGGCCTTATGCCCAATATACTGAATCCTATGACTAGCCCCCGGCCCTATCTTATATGAAGGATGGCCTTATGCCCAATATACTGAATACTATGACTAGCCCCCAGCCCTATCTTATATGAAGAATGGCCTTATGCCCAATATACTGAATCCTATGACTAGCCCCCGGCCCTATCTTATATGAAGGATGGCCTTATGCCTATCCCATGCATGCTTAAACTCCTTCACTGTATTTGCAGCTACCACTTCTGCAGGAAGGCTATTCAATGCGTCCACTACTCTCTGAGTAAAGTAATACTTTCTGATATTATTTTTAAACCTTTGCCCCTCTAATTTAAAACTATGTCCTCTTGTAGCAGTTTTTCTTCTGTTAAATATTCTCTCCTCTTTTACCGTGATGATTCCCTTTATGTATTTAACAGTTTCTATCATATCCCCTCTGTCTCTTCTTCCTTCCAAGCTATACATGTTAAGGTCCTTTAACCTTTCCTGGTCAGTTTTGTCCTGCAATCCATGTACTAGTTTAGTAGCTCTTCTCTGAATATCCTTCTGCAGATCTGGTCTCCAGTACTGCACACAATACTCCCAATGAGGTCTCCCTAGTGCTCTGTAGAGCGGCACGAGCACCTCCCCTTCTACTGTTAATGCCTCTCCTATACACCCAAGCATTCTGCTGGCATTACCTGCTGCTCTATGACATTGTCTGCCCACCTTTAGGTCGTCTGATATAATGACCCCTAAATCCCTTTCCTCAGATACTGAGGTTAGTCCTGTATCACTGATTTTATATTCTGCTCTTGGGTTTTACGCCCCAGGTGCATTATCTTGCACTTATCGACATTAAATTTTAGTTGCCAGATTTTTGACCATTCCTCTAGTTTTCCTAAATCCTTTTCCATTTGGTGTATCCTCCAGGAACATCAACCCTGTTACAGATCTTTGTGTCATCAGCAAAAGACCCTCCTTACCATTGAGGCCTTCTGCTGCAAAGATATTAAACAATATGGGTCCCAGAACCGATCCCTGAGGTCCCCACTGGTAACAATACCATGGTCTGAATATACTCCATTGACTACAACCCTCTGTTTTCTGTCCTTCAGCCACTATTGTCCATCCGAAGGAGGACACAACAATGGGACTTGTGTTTGAGTGTGAAGCTCTTGAGGGCAAAAGAGCCTGCCAAAAGTTCCAAACAATTGATACAAAGGGAAGATTCCTCTTTGGACCATTTCCTCTGTGGTAAGTGAGCCACACCAGCACCCCAACCCAACCGACTGGTGTCTAATTCGATAATTATATTTGGAACAAAATTAAATAGTTTTTCCCATTTCCCATTCCAGTCTTGGATATGTTGAAGCCACCAGAGCAGTTCTTCCTGGTATCCGGTTTAGGGTTATCTCGTCCGAATAGTTCTCAAACCCCTCCCTTAAACATTGGAGAGCACTGTAGTGTAAGGGAGCAGGAAAGATCGCTTGGATTAAGGCCGAGAGTAGGCCTACAATTCGTGCATAGTCTGTAGAGACACCAAATTTTTGTTGTGAACAGATCGTATTCCTTTTCTGATAGTTTTCAGGTTCCTGGAAGGAAGACTCAGTGTAGTAGATTGAGTATCTATTAAAAACCCTAAAATTTCCATCTGTCTCGATGGGGTCAATACCGATTTTTCGTTGTTGATTAAAAACCCCAGGTTGGTCAAGAGAGTCATATGGAGGTAATTCATGAAAGAGATTGAGCCATGATGAGCATGTCGTCCTAAATAAATGATGAGCCGTACACCTCGTGTTCGAAGGTTTGCTACTACTGGTTCTACACAATTTTGTGAAACACCACGGAGTGGAAGGCTGGTGAATTGATATTTTAGACCCTTCGATTGAAATTGGAGGTAAGGTTGAGACATTGGGTGCACTGTGAGATAGGCGTCTTTCAGATCTATTTTTGCTAGCCAATCTTTTTGTAAAATGAGATCTCTCAGTAAATTCATACACTCCATCTTGAAATGTCTGTAACTGACATAATTGTTGAGGGTTTTTAGATTGATTACCGGTCTGTGACCGCCGCCATCTTTCTTTTTTACTAAGAAGAGGTTGCTCAAAAAACCCTGAGATTGTACAGGTATTTTTACTCAAGCACCCTTGTAACATAGTCCCTTGATTTCCAATTGTATCAGACTCTAGTTTGTCTGTGAAAATATAATCAGACGGGGTATTTGAGTTTGAATTGGTTTGTGGCAAAAATCGATATGGTACCCCCTCACAGTGTTTAATATCCATTCGCCTGTTGAAATCATAGCCCATAGGTGAATAAAATAGTTTTATCCGCCCTCCCAAGGAAATGTGGGAAGAATGTAGAAGAAGAAGATTTCTTACCTGCAGAGGATCTTGACCTTGAAAAATCCTCTATTACATCTGGCACACCATGGTCTTCCTCTTTTGGGAAAGAAAGGGGTGGTAGTGTAGGAGGTGGTCGGATAGGAAGAGAATTATTGTTGAGTAGGAGGGGGAGGGCCTCTGAAATATTGTCTCTCATGAGACCCCTGGCTGGGAAACCGGCCCTTTCATTTCCCAGCTCTGCCAAAAACACGCCCTTGAAATACTCGCCGAATGAAGTTTGGGCTTTATCCAGGGATGAAAATCGCTCTACATATTTATTTATGCCTTATGCCCTCGAAGATGGGTTATTATCTGGGCTATTATGTACAGTGGCCAGGTGAGTTAGTTGTGGGTCTAATCTCCGGAGAATAGACCTCTTTCTTTCTGTACATATAGTTGCATTGCTGTTACCTAATAAACATATTGCCCTTTGAGACCAACCATTCAGGACTGTTAAGTACACTGGATCACCCGAGATGGAAGCCTGTTAAGTCAAATCTAAGATTTTTGTTAAAGGACCGACTACATCTAAAAATCTGTCTTGGATCGACCTAAAGGAACGATCCACTCCTTTTTGGGATTTTTTCCGATTTAGGACAAAAATTTTACAAGGGTTGGATCAATGTCGAGTATCCGAAATTCTATGTGAGTGAGAGCCAAGAGCATTCTGATCGTAATTAGTTTCTTGCTGATTTCTCTAATGGCTTTTGAGCCATGCAGAAACAAATGTGGATACCTGAGGTAATGGTACCCATTCTCCAGATCTGGGGTGTGTAATTGTCCTAGGGTCACCTGACCCATCTAAAATAATAGGAGAAGAATTCCGCTGTATGTTCCCTTTATACTTCTTGCATGCTCAGACTTGCCCTGTCCGTATCGAGCAGCGGGGTCCGGCGATGCGCTGTGATTTAGATCCGCTGTATGGTCACTTTATACTTCTTGCATGCTCAGACTTGCCCTGTCCGTATCGAGCAGCGGGGTCCAGCGATGCGCTGTGATTTAGATCCACTGTATGGTCCTTTATACTTCTTGCATGCTCAGACTTGCCCTGTCCGTATCGAGCAGCGGGGTCCGGCGATGCGCTGTGACTTAGATCCGCTGTAAGGTCCTTTATACTTCTTGCATGCTCAGACTTGCCCTGTCCGTATCGAGCAGTGGGGTCCGGCGATTCACTGTGATTTAGGTCCACTGTATGGTCACTCTATACTTCTTGCATGCTCAGACTTGCCCTGTCCGTATCGAGCAGCGGGGTCCGGCGATGCGCTGTGATTTAGATCCACTGTATGGTCTCTTTATACTTCTTGCATGCTCAGACTTGCCCTGTCCGTATCGAGCAGCGGGATCCGGCGATGCGCTGTGACTTAGATCCGCTGTATGGTCTCTTTATACTTCTTGCATGCTCAGTCTTGCCCTGTCCGTATCGAGCAGCGGGGTCCTGCGATTCGCTGTGATTTAGATCCGCTGTATGGTCTCTTTATACTTCTTGCATGCTCAGACTGGCCCTGTCCGTATCGAGCAGCGGGGTCCAGCGATGTGCTGTGATTTAGATCCGCTGTAAGGTCCCTCTATACTTCTTGCATGCTCAGACTTTCCCTGTCCATATTGAGCAGCAGGGTACGGCGATGCGCTGTGATTTAGATCCGCTGTAAGGTCTCTTTATACTTCTTGCATGCTCAGACTTGCCCCATCCGTATCGAGCAGCAGGATCCGGCGATGCGCTGTGATTTAGATCCACTGTATGGTCTCTTTATACTTCTTGCATGCTCAGACTTGCCCTGTCCGTATCGAGCAGCAGGGTTCGGCGATGCGCTGTGATTTAGATCCGCTGTACGGTCCTTTATACTTCTTCCTCTTGCCACTGAGGAAGGGGTATCTTACACTCCCAAAACGCGTCTGGTCGGACCCCAGAATTTATGAGGAACAGCATCTATGAGGAACAGTATTTTGTATTACCCGATCCACATTATCCACCTCCCAATTTTTGGAAATCCAGGACGCCGCGTGAGAGGTGAGGGAGGATTCAGCGAGTGTGCTGAGCAACTGACGGTGAACCATCCCAGACTTACAGAGATCACCAGCGCGACACCGAGGACATAATACCGGAGGAGAGTGTGGAGTGTGGGGTAAGACAGTTCAAAGTGCCGGCACTATTGTTATGTACGGGCGGTACACGTGCCCAGCGGAGCGCCGCTTGCAACTGTTCTAATCATTCCTATCTACCTCAGAGTTAGTATTTCCCCATGTGGATATCGAGGCAACTCTTTCTCCACTATAGAAATACTTAAATCGGACGTACCTACTATATGCCCTACTCACTATTTTATAAGAAGTGATGCGATACTGTTGCGATTAGTGTTGCGACTCTAAAAGACCTTGTTTGATACTGGAAATCTGCCAACGCCTGGCAGGCTATTCATATTGCAATCCACATATACCAATGTGATTACTGTTGCGACTCTACAAAACTGTGTTTGTCATTTGGAATCTGCAAACGCCTGGTCGGCTATTTATATTGCAATCAACATTGCAACTCAAAGTGCGGGATAATTTAGTATCCATTTTTTTATTCCTTTTTTATTCCTTTTGTATTCTATTTTATATCTCACAATATTTTGAACACACTTGGTTCATTCATGTGCATATTACTACTGGTGATTTATGGGCCACAGGGACATTGATTCACGTGTCCTGTAGGCTTTATATATTACCAGGTATTCAATTGAATTTATTGTATTGGATATTAGGTGGACTCAATCCCGGCTGCCACGGGTTAACCTATATACCTATATGCTACCTATATACTCCCTCTACTTGCCATTGGCATACGTGGATTGACTCTCTCTTTATTAACGTACTGCTGCCATTTTTACAAGTTCACGACCTTATATTTTATTGAATAGGTTTTATGTTGGATGTGCGTCTTTTCAATAAAATACAGATATCTAGTAGAGTGCCCAGTCCATTCTTTTATATATTTTCCTAATCAGCGGTGAGGCGGTACTGCTGGACTGAGAGCACCTCGTTGGTGAACTGGTGGTTCTGTGCGTCCTTATCACCTCTGTATACCTTTATACTTCTTGCATGCTCAGACTTGCCCTGTCCGTATCGAGAAGCAGGGTCCGGCGATGCGCTGTGATTTAGATCCGCTGTAAGGTCCTTTATACTTCTTGCATGCTCAGACTTGCCCTGTCCATATTGAGCAGCAGGGTCCGGTGATGCGCTGTGATTTAGATCCGCTGTACGGTCCTTTATACTTCTTGCATGCTCAGACTTGCCCTGTCCGTATCGAGCAGCGGGGTCCGGCGATTCACTGTGACTTAGATCCGCTGTATGGTCACTCTATACTTCTTGCATGCTCAGACTTGCCCTGTCCGTATCGAGCAGCGGGATCCGGCGTTGCGCTGTGATTTAGATCCGCTGTACGGTCCTTTATACTTCTTGCATGCTCAGACTTGCCCTGTCCATATTGAGCAGCAGGGTCCGGTGATGCGCTGTGATTTAGATCCGCTGTAAGGTCCTTTATACTTCTTGCATGCTCAGACTCGCCCTGTCTATATCGAGCAGCAGGGTCCGGCGATTTGCTGTGACTTAGATCCGCTGTACGGTCCTTTATACTTCTTGCATGCTCAGACTTGCCCTGTCCGTATCGAGCAGCAGGGTCCAGCGATGCGCTGTGATTTAGATCCGCTGTACGGTCCTTTATACTTCTTGCATGCTCAGACTTTCCCTGTCCGTATCGAGCAGCAGGGTACGGCGATGCGCTGTGATTTAGATCCGCTGTAAGGTCCTTTATACTTCTTGCATGCTCAGACTCGCCCTGTCTATATCGAGCAGCGGGGTCCGGCGATGCGCTGTGATTTAGATCCGCTGTATGGTCCTTTATACTTCTTGCATGCTCAGACTCGCCCTGTCTATATCGAGCAGCAGGGTCCGGCGATGCGCTGTGATTTAGATCCGCTGTATGGTCTCTTTATACTTCTTGCATGCTCAGACTCGCCCTGTCTATATCGAGCAGCGGGGTCCAGCGATGTGCTGTGATTTAGATCCGCTGTAAGGTCCTTTATACTTTTTGCCTGCTCAGACTCGCCCTGTCCATATTGAGCAGCAGGGTCCGGCAATGCGCTATGATTTAGATCCGCTGTACGGTCCTTTATACTTCTTGCATGCTCAGACTTGCCCTGTCCATATTGAGCAGCGGGGTCCGGCGATGTGCTGTGATTTAGATCCGCTGTACGGTTTCTTTATACTTCTTGCATGCTCAGACTTGCCCTGTCCATATCGAGCAGCGGGGTCCGGCGATGCGCTGTGATTTAGATCGGCTGTAAGGTTTCTTTATACTTCTTGCATGCTCAGACTTGCCCTGTCCGTATTGAGCAGCAGGGTCCGGCGATGCACTGTGACTTAGATCCGCTGTACGGTCCTTTATACTTCTTGCATGCTCAGACTTGCCCTGTCCGTATCGAGCAGCAGGGTCCGGCGATGCGCTGTGATTTAGATCCGCTGTATGGTCTCTTTATACTTCTTGCATGCTCAGACTTGCCCTGTCCGTATCGAGCAGCGGGGTCCAGCGATGCGCTGTGATTTAGATCCACTGTATGGTCCCTTTATACTTCTTGCATGCTCAGACTTGCCCTGTCCGTATCGAGCAGCGGGGTCCGGCGTTGCGCTATGATTTGGATCCGCTGTATGGTCACTCTATACTTCTTGCATGCTCAGACTTGCCCTGTCTATATCGAGTAGCGGGGTCCAGCGATGCGCTGTGATTTAGATCCACTGTATGGTCCCTTTATACTTCTTGCATGCTCAGACTTGCTCTGTCCGTATCGAGCAGCGGGGTCCGGCGTTGCGCTATGATTTGGATCCGCTGTATGGTCACTCTATACTTCTTGCATGCTCAGACTTGCTCTGTCCGTATCGAGCACCGGTGTCCGGCGATGCGCTGTGATGCACAGCATCTTCTCATCCTCCGGTACCAGCGCTGGGATAGTGCGCGGTCTAAAGCATCGCCATGGGGGCGATGCTTAATGTATTTAGATGCATTCCTCGACTGTCCCAGTGCCGGAGTGCTGCCCTTAATGAGAGAGGGGGGGGGGGGTGTGCTGTCTGTTTGGTAGTGAAGGCAGCACATGCTTTATATGTGCTATTATGTTCCAGAATTGAAGCTCCTGATAATGCAAGATTAGTGCAGAAACGCGTTGAGCTCGAGTCTAGTGCAGTGGGAATAATATATAGTGGAGTGAGTGCAGCTCCAAATTGATTTACAGACTACTACATATCGGCCATGTGCTCTGAATATAGCGTCTGCTCCATAAACAGCAGCAGTGGCGGGACGGCTTGTTCCCAGCTATGGCCGCGATCTATGTATGGCAAACAGTTGGGACAGCTCGAACTGCATTGAAGGAGCCCATTTTTACAGTATTTGGGGGGTCTCATTTGGTTGAGGGGGCTCCGCTGCTGTATAACTGTCTCGGTGAAGGGCCTATCAGGGATCTACCTGAGTGCACTTGGCTCCATTATACCCGGCCTGCCAGGGCCTCCCTGTGGTAAAATGCATGCCTTCTGTGCACAACCCCTTAATGTTTTAATAAATGATATAATAAAAGCTACGTTTTCAGTATTCCGGCAATAATTGGACTGCATACTGAATATTGGGGTACAAACCTATTTATAATCATTATTATCTGACCTTCTATGACCTGCGCCGCCTGTCCATTGGCTACTCCTGACGGCTGATTTGGATATTTTATCAAAAATGTTCTTTCTGCTATTTGCTGCTCGGAGTAAAAAGAAAGATTTGAAAGCATCATGGGAGTCTCCTGCCTGTCATAACATCTCCCTATCACTACCGAATAGCCCCGCCCCCGGAAATCACATGACCCTCCTCTACTACTCTCAGCTCTGGCCCCGCCTCTTCTGATCACATGACAATGATGTCATCACAGGTCCTTGAACTCCTGAGAAGTAGAATCTGGAAATCAGTCACTGCTTGTTCGGTAAGTGTCCCTGAGGTCATGTGACCATAGCACTGTGCCTGCTGGGGGTTATAGTTACTGAGGAGTCCTCCTGACACCAGCCTGTATGGAGCCCGGCTCCTATTATTACATGCTGGGGGTTATAGTTACTGAGGAGACCCCCTGACACCGGCCAGTATGGAGCCCGGCTCCTATTATTACATGCTGGGGGTTATAGTTACTGAGGAGACCCCCTGACACCGGCCAGTATGGAGCCCGGCTCCTATTATTACATGCTGGGGGTTATAGTTACTGAGGAGACCCCCTGACACCGGCCAGTATGGAGCCCGGCTCCTATTATTACATGCTGGGGGTTATAGTTACTGAGGAGACCCCCTGACACCGGCCAGTATGGAGCCCGGCTCCTATTATTACATGCTGGGGGTTATAGTTACTGAGGAGACCCCTGACACCGGCCAGTATGGAGCCCGGCTCCTATTATTACATGCTGGGGTTATAGTTACTGAGGAGACCTCCTGACACCGGCCAGTATGGAGCCCGGCTCCTATTATTACATGCTGGGGGTTATAGTTACTGAGGAGACCTCCTGACACCGGCCAGTATGGAGCCCGGCTCCTATTATTACATGCTGGGGGTTATAGTTACTGAGGAGACCTCCTGACACCGGCCAGTATGGAGCCCGGCTCCTATTATTACATGCTGGGGTTATAGTTACTGAGGAGACCTCCTGACACCGCCAGTATGGAGCCCGGCTCCTAGTATTACATGCTGGGGTTATAGTTACTGAGGAGACCTCCTGACACCAGTATGGAGCCCGGCTCCTATTATTACATGCTGGGGTTATAGTTACTGAGGAGACCTCCTGACACCAGTATGGAGCCCGGCTCCTATTATTACATGCTGGGGTTATAGTTACTGAGGAGACCTCCTGACACCAGCCAGTATGGAGCCCGGCTCCTATTATTACATGCTGGGGTTATAGTTACTGAGGAGACCTCCTGACACGCAGTATGGAGCCTGGCTCCTATTATTACATGCTGGGGTTATAGTTACTGAGGAGTCCTCCTGACACCGGCCAGTATGGAGCCCGGCTCCTATTATTACATGCTGGGGTTATAGTTACTGAGGAGACCTCCTGACACCAGCCAGTATGGAGCCCGGCTCCTATTATTACATGCTGGGGTTATAGTTACTGAGGAGACCTCCTGACACCAGCCAGTATGGAGCCCGGCTCCTATTATTACATGCTGGGGTTATAGTTACTGAGGAGACCTCCTGACACCAGCCAGTATGGAGCCCGGCTCTATTATTACATGCTGGGGTTATAGTTACTGAGAGACCTCCTGACACCGGCCAGTATGGAGCCCGGCTCCTATTATTACATGCTGGGGGTTATAGTTACTGAGGAGACCTCCTGACACCGCCAGTATGGAGCCCGGCTCCTATTATTACATGCTGGGGTTATAGTTACTGAGGAGACCTCCTGACACCAGCCAGTATGGAGCCCGGCTCCTATTATTACATGCTGGGGTTATAGTTACTGAGGAGTCCTCCTGACACCGGCCAGTATGGAGCCCGGCTCCTATTATTACATGCTGGGGTTATAGTTACTGAGGAGTCCTCCTGACACCGGCCAGTATGGAGCCCGGCTCCTATTATTACATGCTGGGGTTATAGTTACTGAGGAGACCTCCTGACACCAGCCAGTATGGAGCCCGGCTCCTATTATTACATGCTGGGGTTATAGTTACTGAGGAGACCTCCTGACACCGGCCAGTATGGAGCCCGGCTCCTATTATTACATGCTGGGGGTTATAGTTACTGAGGAGACCTCCTGACACCGGCCAGTATGGAGCCCGGCTCCTATTATTACATGCTGGGGTTATAGTTACTGAGGAGACCTCCTGACACCGGCCAGTATGGAGCCCGGCTCCTATTATTACATGCTGGGGTTATAGTTACTGAGGAGACCTCCTGACACCGGCCAGTATGGAGCCCGGCTCCTATTATTACATGCTGGGGTTATAGTTACTGAGGAGACCTCCTGACACCGGCCAGTATGGAGCCCGGCTCCTATTATTACATGCTGGGGTTATAGTTACTGAGGAGACCTCCTGACACCGGCCAGTATGGAGCCCGGCTCCTATTATTACATGCTGGGGTTATAGTTACTGAGGAGACCTCCTGACACCGGCCAGTATGGAGCCCGGCTCCTATTATTACATGCTGGGGGTTATAGTTACTGAGGAGACCTCCTGACACCGGCCAGTATGGAGCCCGGCTCCTATTATTACATGCTGGGGGTTATAGTTACTGAGGAGACCTCCTGACACCGGCCAGTATGGAGCCCGGCTCCTATTATTACATGCTGGGGTTATAGTTACTGAGGAGACCTCCTGACACCGGCCAGTATGGAGCCCGGCTCCTATTATTACATGCTGGGGTTATAGTTACTGAGGAGACCTCCTGACACCGGCCAGTATGGAGCCCGGCTCCTATTATTACATGCTGGGGTTATAGTTACTGAGGAGACCTCCTGACACCGGCCAGTATGGAGCCCGGCTCCTATTATTACATGCTGGGGTTATAGTTACTGAGGAGACCTCCTGACACCGGCCAGTATGGAGCCCGGCTCCTATTATTACATGCTGGGGTTATAGTTACTGAGAGACCTCCTGACACCGGCCAGTATGGAGCCCGGCTCCTATTATTACATGCTGGGGTTATAGTTACTGAGGAGACCTCCTGACACCGCCAGTATGGAGCCCGGCTCCTATTATTACATGCTGGGGTTATAGTTACTGAGGAGCCCCCTGACACCGGCCAGTATGGAGCCCGGCTCCTATTATTACATGCTGGGGGTTATAGTTACTGAGGAGACCTCCTGACACCGGCCAGTATGGAGCCCGGCTCCTATTATTACATGCTGGGGTTATAGTTACTGAGGAGACCTCCTGACACCGGCCAGTATGGAGCCCGGCTCCTATTATTACATGCTGGGGTTATAGTTACTGAGGAGACCTCCTGACACCGGCCAGTATGGAGCCCGGCTCTTATTATTACATGCTGGGGGTTATAGTTACTGAGGAGACCTCCTGACACCGGCCAGTATGGAGCCCGGCTCCTATTATTACATGCTGGGGGTTATAGTTACTGAGAGACCTCCTGACACCGGCCAGTATGGAGCCCGGCTCCTATTATTACATGCTGGGGGTTATAGTTACTGAGGAGTCCTCCTGACACCGGCCAGTATGGAGCCCGGCTCCTATTATTACATGCTGGGGGTTATAGTTACTGAGGAGACCTCCTGACACCAGTATGGAGCCCGGTCTCTTATTATTACATGCTGGGGGTTATAGTTACTGAGGAGACCTCCTGACACCAGTATGGAGCCCGGCTCCTATTATTACATGCTGGGGGTTATAGTTACTGAGGAGACCTGCTGACACCAGTATGGAGCCCGGCTCCTATTATTACATGCTGGGGGTTATAGTTACTGAGGAGACCTCCTGACACCAGTATGGAGCCCGGCTCCTATTATTACATGCTGGGGGTTATAGTTACTGAGGAGTCCCCCTGACACCGGCCAGTATGGAGCCCGGCTCCTATTATTACATGCTGGGGTTATAGTTACTGAGGAGACCTCCTGACACCGGCCAGTATGGAGCCCGGCTCCTATTATTACATGCTGGGGGTTATAGTTACTGAGGAGACCTCCTGACACGGCCAGTATGGAGCCCGGCTCCTATTATTACATGCTGGGGGTTATAGTTACTGAGGAGACCTCCTGACACCGGCCAGTATGGAGCCCGGCTCCTATTATTACATGCTGGGGTTATAGTTACTGAGGAGACCTCCTGACACCGGCCAGTATGGAGCCCGGCTCCTATTATTACATGCTGGGGTTATAGTTACTGAGGAGACCTCCTGACACCGGCCAGTATGGAGCCCGGCTCCTATTATTACATGCTGGGGGTTATAGTTACTGAGGAGACCTCCTGACACCGGCCAGTATGGAGCCCGGCTCCTATTATTACATGCTGGGGTTATAGTTACTGAGGAGACCTCCTGACACCGGCCAGTATGGAGCCCGGCTCCTATTATTACATGCTGGGGGTTATAGTTACTGAGGAGACCTCCTGACACCGGCCAGTATGGAGCCCGGCTCCTATTATTACATGCTGGGGGTTATAGTTACTGAGGAGACCTCCTGACACCGGCCAGTATGGAGCCCGGCTCCTATTATTACATGCTGGGGTTATAGTTACTGAGGAGACCTCCTGACACCGGCCAGTATGGAGCCCGGCTCCTATTATTACATGCTGGGGGTTATAGTTACTGAGGAGACCTCCTGACACCGGCCAGTATGGAGCCCGGCTCCTATTATTACATGCTGGGGGTTATAGTTACTGAGGAGACCTCCTGACACCGGCCAGTATGGAGCCCGGCTCCTATTATTACATGCTGGGGGTTATAGTTACTGAGGAGACCTCCTGACACCGGCCAGTATGGAGCCCGGCTCCTATTATTACATGCTGGGGGTTATAGTTACTGAGAGACCTCCTGACACCGCCAGTATGGAGCCCGGCTCCTATTATTACATGCTGGGGTTATAGTTACTGAGGAGACCTCCTGACACCGCCAGTATGGAGCCCGGCTCCTATTATTACATGCTGGGGTTATAGTTACTGAGGAGACCTCCTGACACCGGCCAGTATGGAGCCCGGCTCCTATTATTACATGCTGGGGTTATAGTTACTGAGGAGACCTCCTGACACCGCCAGTATGGAGCCCGGCTCCTATTATTACATGCTGGGGTTATAGTTACTGAGGAGACCTCCTGACACCGGCCAGTATGGAGCCCGGCTCCTATTATTACATGCTGGGGGTTATAGTTACTGAGGAGACCTCCTGACACCGGCCAGTATGGAGCCCGGCTCCTATTATTACATGCTGGGGTTATAGTTACTGAGGACCTCCTGACACCAGTATGGAGCCCGGCTCCTTATTACATGCTGGGGTTATAGTTACTGAGAGCCCTGACGCCAGTATGAGCCGGCTCCTATTACATGCTGGGGTTATAGTTACTGAGAGCCTCCTGACACCTGGAGCCGTCCTATTATTACATGCTGGGGGTTATAGTTACTGAGGAGACCTCCTGACACCGGCCAGTATGGAGCCCGGCTCCTATTATTACATGCTGGGGTTATAGTTACTGAGGAGACCTCCTGACACCGAGCCAGTATGGAGCCCGGCTCCTATTACATGCTGGGGTTATAGTTACTGAGGAGACCTCCTGACACAGCCAGTATGGAGCCCGGCTCCTATTATTACATGCTGGGGGTTATAGTTACTGAGGAGACCTCCTGACACCGGCCAGTATGGAGCCCGGCTCCTATTATTACATGCTGGGGTTATAGTTACTGAGGAGACCTCCTGACACGGCCAGTATGGAGCCCGGCTCCTATTATTACATGCTGGGGTTATAGTTACTGAGGAGTCCTCCTGACACCGGCCAGTATGGAGCCCGGCTCCTATTATTACATGCTGGGGGTTATAGTTACTGAGGAGACCTCCTGACACCGGCCAGTATGGAGCCCGGCTCCTATTATTACATGCTGGGGGTTATAGTTACTGAGGAGACCTCCTGACACTGGCCAGTATGGAGCCCGGCTCCTATTATTACATGCTGGGGTTATAGTTACTGAGAGACCTCCTGACACCGGTCAGTATGGAGCCCGGCTCCTATTATTACATGCTGGGGTTATAGTTACTGAGGAGTCCTCCTGACACCGGCCAGTATGGAGCCCGGCTCCTATTATTACATGCTGGGGGTTATAGTTACTGAGGAGACCTCCTGACACCGGCCAGTATGGAGCCCGGCTCCTATTATTACATGCTGGGGGTTATAGTTACTGAGGAGACCTCCTGACACCGGCCAGTATGGAGCCCGGCTCCTATTATTACATGCTGGGAGTTATAGTTACTGAGGAGACCTCCTGACACCGGCCAGTATGGAGCCCGGCTCCTATTATTACATGCTGGGGTTATAGTTACTGAGGAGACCTCCTGACACCGGCCAGTATGGAGCCCGGCTCCTATTATTACATGCTGGGGTTATAGTTACTGAGGAGACCTCCTGACACCGGCCAGTATGGAGCCCGGCTCCTATTATTACATGCTGGGGGTTATAGTTACTGAGGAGACCTCCTGACACCGGCCAGTATGGAGCCCGGCTCCTATTATTACATGCTGGGGGTTATAGTTACTGAGGAGACCTCCTGACACTGCCAGTATGGAGCCCGGCTCCTATTATTACATGCTGGGGTTATAGTTACTGAGGAGACCTCCTGACACCGCCAGTATGGAGCCCGGCTCCTATTATTACATGCTGGGGGTTATAGTTACTGAGGAGACCTCCTGACACCGCCAGTATGGAGCCCGGCTCCTATTATTACATGCTGGGGGTTATAGTTACTGAGGAGACCTCCTGACACCGGCCAGTATGGAGCCCGGCTCCTATTATTACATGCTGGGGGTTATAGTTACTGAGGAGACCTCCTGACACCGGCCAGTATGGAGCCCGGCTCCTATTATTACATGCTGGGGTTATAGTTACTGAGGAGACCTCCTGACACCGGCCAGTATGGAGCCCGGCTCCTATTATTACATGCTGGGGTTATAGTTACTGAGGAGACCTCCTGACACCGGCCAGTATGGAGCCGGCTCCTATTATTACATGCTGGGGGTTATAGTTACTGAGGAGACCTCCTGACACCGCCAGTATGGAGCCCGGCTCCTATTATTACATGCTGGGGTTATAGTTACTGAGGAGACCTCCTGACACCGGCCAGTATGGAGCCCGGCTCCTATTATTACATGCTGGGGTTATAGTTACTGAGAGACCTCCTGACACCGGCCAGTATGGAGCCCGGCTCCTATTATTACATGCTGGGGTTATAGTTACTGAGGAGACCTCCTGACACCGGCCAGTATGGAGCCCGGCTCCTATTATTACATGCTGGGGTTATAGTTACTGAGGAGACCTCCTGACACCGGCCAGTATGGAGCCCGGCTCCTATTATTACATGCTGGGGTTATAGTTACTGAGGAGACCTCCTGACACCGGCCAGTATGGAGCCCGGCTCCTATTATTACATGCTGGGGTTATAGTTACTGAGGAGACCTCCTGACACCGGCCAGTATGGAGCCCGGCTCCTATTATTACATGCTGGGGGTTATAGTTACTGAGGAGACCTCCTGACACCGGCCAGTATGGAGCCCGGCTCCTATTATTACATGCTGGGGGTTATAGTTACTGAGGAGACCTCCTGACACTGGCCAGTATGGAGCCCGGCTCCTATTATTACATGCTGGGGTTATAGTTACTGAGGAGACCTCCTGACACCGGCCAGTATGGAGCCCGGCTCCTATTATTACATGCTGGGGTTATAGTTACTGAGGAGACCTCCTGACACCGGCCAGTATGGAGCCCGGCTCCTATTATTACATGCTGGGGTTATAGTTACTGAGGAGACCTCCTGACACCGGCCAGTATGGAGCCCGGCTCCTATTATTACATGCTGGGGTTATAGTTACTGAGGAGACCTCCTGACACCGGCCAGTATGGAGCCCGGCTCCTATTATTACATGCTGGGGTTATAGTTACTGAGGAGACCTCCTGACACCCAGTATGGAGCCCGGCTCCTATTATTACATGCTGGGGTTATAGTTACTGAGGAGACCTCCTGACACCGGCCAGTATGGAGCCCGGCTCCTATTATTACATGCTGGGGTTATAGTTACTGAGGAGACCTCCTGACACCGGCCAGTATGGAGCCCGGCTCCTATTATTACATGCTGGGGTTATAGTTACTGAGGAGACCTCCTGACACCGGCCAGTATGGAGCCCGGCTCCTATTATTACATGCTGGGGGTTATAGTTACTGAGGAGACCTCCTGACACCGGCCAGTATGGAGCCCGGCTCCTATTATTACATGCTGGGGTTATAGTTACTGAGGAGACCTCCTGACACCGGCCAGTATGGAGCCCGGCTCCTATTATTACATGCTGGGGTTATAGTTACTGAGGAGACCTCCTGACACCGGCCAGTATGGAGCCCGGCTCCTATTATTACATGCTGGGGGTTATAGTTACTGAGGAGACCTCCTGACACCGGCCAGTATGGAGCCCGGCTCCTATTATTACATGCTGGGGTTATAGTTACTGAGGAGACCTCCTGACACCGGCCAGTATGGAGCCCGGCTCCTATTATTACATGCTGGGGTTATAGTTACTGAGGAGACCTCCTGACACCGCCAGTATGGAGCCCGGCTCCTATTATTACATGCTGGGGGTTATAGTTACTGAGGAGACCTCCTGACACCGGCCAGTATGGAGCCCGGCTCCTATTATTACATGCTGGGGTTATAGTTACTGAGGAGACCTCCTGACACCGGCCAGTATGGAGCCCGGCTCCTATTATTACATGCTGGGGTTATAGTTACTGAGGAGTCCTCCTGACACCGGCCAGTATGGAGCCCGGCTCCTATTATTACATGCTGGGGGTTATAGTTACTGAGGAGTCCTCCTGACACCAGTATGGAGCCCGGCTCCTATTATTACATGCTGGGGGTTATAGTTACTGAGGAGACCCCCTGACACCAGCCAGTATAGAGCCCAGCTCCTATTATTACATGCTGGGGGTTATAGTTACTGAGGAGTCCTCCTGACACCGGCCAGTATGGAGCCCGGCTCCTATTATTACATGCTGGGGTTATAGTTACTGAGGAGACCTCCTGACACCGGCCAGTATGGAGCCCGGCTCCTATTATTACATGCTGGGGGTTATAGTTACTGAGGAGACCTCCTGACACCGGCCAGTATGGAGCCCGGCTCCTATTATTACATGCTGGGGTTATAGTTACTGAGGAGACCTCCTGACACCGGCCAGTATGGAGCCCGGCTCCTATTATTACATGCTGGGGTTATAGTTACTGAGGAGTCCTCCTGACACCGGCCAGTATGGAGCCCGGCTCCTATTATTACATGCTGGGGGTTATAGTTACTGAGGAGACCTCCTGACACCGGCCAGTATGGAGCCCGGCTCCTATTATTACATGCTGGGGTTATAGTTACTGAGGAGACCTCCTGACACCGGCCAGTATGGAGCCCGGCTCCTATTATTACATGCTGGGGTTATAGTTACTGAGGAGTCCTCCTGACACCGCCAGTATGGAGCCCGGCTCCTATTATTACATGCTGGGGTTATAGTTACTGAGGAGACCCCCTGACACCGGCCAGTATGGAGCCCGGCTCCTATTATTACATGCATGGGGTTATAGTTACTGAGGAGACCTCCTGACACCGGCCAGTATGGAGCCCGGCTCCTATTATTACATGCTGGGGTTATAGTTACTGAGGAGACCTCCTGACACCGGCCAGTATGGAGCCCGGCTCCTATTATTACATGCTGGGGGTTATAGTTACTGAGGAGACCCCCTGACATCGGCCAGTATGGAGCCCGGCTCCTATTATTACATGCTGGGGGTTATAGTTACTGAGGAGACCTCCTGACACCGGCCAGTATGGAGCCCGGCTCCTATTATTACATGCTGGGGGTTATAGTTACTGAGGAGACTGTGACGAGACCAATCTCGCCACATTGCATTGGAGAAACCTGGTTGCTCGCCTGCTGCCTTTGGACTATGGCCCCCTGTTAAAAGACATCTTTTTTTACCTGCAGAAAAGCTTAATTCGTGCTTTTCTGCCTGGGGTTCGGTAGTTTTGGTTGAATGTGTTATACCCCAGATAGGAATCCCATGGAGCCCATTCGTATGAAACTGACTGTAAAGACTTTGGCTCCATGGCGATTAAACTGTATTCGTGTGGTCTGAGCGCCATTCACTTAATAATGTGCGCTCAGACCTGAGCTATCTGGGGATATGTTAAATGTATAGTTTTAATGTAATGTGTCTTACCTGTTGTATTTTAACAGTAATGCTTGTTCTGTGTCCCCATGTGCATAATGGAGTCTTGTCTCTGAAATGTCTGTGTGTATTGTAAAGGGTGGGACATTGTGTATTGAATAGTGATGTCTGTCCTATTGTCCCCACATGTGTATTGGCGATTTCCCTTTGTCCTGAGAGATAATTGAATGACTCCTCAATTGTCTCCAGGACAGAAAGACATGTGTATTCGTCTGCCTGTGATGATTGCATTACCCATGTAGGGTGATTGTATCACAGGCAGAGGGAGAGGATATGCTGGGGTGTCTGTATTGTCCCAATGTGTGTGATTGGCTGCTGTATCCCGTGTCGCAGTCTTCCTTCTGGTCCTCTAGGGAGTGTCCACCAGGTGGGAGACCTGCATAAATACCGAGGCAGGTAGCCCTTAATAAAACTGAGAATTCCTGTTTACCATCAATACGGAGCCTCGTCTCGTTCTTGGGGGATTCACTGTATGCTGTTAGAGACTGATTGCCAGGAGTGTAAGCTGATTGTCTGCTTTTTCCTGTTCGTCTGCTAGCAGCTATTTGGGAAGGTTCCAGTACGGGAGTTGGAGTGCTATTTTGTATCCAGTTCGGGAGTTTGGTGTTCTGCAGTAGCTGTGCCTATATCTCTGTAAAGGGGCCGATCGCCTAAGCGGTTTTACCCCTTGTCTGCAGAAACGGTCCGTTACAATTGGTGGCGAGCAGCGGGATCGTTCCTACAGCCAGAAGGACAGCTACAGGAGACACCATTTCCTTGGATTTACAAGTGGGGGCACGCATGTCCCAGTACAGCGACCCTAAAAGCACCAGAATGGAACCAGCAGTGTCATACGAGGAGGAGGACCTGGATGGCCGGGATGCATTAAGGAAAGGCATCTGGTACCAGGCCCTGGACAATGTACAATACCAGCGGGTGAGAGTCTCCCCAGTGAAGAGCAGCGGTGGCAGAAGCAAGTGGCCCTGCGGCTGCCCTTTCTGGGAGAGCAGCCCCTGGATGAATGGGTGAAGGAACTAGAGCACCGGGTATGGCAGGAGCTATGGCTGGAGGATGCCTACCAGGCGCTCTGGTGGTATATGGCACAGTATATACCCTGGACAGCCGAGCATGACAAGCCAGAGGGAGAGGAGTTTGATGGTTCTGGCTTGTTATGGGAGTCCTTTGCAGAGCCTGACTTCGGGAGTCCTGCGCAGAACAGACTTCAGGACATTTTCTACGAGAGGAGGCTAGGCATGACGGGGATGACCCCCATGAGGTAGAGCAAGACCTGGCTCACCTAGCAACCCTGGAGTGGGAACTGGAGCAGGACTACCGAGATCTCTTCCACTCCATTGGGAAGGCTCAGCAGGACAGCAAGGTGACAGATCCAGTTCCAGACCCATTCCGCTGGGAAGATATTGTGAAATTTACTGGGAGGAACCCCAGGCGGGAGGTGGAGATGGGACCGAGGTCTCTCCACCGGTATTGCAGGAGGTGGGAGCCTGAGCTCCATTCCCCAGCGGGAGATATTGCAGGGAGTGGGAGCCTGGGCTCCATTCCCCAGCGGGAGATATTGCAGGGAATTGGGAGCCTGAGCTCCATTCCCCAGCGGGAGATATTACAGGGATTGGGAGCCTGAGCTCCATTCCCCAGCGGCAGGCTGAGCTACAGGGGGCAGAGGTAGTTGTTCCTGCCCCACAGCAGCAGCGTGATTTTTCGGGAATTGGGAGCCGGTCTCCATTCCCCAGTGGCAGTATTATTTGTTGGGAGTTGGGAGCCCGGTCTCCAGTCCCCAGCGGCAGAGTAACCAGCAGGGAATAGAGAGCCCAGTCTCCTTTCTCCAGCAGCAGGACTCTGTATTGGGAGGAGAGACAGTCGGTCTCCCTCCACTGAGGAGGAAGGTATGTATGGGAGAGGAGCTTACTACCACCTCTCCCCAGCGGCGGATCATTAATGGGCAGGGAATGAGAGCTCAGTCTCCTTTCCCCAGCAGCAGAGCTGTGTAACCAAAGGGAGACAGTCGGTCTCCAGCAGCAGAGCTGTGTAACCAAAGGGAGACAGTCGGTCTCCAGCAGCAGGACTGTATATCTAAAGGGGAGACAGTCGGTCTCCCCTCCAACAACCAGGCTTCAACCAGGCTACCCTCCCAGTAGCGCTGGCAACAGGAGCAGAGTGACGCGGGTCTCTGCCCATGCAGCACCCACCGAGTCAGCGTACCTGTACCCAGCACAGCCGTGGTGAGGCACCTGGACATGGACAAGCTTCTCCTCTACCCAGTTGCAGTAACTATTTATTGTGGGTGGGCTGTGCTGTTGATTGTGTTTTGTGGGTGGGCTGCTGGACTAACAAGGGCACTGACCGGCAGGAGGTCAGATACCCTGTTAGTCTGTTTGGAAAAGGGGAGAGATGTGGCGAGACCAATCTCGCCACATTGCATTGGAGAAACCTGGTTGCTCGCCTGCTGCCTTTGGACTATGGCCCCTGTTAAAAGACATCTTTTTACCTGCAGAAAAGCTTAATTCGTGCTTTTCTGCCTGGGGTTCGATAGTTTTGGTTGAATGTGTTATACCCCAGATAGGAATCCCATGGAGCCCATTCGTATGAAACTGACTGTAAAGACTTTGGCTCCATGGCGATTAAACTGTGATTCGTGTGGTCTGGCGCCATTCACTTAATAATGTGCGCTCAGACCTGAGCTATCTGGGGATATGTTAAATGTATAGTTTTAATGTAATGTGTCTTACCTGGTGTATTTTAACAGTAATGCTTGTTCTGTGTCCCCATGTGCATAATGGAGTCTTGTCTCTGAAATGTCTGTGTGTATTGTAAAGGGTGGGACATTGTGTATTGAATAGTGATGTCTGTCCTATTGTCCCCACATGTGTATTGGCGATTTCCCTTTGTCCTGAGAGATAATTGAATGACTCCTCAATTGTCTCCAGGACAGAAAGACATTGTGTATTCGTCTGCCTGTGATGATTGCATTACCCATGTAGGGTGATTGTATCACAGGCAGAGGGGAGGGATATGCTGGGGGTGTCTGTATTGTCCCAATGTGTGTGATTGGCTGCTGTATCCCGTGTCGCAGTCTTCCTTCTGGTCCTCTAGGGAGTGTCCACCAGGTGGGAGACCTGCATAAATACCGAGCAGGTAGCCCTTAATAAAACTGAGAATTCCTGTTTACCATCAATACGGAGCCTCGTCTCGTTCTTGGGGGGATTCACTGTATGCTGTTAGAGACTGATTGCCAGGAGTGTAAGCTGATTGTCTGCTTTTCCTGTTCGTCTGCTAGCAGCTATTTGGGAGGTTCCAGTACGGGAGTTGGAGTGCTATTTTGTATCCAGTTCGGGAGTTTGGTGTTCTGCAGTAACTGTGCCTATATCTCTGTAAAGGGGGCCGATCGCCTAAACGGTTTTTACCCCTTGTCTGCAGAAACGGTCCGTTACAGAGACCTCCTGACACCAGCCAGTATGGAGCCCGGCTCCTATTATTACATGCTGGGGGTTATAGTTACTGAGGAGACCTCCTGACACCGGCCAGTATGGAGCCCGGCTCCTATTATTACATGCTGGGGGTTATAGTTACTGAGGAGACCCCCTGACACCGGCCAGTATGGAGCCCGGCTCCTATTATTACATGCTGGGGGTTATAGTTACTGAGGAGACCTCCTGACACCAGTATGGAGCCCGGCTCCTATTATTACATGCTGGGGGTTATAGTTACTGAGGAGACCTCCTGACACCGGCCAGTATGGAGCCCGGCTCCTATTATTACATGCTGGGGGTTATAGTTACTGAGGAGACCCCCTGACACCGGCCAGTATGGAGCTCGGCTCCTATTATTACATGCTGGGGGTTATAGTTACTTAGGAGACCTCCTGACACCGGCCAGTATGGAGCCCGGCTCCTATTATTACATGCTGGGGGTTATAGTTACTGAGGAGTCCTCCTGACACCGGCCAGTATGGAGCCCGGCTCCTATTATTACATGCTGGGGGTTATAGTTACTGAGGAGACCACCTGACACCGGCCAGTATGGAGCCCGGCTCCTATTATTACATGCTGGGGGTTATAGTTACTGAGGAGACCTCCTGACACCGGCCAGTATGGAGCCCGGCTCCTATTATTACATGCTGGGGGTTATAGTTACTGAGGAGACCTCCTGACACCAGTATGGAGCCCGGTCTCTTATTATTACATGCTGGGGGTTATAGTTACTGAGGAGACCTCCTGACACCGGCCAGTATGGAGCCCGGCTCCTATTATTACATGCTGGGGGTTATAGTTACTGAGGAGACCCCCTGACACCGGCCAGTATGGAGCCCGGCTCCTATTATTACATGCTGGGGGTTATAGTTACTGAGGAGACCTCCTGACACCGGCCAGTATGGAGCCCGGCTCCTATTATTACATGCTGGGGGTTATAGTTACTGAGGAGACCTCCTGACACCGGCCAGTATGGAGCCCGGCTCCTATTATTACATGCTGGGGGTTATAGTTACTGAGGAGTCCTCCTGACACCGGCCAGTATGGAGCCCGGCTCCTATTATTACATGCTGGGGGTTATAGTTACTGAGGAGACCTCCTGACACCAGTATGGAGCCCGGCTCCTATTATTACATGCTGGGGGTTATAGTTACTGAGGAGACCTCCTGACACCAGTATGGAGCCCGGCTCCTATTATTACATGCTGGGGGTTATAGTTACTGAGGAGTCCTCCTGACACCGGCCAGTATGGAGCCCGGCTCCTATTATTACATGCTGGGGGTTATAGTTACTGAGGAGACCCCCTGACACCAGCCAGTATGGAGCCCGGCTCCTATTATTACATGCTGGGGGTTATAGTTACTGAGGAGACCTCATTACACTGGCCAGTATGGAGCCCGGCTCCTATTATTACATGCTGGGGGTTATAGTTACTGAGGAGACCTCCTGACACCGGCCAGTATGGAGCCCGACTCCTATTATTACATGCTGGGAGTTATAGTTACTGAGGAGACCTCCTGACACCGGCCAGTATGGAGCCCGGCTCCTAGTATTACATGCTGGGGGTTATAGTTACTGAGGAGTCCTCCTGACACCGGCCAGTATGGAGCCCGGCTCCTATTATTACATGCTGGGGGTTATAGTTACTGAGGAGACCTCCTGACACCGGCCAGTATGGAGCCCGGCTCCTATTATTACATGCTGGGGGTTATAGTTACTGAGGAGACCTCCTGACACCGGCCAGTATGGAGCCCGGCTCCTATTATTACATGCTGGGGGTTATAGTTACTGAGGAGACCTCCTGACAGTAACCAGTATAGAGCCCGGCTCCTATTATTATATGCTGGGGGTTATAGTTACTGAGGAGACCCCCTGACACCGGCCAGTATAGAGCCCGGCTCCTATTATTACATGCTGGGGGTTATAGTTACTGAGGAGACCTCCTGACACCGGCCAGTATGGAGCCCGGCTCCTAGTATTACATGCTGGGGGTTATAGTTACTGAGGAGTCCTCCTGACACTGGCCAGTATGGAGCCCGGCTCCTATTATTACATGCTGGGGGTTATAGTTACTGAGGAGACCTCCTGACACCGGCCAGTATGGAGCCCGGCTCCTATTATTATATGCTGGGGGTTATAGTTACTGAGGAGTCCTCCTGACACCGGCCAGTATGGAGCCCGGCTCCTATTATTACATGCTGGGGGTTATAGTTACTGAGGAGACCTCCTGACACCGGCCAGTATGGAGCCCGGCTCCTATTATTACATGCTGGGGGTTATAGTTACTGAGGAGACCCCCTGACACCAGCCAGTATAGAGCCCGGCTCCTATTATTATATGCTGGGGGTTATAGTTACTGAGGAGACCTGTCGCCGCCGGTTCTGGGAGATGGTCGGTCAGAGGTTCCTCCCTGTCTTGTGTATGATGTTCTTTGTTTTGGTTTCACTTTGCTCAGTTCCTTTATCTCCCTCAGCTGTCTCTTATCTTGATTAATTGGCTTGCTTTATATTCCCTCCCATACTGCTCCTCCTTGCGGTTTATATTACTTCCTGGATGAAGCTTGTGCTGCTGGAGGCTGCAGTTGTTTTGCTCTAAGATAAGTGCATTGCGTTTACTTTGTGTTTTGTTTGCTGTATTGATTCTAGGTGACCCTGACTCACTCCGTATTTTGTGCAGGGAGCCGGTGGCCGTTCCCCTCACTACTATAAGGAATTCAGGTGTCACTCAGTTATAGGTACGAGGGCATGTGTCTGTCTACCATCGGGATCTGTACATGTGCACAGTAGTTTGGGAGAGTTCTTAGGGATTTAAAGGGCCCTCCTATATTTTCCCTAGTTTGGGATCTGTCGTTATTTATCAGTTTCTGCTAACTGTCCCCATCCATGACATTATAAACCGCCTTAACCATCTCAAGCATGGATCCGGTTTGAGCCTTGATTGACCGCATGCAAGGTCTTTCTCTGGAGGTAGCAGATCTCCGTAAAAATGTTTCTCAACTTCATGTGACCGGTTCTGCTGGCGTTCATGGAGTTTGTTCCGAGTCTAAAATCTCTCTTCCGGATACGTTTTTCGGGGGTAGTGAGAATGTTGTTTGCTTTAGAGAGGCTTGCAAACTCCATTTTCGCTTATGTCCTCATTACTCTGGTGATGAGGAGCAGAGGGTGGGGATCACGGATAACGCTCAGTCTTGGGCTTTTTCGCTGCCGGCGGGGGCACGCTCCCTCCGATCGGTAGTTGAATTTTTTATAGCCCTGGGTCAGATATATGATGATCCGGATCGTATTGCTCTGGCTGAATCTAAACTGCGTCTTTTATGCCAGGGTAAACAGTCCGCAGAGATATATTGTTCTGAATTTCGGAGGTGGGCAGCTGATACTGGTTGGAATGACGCTGCACTCCGAAGTCAATTTTGTCATGGTCTTTCTGAGAGATTAAAAGATGCGTTTGCGTTTCATGAGAGGCCAGTGTCTTTGGAGTCTGCCATGTCTCTAGCTGTTCGTATTGACAGGCGCCTTAGAGAGAGAGAGGAGACTACTCTTTCCTGTCATATTCAGCCCAAGGACAGTGGGGCTGTCTCATTCAGTTCGCAGGGGTCTCACTCTGTCTCTATACCCTCTGAGGAGGAGGCCATGCAGCTGGGTTTAGTTGCCTCTGATACTAGAGGATTCAGCCCTCAGAGGAGGGTATGTTTCTGTTATGGCGGTATTAACCATTTAGCTAATGTTTGCCCTTCTAGGAGGTTCATGGGGTTTTCTGAGGGTAATAAAAAGAAAAGGGAAAAGAAACCCTTTAAAAACTTCCCATTTGCTACAATTGGCAAGGTTAATGCGGAAATTGAAGATTTGCCGTTTGCGTGTAGTTCCCGTTTTCTCCTACCTGCCAGGGGGGTGCTAGACAGCAAGAACTTTGTAAGATTTTTGTTGATAGTGGAGCAGCTGTCAATCTCATTGATAATCAATTTGCAACCACGCATGGTTTCCAGGTGTGCACTTTGGAAAAAGCTATACCTGTTTTTGCTATCGATTCCGCTCCACTTTCTCAAAAATCGTTAAAGGGCATAGTTCACAATATCCCTTTGACTGTGGGTGACACTGGCTTGGTAAACATAACCCCACCATTGATTGGCAAGCAAGGCAAATAAATGGTTGGAGTGAGTTTTGCAGAGAGGATTGCCTCACAGCAACTCTCGCTGAGGTTTCTACCAAGACTCTTCCTTCTTTTCTCTCTGAATTTTCTGATGTGTTTTCCGAGAGTGGTGTCCAGGAGTTGCCCCCTCACCGGGAGTATGACTGTTCTATTCATCTCATCCCAGGCGCTAATCTGCCTAAATCACGATTATACAATTTCTCTCAACCTGAGAGAGACGCCATGCGTACTTATATCTCTGAGAGCCTGAGAAAGGGACATATCAGACCCTCGAAGTCACCTGTTGCCGCTGGTTTTTTCTTTGTTAAAAAAAAAATGCTTCTTTAATGCTGGGTTCAGACCTGAGCGTTCCTGAGACGCGCATTTTCCACGCGTTTTTGTGCGTGTTTTTGGCAATAGTAAATGCGCGTTTGTGTGATTGACTGCAGTGTTGTCCAATGACCAAATATCCCTGTCTATATGAAGTTTGGCCTTTCCAGCATGTTGTAAATTCATAAACGCGCGTTCGAACGTGCGTTTTCAGTGTCAAAAACGCGCAAAATACAAGCGTTGCGCGTTCCCATTGAAGTCTATGGGCCAAAACGCACCCCAAAAAAAGCTCAAGTACTTGTTTATGCGTCGGGCGTTTTTCAGCGCGTTCGAACGCACTGTAAAACGCGAAAATGTGAACCAGTCCCATAGGGAAGCATTGGTTTGCATCGGTTATGCGTTTTACAGCACGTTCGAACACGCTGTAAAACACGCAAGTCTGAACTGAGGGTAAGACCTTGTCTGGATTTCAGGGAGCTTAACCGTATCACGATTCGTGACCCCTATCCGCTTCCTCTGATCCCGGATTTGTTTAACCAGATTGTGGGGGCTAAAGTTTTTTCTAAGTTGGATTTAAGAGGGGCATACAACCTTGTCAGGGTCAGGAAGGCGGACGAATGGAAGACGGCCTTCAATACTCCGGAGGGCCATTTTGAGAACTTGGTTATGCCCTTTGGTTTGATGAATGCTCCGGCCGTCTTCCAACACTTTGTGAACAGTGTTCACAAATCGTTAAAGGGCATAGTTCACAATATCCATTTGACTGTGGGTGACACTGGCTTGGTAAACATAACCCCACCATTGATTGGCAAGCAAGGCAAATAAATGGTTGGAGTGAGTTTTGCAGAGAGGATTGCCTCACAGCAACTCTCGCTGATGGTGTATCTAGATGACATTTTTATTTTTTCTTCTGATTTCAAGATTCATCGGGACCACCTATGTCAAGTCCTGCTGATTTTGGGGGAGAATAAATTATCGCTAAACTGGAAAAATGTGTGTTTGCGGTTCCAGAGATTCAATTTCTGGGTTTTCTCCTCTCTGCTTCTGGTTTTCGGATGGACCCAGAGAAGGTCCGCGCTGTGCTTGATTGGGAGCTTCCTGAAAATCAGAAGGCGCTGATGCGGTTTTTGGGTTTTGCTAATTATTACAGAAAGGTCATTTTGAATTATTCCTCTGTTGTTAAGCCACTCACTTATATGACTAAAAAGGGGGTGGATTTTTCCTCATGGTCGGAAGAGGCGCTTCAAGCCTTTTCTAGTATTAAAGAACGTTTTGCTTCCGCTCCCATTTTGGTACAACCTGATGTCTCTCTACCTTTTATTGTTGAGGTGGATGCCTCTGAGGTGGGGGTGGGCGCGGTTTTATCTCAGGGTCCCTCTCCTGCTAAATGGCGACCGTGTGCCTTTTTCTCAAAAAAGATTGCCGCTGCAGAGAGAAGTTACGATGTGGGAAATAGGGAGTTGTTGGCCATCAAATTGGCTTTTGAGGAATGGTGTCATTGGTTGGAGGGAGCCAGACACCCAATTACCGTATTTACCGACCATGGGAATCTGGCCTATTTGGAATCAGCCAAGCGTCTGAACCCGAGACAGGCCAGATGGTCCTTGTTCTTTTCTAGGTTTAATTTTGTTGTTACGTTCCGCCCTGGGGTTAAAAATGTGAAGGCAGATGCCCTGTCACGTTGTTTTCTGGGAGGGGGGAACTTTGAGGACCCAGGCCCCATTTTGGCTGATGGGGTGGTCGTCTCTGGTCTTTATCCTGATTTTGAGGCAGAGGTTCAGGCAGCCCAGGCAGAGGCACCTGATCTTTGTCCTCCTGGGAGGTAATTTGTGCCGCTCGCTTTGCAACACAAAGTTTTTAAGGAGCACCATGACAGTGTTCTTGCTGGGCACCCGGGAAGTAGAGCCACAGTGGATCTCATTGCTCACAGATTCTGGTGGCCAGCTCTTCGTAAGACGGTTGAGGGGTTTGTGGCAGCCTGCGACCTGCGCTCGTGCCAAGGTCCCTCCTTCACGGCCATCGGGATCTCTCCTCCCGTTACCCATACCTTCCCGTCCTTGGACGCATCTGTCCATGGAATTCATTACGGACTTGCCTCGGTCCTCGGGGAAGACTTATTCTGGTGGTAGTGGACCGTTTTAGAAAAATGGCACATTTTATTCCTTTTCTTGGGTTACCCAATGCTAAGACGCTGGCGCAAGCGTTTGTTGATCACATTGTTAAATTGCATGGCATTCCTTCTGACATCGTTTCTGATAGGGGCACGCAATTTGTTTCCAGATTCTGGAAAGCCTTCTCTTCTCGCTTGGGGTTCCGTTGTCGTTTTCTTCTGCTTTGCACCCGCAGTCGAATGGTCAGACCAAACGCGTCAATCAGAATCTGGAGACATATCTGCGCTGTTTTGTTGCGGAGAATCAGGAGAATTGTTGTTCTTTTTTGTCCTTTGCTGAGTTTGCTTTAAATAACCGTCGTCGGGGCTCCTGTGATAAGTCACCATTTTTTAGTGCATATGGGTTTCATCCTCAGTTTGGGACATTCTCTGGAGAGGGGTCTTCTGGTTTACCTGATGATGAGAGATTTTCCTCGTCCTTTTCACTTATTTGGCAAAAGATTCAGGGTAATCTAAAGAAGATGAGTGAGAGATATAAGCGTGTGGCAGATAAGAGACGTGTGCCTGGTCCGGACCTGAATGTGGGTGATCTGGTGTGGTTGTCTACAAAGAATATCAAACTGAAGGTTCCCTCCTGGAAGTTGGGTCCTAGGTTTATTGGGCCTTGCAAGATCTTATCCGTCATCAATCCCGTTGCTTTCCGTCTTGATCTTCCTCAGACTTGGAAGTTCCATAATGTTTTTCACAAGTCCCTATTAAAACCTTATGTCCAACCCACTGTTCCTTCCTCTTTGCCTCCTACCCCGATTTTAGTTGATGGTAATCTTGAATTTCAGGTCTCCAGGATTGTGGATTCCCGCATTATCAGCGGTTCTCTTCAGTACCTCGTTCATTGGGAAGGTTATGGTCCTGAGGAGAGGATGTGGGTCCTACTGGCGGACATTAAGGCCACTCGTCTCATCAGGGCTTTCCATCGGCCTCATCCTGAGAAGGTCGGTCCTGAGTGTCCGGAGTCCACCCGTAGAAGGGAGGGTACTGTCACCGCCGGTTCTGGGAGACGGTCGGTCAGAGGTTCCTCCCTGTCTTGTGTATGACATTCTTTGTTTTGGTTTCACTTTACTCAGTTCCTTTATCTCCCTCAGCTGCCTCTTATCTTGATTAATTGGCTTGCTTTATATTCCCTCCCATACTGCTTCCCTTGGCGGTTTATATTACTTCCTGGATGAAGTGTGTGCTGCTTGAGGCTGCAGTTGTTTTGCTCTAAGATAAGTGCATTGCGTTTACTTTGTGTTTTGTTTGCTGTATTGATTCTAGGTGACCCTGACTCCCTCTGTATTTTGTGCAGGGAGCCGGTGGCCGTTTCCCTCACTACTATAGGGAATTCAGTTGTCACTCAGTTATAGATACGAGGGCATGTATTTGTCTACCATCGGGATCTGTACATGTGCATAGCAGTTTGGGAGAGTTCTTAGGGATTTATAGGGCCCTCCTATATTTTCCTTAGTTTGGGATTAAGCCAGTCTGTCGTTAGTTATCAGTTCCTGCTAACTGTTCTCCATCCTTGACAAGACCTCCTGACACCAGCCAGTATGGAGCCCGGCTCCTAGTATTACATGCTGGGGGTTATAGTTACTGAGGAGACCTCCTGACACCGGCCAGTATGGAGCCCGGCTCCTAGTATTACATGCTGGGGGTTATAGTTACTGAGGAGACCTCCTGACACCGGCCAGTATTGAGCCCGGCTCCTATATTTACATGCTGGGGGTTAGAGTTACTGTGTCTAGTGTGTGCCGGTCTCCATATTTACACTACTAACATAAAGTTTGGGTATTTGGCTTGTGGGTGAAGTTTCAGGATGAACCTAAAATGCCTAAATCTAACCTTTACAGTAGAACTTAATGTCACCTTCTATAACCTTCTGAATGCACCAAATGTTCAGCGTTTCGGTACTTTTTGCACAACTTGCTGTTCTCTAACAAGGAGCTTAACGGCAAAATTCACACCAGGTGTTTGATCCATGAATCGCCCAATACATTTCCCGGTTCAATTAGAATTGGTATTACACAGTCCTCCTCATCATGCTGCTCACAATCTGACATCATGAGACCAAGACGACACCTAACAATTGATGAACAGTACCTTGCCATTGTGAGGCTTCAAGCAGGATGTTCTTAGACTGAAGTGGCCCCTGAGCTTAGAGTGTCACAGAGTCATCAGCAGGTTGTATCAGAGATACAGAGACTGGAGGAGAAAGGCAGAGAAGTGGACGTCCTTTGGCCACATCCCACACCGATGACCGCTTCATTGTGAACAATGCCCTGTGGAACCGGATGATGAATGCCACACAACTCCAGGCACATGTAAAGGAGGTGAAAGGTACCAAGTATCACATCAGACTATTGGAAAATGTTTATATCAGCGTGGTCTGCGTGCTAGACGACCTGCAGGGTACCTGACCGCACCACCAGGCACAGGCGTCATCATCTTGTGTGGGCCTGGGAGGATATACCCTGGACGAGGGACCAGTGGCCTCAGTGCTGTTCACTGATAAAAGTCAATTCACTCTGAGCAGAAATGATGGCCAACGATGTTGGAGACGTCAAGGAGAGCGCTCTGCATCAGCCACTATTGTCACCAGACGAGCCTTTGGTGGTGGTGGTGTCACAGTGTGGACAGGTGTGTCTCGTCAGTACAGAACTGCCCTACACTGTGTGAATGGTCCAGTGACAGCCCAGACTACCTGAAGAACATCAGTAATCCAGTCATTGTGCCTCTGCAGGAACAACACCGGCCTAATGTCATCTTCATGGAGGACAATGCTCCAGCACATCGAGGTCGCATCATTAGGGAACGGCTGCTGGAGACTGGGGGACCTCACATGGAGCGGCTGCACTTTCCCCAGACCTGAAACCTCTGGGATCAGCTAAGGTGCCGTGTAGAGGCGCGTAACTCTGTACCTCAGAACCTCAATGACCTGAGGGCCTCCCTTCAAGAATAGTGGGATGCCAAGTCTCAGCAGACAATAAGGCGACGTGTGAACAGCAAGAGAAGTCATTGTCACGCTGGAATTGATGCTCAAGGCTTAATCTCCATTGCTGCTTTTACTGAAATGTCCAACATTCATGATATAATTTCACTAGAGCTGGAATTTTTCCAGAAATTTCACCCAAAAGCCAAATATCTCAAAATTTTTGTGAGTACTGTATCTCAGCATCCAGTGATTTCACACCTTTTAGCAGATACAGTTTTCTACACACAGTCTTGTATCTCACTTATTGCACCTAATCTTGCAATCTTTGCCCTCAGGTTCCTCAGGTGTATGACAGATGAAGTCAGACAATGGTCTTTTACATCTATGACCGCCCACAGATGGCCAGGGACCGGCACCGTATGACAGCGAGGGTATTAGACCTCACCCTAGAGATAATCGAGCTGATCACTGGAGAGGTGAGAGATTCACAAGACGTCACTTATCTCCATTAATAAACCAGTGAATGATGAAGGACTCCTAGAACATGTGTAGTGATCAGCGTCTCTCCATACACAGGATTACACCCTAGTGAAGAAGTCGTCTGGTGAGTGTGTGGCCCCCCATGTGTTAGGAGAGCAGAGCAGGAGTCTCATTATAGAGGGTCCTCCTCAACCCCTCATACATGAGAAGAAGATCCTACAGCTGACCAGCAAGATCACTGAGCTGCTGACTGGAGAGGTGACACTGCTGGGAATACTGGGAAATTCTCCAGTAACGGCACTGGTAGGGTCTGTATCATGGTGTCATTTTGTTGTCAGGTTCCTGTAAGGTGTCAGGATGTCACCGTCTTTTTCTCCATGGAGGAGTGGGAGTATATAGAAGGGCACGGGGATCTGTACAAGAATGTTAGAATGGAGAATAATCCACAAAAGATGGAGAAGGACCAGAACCACATGAGGGCGAGGATATTAGACCTCACCCTAGAGATAATCGAGCTGATCACTGGAGAGGTGAGAGATTCACAAGACGTCACTCTTATCTCCATTAATAAACCAGTGAATGATGAAGGATTCTTAGAACATGTGTAGTGATCAGCGTCTCTCCATACACAGGATTACACCCTAGTGAAGAAGTCGTCTGGTGAGTGTGTGGCCATCACAGAGGATCCCCATCAACCCCTCATACATAAGCAGAAGGTCCTAAAACTCACCCACAAGATCACTGAGCTGCTGACTGGAGAGGTGACACTGCTGGGAATACTGGGAGATTCTCCAGTAACAGCACTGGAGGGGGTCTGGGTGATGATGGTGTCATTTTGTTGTCAGTTTTCTGTAAGGTGTCAGGAAGTTGCTGTCTATTTCACCATGGAGGAGTGGGAGTATATAGAAGGACACGAGGACCTGTACAAGGACACCATGATGGAGGATCACCGGCCCCTCACATCACAGGGTAAGAGGGGACCTTGCTGATTGTAGAAGAGACATCAGGGTTGAGGGTCACCTAGATTTAGCCGTCATCTGATAATCGTACACAGATATGTATATAAATATTATATAGTCAGTAACTGTGTATGTTCTCTATAGATTGCTCCAGTCAGAGAACTCCACCAGAAAGATGTCCCCGTCCTCTATATTCCCAGGATTGTCTGGAGGAAAAGCAAAGTATCCCACTGGATCATCAGGTAGATGACGCTGAGATTTCTATACATCCTCTAAAAACTGATGTCATGAAGTTTCTACTAAACATCTCCAGCAGTGGTGGAGGATAGTCTCCAGACACAATGCCAATCAGCTGCTTGTAACAGAATACTGTCATGTACTGAAGAGGTCTAATCTTACTGCCTTACAGATCATTAGTGCAGCCTCATCTACAAACCGGATTCCAAAAAAGTTGGGACACTAAACAAATTGTGAATAAAAACTGAATGCAATGATGTGGAGATGGCAAATGTCAATATTTTATTTGTAATAGAACGTAGATGACAGATCAAACGTTTAATCCGAGTAAATGTATTATTTTAAAGGAAAAATATGTTGATTCAAAATTTCACGGTGTCAACAAATCCCCAAAAAGTTGGGACAAGTAGCAATAAGAGGCTGGAAAAGGTAAATTTGAGCATAACGAAGAGCTGGAAGACCAATTAACACTATTTAGGTCAATTGGCAAGATGATTGGGTATAAAAAGAGCTTCTCAGAGTGGCAGTGTCTCTCAGAAGCCAAGATGGGTAGAGGATCACCAATTCCCACAATGTTGCGCAGAAAGATAGTGGAGCAATATCAGAAAGGTGTTACAAAGACTTTGCATCTATCATCATCAACTGTGCATAACATCATCCGAAGATTCAGAGAATCTGGAACAATCTCTGTGCGTAAGGGTCAAGGCTGTAAAACCATACTGGATGCCCGTGATCTCCGGGCCCTTAAACAACACTGCACCACAAACAGGAATGCTACTGTAAAGGAAATCACAGAATGGGCTCAGGAATACTTCCAGAAACCATTGTCAGTGAACACAATCCACCGTGCCATCCGCCGTTGCCAGCTGAAACTCTACAGTGCAAAGAAGAAGCCATTTCTAAGCAAGATCCACAAGCTCAGGCGTTTTCACTGGGCCAGGGATCATTTAAAATGGAGTGTGGGAAAATGGAAGACTGTTCTGTGGTCAGACGAGTCACGATTCAAAGTTCTTTTTGGAAATCTGGGACGCCACGTCATTTGGACCAAAGAGGACAAGGACAGCCCAAGTTGTTATCAACGCTCAGTTCAGAAGCCTGCATCTCTGATGGTATGGGGTTGCATGAGTGCGTGTGGCATGGGCAGCTTGCATGTCTGGAAAGGCACCATCAATGCAGAAAAATATATTCAGGTTCTAGAACAACATCTGCTCCCATCCAGACATCATCTCTTTCAGGGAAGACCCTGCATTTTTCAACAAGATAATGCCAGACCACATTCTGCATCAATCACAACATCATGTGATCAGGATCCGGGTACTGAAATGGCCAGTCTGCAGTCCAGATCTTTCACCTATAGAGAACATTTGGCGCATCATAAAGAGGAAGGTGCAACAAAGAAGCCCCAAGACGATTGAACAGTTAGAGGCCTGTATTAGACAAGAATGGGAGAGCATTCCTATTTCTAAACTTGAGAAACTGGTCTCTTCGGTCCCCAGACGTCTGTTGAGTGTTGTAAGAAGAAGGGGAGATGCAACACAGTGGTGAAAATGGCCTTGTCCCAACTTTTTGGGGATTTGTTGACACCATGAAATTCTGAATCAACATATTTTTCCCTTAAAATGGTACATTTTCTCAGTTTAAACTTTTGTTCCGTGATTTATGTTCTATTCTGAATAAAATATTAGAAGTTGGCACCTCCACAGCATTGCATTCAGTTTTTATTCACGATTTGTATAGTGTCCCAACTTTTTTGGAATCCGGTTTGTAGAATATATTGTCCAGTCCTGAGCTCCAGAGTCATCTAAGGAGGACATGAATTCTACAGATCATTAGTGCAGCCTCATCTAGAATATACAGTCCAGTCCTGGACACCGGAGTCATCTAAGGAGGACATGAATTCTACAGATCATTAGTGCAGCCTCATCTAGAATATACAGTCCATTCCTGGACACCGGAGTCCTCTATGGAGGACATGAATTCTACAGATCATTAGTGCAGCCTCATCTAGAATATACAGTCCAGTCCTGAGCTCCAGAGTCATCTAAGGAGGACATGAATTCTACAGATCATTAGTGCAGCCTCATCTAGAATATACAGTCCAGTCCTGGACACCGGAGTCATCTAAGGAGGACATGAATTCTACAGATCATTAGTGCAGCCTCATCTAGAATATACAGTTCAGTCCTGGACACCGGAGTCATCTAAGAAGGACATGAATTATACAGATAATTAGTGCAGCCTCATCTAGAATAGACAGTCCAGTCCTGAGCTCCAGAGTCATCTAAGGAGGACATGAATCTTACAGATCATTAGTGCAGCCTCATCTAGAATATACAGTCCAGTCCTGGACACCGGAGTCATCTAAGAAGGACATGAATTCTACAGATCATTAGTGCAGCCTCATCTAGAATAGACAGTCCAGTCCTGAGCTCCAGAGTCATCTAAGGAGGACATGAATCTTACAGATCATTAGTGCAGCCTCATCTAGAATATACAGTCCAGTCCTGAGCTCCAGAGTCATCTAAGGAGGACATGAACCTTACAGATCATTAGTGCAGCCTCATCTAGACTATACAGTCCAGTCCTGGACACCGGAGTCATCTAAGGAGGACATGAATTCTACATATCATTAGTGCAGCCTCATCTAGAATATACTGTCCAGTCCTGGACACCGGAGTCATCTAAGGAGGACATGAATTCTACAGATCATTAGTGCAGCCTCATCTAGACTATACAGTCCAGTCCTGGGCTCCGGAGTCATCTAAGGAGGACATAAATTCTACAGATCATTAGTGCAGCCTCATCTAGAATATACAGTCCAGTCCTGAGCTCCAGAGTCATCTAAGGAGGACATGAATTCTACAGATCATTAGTGCAGCCTCATCTAGAATATACAGTCCAGTCCTGGACACCAGAGTCATCTAAGGAGGACATGAATCTTACAGATCATTAGTGCAGCCTCATCTAGAATATACAGTCCAGTCCTGAGCTCCAGAGTCATCTAAGGAGGACATGAATCTTACAGATCATTAGTGCAGCCTCACCTAGAATATACAGCTCAGTCCTGGACACCCGAGTCATCTAAGGAGGACATGAATTCTACAGATCACTAGTGCAGCCTCATCTAGAATATACCGTCCAGTCCTGGACACCGGAGTCATCTAAGGAGGACATGAATTCTACAGATCATTAGTGCAGCCTCATCTAGAATATACAGTCCAGTCCTGGACACCAGAGTCATCTAAGGAGGACATGAATTCTACAGATCATTAGTGCAGCCTCATCTAGAATATACAGTCCAGTCCTGAGCACCGGAGTCATCTAAGGAGGACATGAATTCTACAGATCATTAGTGCAGCCTCATCTAGAATATACAGTCCAGTCCTGGACACCAGAGTCATCTAAGGAGGACATGAATCTTACAGATCATTAGTGCAGCCTCATCTAGAATATACAGTCCAGTCCTGGACACCAGAGTCATCTAAGGAGGACATGAATTCTACAGATCATTAGTGCAGCCTCATCTAGAATATACAGTCCAGTCCTGGACACCGGAGTCATCTAAGGAGGACATGAATTCTACAGATCATTAGTGCAGCCTCATCTAGAATATACAGTCCAGTCCTGGACACCAGAGTCATCTAAGGAGGACATGAATTCTACAGATCATTAGTGCAGCCTCATCTAGAATATACAGTCCAGTCCTGAGCACCAGAGTCATCTAAGGAGGACATGAATTCTACAGATCATTAGTGCAGCCTCATCTAGAATATACAGTCCAGTCCTGGACACCGGAGTCATCTAAGGAGGACATGAATTCTACAGATCATTAGTGCAGCCTCATCTAGAATATACAGTCCAGTCCTGGACACCGGAGTCATCTAAGGAGGACATGAATTCTACAGATCATTAGTGGAGCCTCATCTAGAATATACAGTCCTGTCCTGAGCTCCAGAGTCATCTAAGGAGGACATGAATTCTACAGATCATTAGTGCAGCCTCATCTAGAATATACAGTCCAGTCCTGGACACCAGAGTCATCTAAGGAGGACATGAATTCTACAGATCATTAGTGCAGCCTCATCTAGAATATACAGTCCAGTCCTGGACACCAGAGTCATCTAAGGAGGACATGAATTCTACAGATCATTAGTGCAGCCTCATCTAGAATATACAGTCCAGTCCTGGACACCAGAGTCATCTAAGGAGGACATGAATTCTACAGATCATTAGTGCAGCCTCATCTAGAATATACAGTCCAGTCCTGGACACCAGAGTCATCTAAGGAGGACATGAATTCTACAGATCATTAGTGCAGCCTCATCTAGAATATACAGTCCAGTCCTGGACACCAGAGTCATCTAAGGAGGACATGAATTCTACAGATCATTAGTGCAGCCTCATCTAGAATATACAGTCCAGTCCTGGACACCAGAGTCATCTAAGGAGGACATGAATTCTACAGATCATTAGTGCAGCCTCATCTAGAATATACAGTCCAGTCCTGGACACCAGAGTCATCTAAGGAGGACATGAATTCTACAGATCATTAGTGCAGCCTCATCTAGAATATACAGTCCAGTCCTGGACACCAGAGTCATCTAAGGAGGACATGAATTCTACAGATCATTAGTGCAGCCTCATCTAGAATATACAGTCCAGTCCTGGGCACCGGAGTCATCTAAGGAGGACATGAATTCTACAGATCATTAGTGCAGCCTCATCTAGAATATACAGTCCAGTCCTGGACACCGGAGTCATCTAAGGAGGACATGAATTCTACAGATCATTAGTGCAGCCTCATCTAGAATATACAGTCCAGTCCTGGACACCGGAGTCATCTAAGGAGGACATGAATTCTACAGATCATTAGTGCAGCCTCATCTAGAATATACAGTCCAGTCCTGAGCACCAGAGTCATCTAAGGAGGACATGAATTCTACAGATCATTAGTGCAGCCTCATCTAGAATATACAGTCCAGTCCTGAGCACCGGAGTCATCTAAGGAGGACATGAATTCTACAGATCATTAGTGCAGCCTCATCTAGAATATACAGTCCAGTCCTGGACACCGGAGTCATCTAAGGAGGACATGAATTCTACAGATCATTAGTGCAGCCTCATCTAGAATATACAGTCCAGTCCTGGACACCGGAGTCATCTAAGGAGGACATGAATTCTACAGATCATTAGTGCAGCCTCATCTAGAATATACAGTCCAGTCCTGAGCTCCAGAGTCATCTAAGGAGGACATGAATTCTACAGATCATTAGTGCAGCCTCATCTAGAATATACAGTCCAGTCCTGGACACCGGAGTCATCTAAGGAGGACATGAATTCTACAGATCATTAGTGCAGCCTCATCTAGAATATACAGTCCAGTCCTGGACACCGGAGTCATCTAAGGAGGACATGAATTCTACAGATCATTAGTGCAGCCTCATCTAGAATATACAGTCCAGTCCTGGACACCAGAGTCATCTAAGGAGGACATGAATTCTACAGATCATTAGTGCAGCCTCATCTAGAATATACAGTCCAGTCCTGGACACCGGAGTCATCTAAGGAGGACATGAATTCTACAGATCATTAGTGCAGCCTCATCTAGAATATACAGTCCAGTCCTGGACACCGAGTCATCTAAGGAGGACATGAATTCTACAGATCATTAGTGCAGCCTCATCTAGAATATACAGTCCAGTCCTGAGCTCCAGAGTCATCTAAGGAGGACATGAATCTTACAGATCATTAGTGCAGCCTCATCTAGAATATACAGTCCAGTCCTGGACACCGGAGTCATCTAAGGAGGACATGAATTATACAGATAATTAGTGCAGCCTCATCTAGAATATACAGTCCAGTCCTGGGCACCAGAGTCATCTAAGGAGGACATGAATTCTACAGATCATTAGTGCAGCCTCATCTTGAATATACAGTCCAGTCCTGGAGACCGGAGTCATCTCAGGAGGACATGAATCTTACAGATCATTAGTGCAGCCTCATCTACAATATACAGTCCAGTCCTGGACATCAGAGTCATCTAAGAAGGGCATGAATTCTACAGATCATTAGTGCAGCCTCATCTAGAATATACAGTCCAGTCCTGAGCTCCAGAGTCATCTAAGGAGGACATGAATTCTACAGATCATTAGTGCAGCCTCATCTAGAATATACAGTCCAGTCCTGGACACCGGAGTCATCTAAGGAGGACATGAATTCTACAGATCATTAGTGCAGCCTCATCTAGAATATACAGTCCAGTCCTGAGCTCCAGAGTCATCTAAGGAGGACATGAATTCTACAGATCATTAGTGCAGCCTCATCTAGAATATACAGTCCAGTCCTGGACACCGGAGTCATCTAAGGAGGACATGAATTCTACAGATCATTAGTGCAGCCTCATCTAGAATATACAGTCCAGTCCTGAGCTCCAGAGTCATCTAAGGAGGACATGAATTCTACAGATCATTAGTGCAGCCTCATCTAGAATATACAGTCCAGTCCTGGACACCGGAGTCATCTAAGGAGGACATGAATTCTACAGATCATTAGTGCAGCCTCATCTAGAATATACAGTCCAGTCCTGAGCTCCAGAGTCATCTAAGGAGGACATGAATTCTACAGATCATTAGTGCAGCCTCATCTAGAATATACAGTCCAGTCCTGGACACCGGAGTCATCTAAGGAGGACATGAATTCTACAGATCATTAGTGCAGCCTCATCTAGAATATACAGTCCAGTCCTGAGCTCCAGAGTCATCTAAGGAGGACATGAATTCTACAGATCATTAGTGCAGCCTCATCTAGAATATACAGTCCAGTCCTGGACACCGGAGTCATCTAAGGAGGACATGAATTCTACAGATCATTAGTGCAGCCTCATCTAGAATATACAGTCCAGTCCTGAGCTCCAGAGTCATCTAAGGAGGACATGAATTCTACAGATCATTAGTGCAGCCTCATCTAGAATATACAGTCCAGTCCTGGACACCGGAGTCATCTAAGGAGGACATGAATTCTACAGATCATTAGTGCAGCCTCATCTAGAATATACAGTCCAGTCCTGAGCACCGGAGTCATCTAAGGAGGACATGAATTCTACAGATCATTAGTGCAGCCTCATCTAGAATATACAGTCCAGTCCTGGACACCGGAGTCATCTAAGGAGGACATGAATTCTACAGATCATTAGTGCAGCCTCATCTAGAATATACAGTCCAGTCCTGAGCTCCAGAGTCATCTAAGGAGGACATGAATTCTACAGATCATTAGTGCAGCCTCATCTAGAATATACAGTCCAGTCCTGGACACCGGAGTCATCTAAGGAGGACATGAATTCTACAGATCATTAGTGCACCCTTATCTAGAATATACAGTCCAGTCCTGAGCTCCAGAGTCATCAAAGGAGGACATGAATTCTACAGATCATTAGTGCAGCCTCATCTAGAATATACAGTCCAGTCCTGGACACCGGAGTCATCTAAGAAGGACATGAATTGTACAGATCATTAGTGCAGCCTTATCTAGAATATACAGTCCAGTCCTGAGCTCCAGAGTCATCTAAGGAGGACATGAATTCTACAGATCATTAGTGCAGCCTCATCTAGAATATACCGTCCAGTCCTGGACACCGGAGTCATCTGAGGACATAAATCTTACAGATCATTAGTGCAGCCTCATCTAGAATATACAGTCCAGTCCTGGACACCGGAGTCATCTAAGGAGGACATGAATTTTACAGATCATTAGTGCAGCCTCATCTAGAATATACAGTCCAGTCCCGGACACCGGAGTCATCTAAGGAGGACATGAATTCTACAGATCATTAGTGCAGCCTCATCTAGAATATACAGTCCAGTCCTGGACACCGGAGTCATCTCAGGACATAAATCTTACAGATCATTAGTGCAGCCTCATCTAGAATATACAGCTCAGTCCTGGACACCGGACTCATCTAAGGAGGACATGAATTCTTACAGATCATTAGTGCAGCCTCATCTAGAATATACAGTCCAGTCCTGGACACTGGAGTCATCTAAGGAGGACATGAATTCTACAGATCATTAGTGCTGCCTCATCTAGAATATACAGTCCAGTCCTGGACATCGGAGTCATCTAAGGAGGACATGAATTCTACAGATCATTAGTGCAGCCTCATCTAGAATATACAGTCCAGTCCTGAGCTTCGTAGTCATCTAAGGAGGACATGAATTATACAGATCATTAGTGCAGCCTCATCTAGAATATACAGTCCAGTCCTGGACACCAGAGTCATCTAAGGAGGACATGAATTCTACAGATCATTAGTGCAGCCTCATCTAGAATATACAGTCCAGTCCTGGAGACCAGAGTCATCTTAGGAGGACATGAATTCTACAGATCATTAGTGCAGCCTCATCTAGAATATACAGTCCAGTCCTGAGCTCCAGAGTCATCTAAGGAGGACATGAATTCTACAGATCATTAGTGCAGCCTCATCTAGAATATACAGTCCAGTCCTGGACACCGGAGTCATCTATGGAGGACATGAATTCTACAGATCATTAGTGCAGCCTCATCTAGAATATACAGTCCAGTCCTGGACACCAGAGTCCTCTAAGGAGGACATGAATTCTACAGATCATTAGTGCAGCCTCATCTAGAATATACAGTCCATTCCTGGACACCAGAGTCATCTAAGGAGGACATGAATTCTACCTATCATTAGTGCAGCCTCATCTAGAATATACAGTTCAGTCCTGGACACCAGAGTCATCTAAGGAGAACATGAATTCTACCTATCATTAGTGCAGCCTCATCTAGAATATACTGTCCAGTCCTGAGCTCCAGAGTCATCTAAGGAGGACATGAATTCTACAGATCATTAGTGCAGCCTCATCTAGAATATACAGTCCATTCCTGGACACCAGAGTCATCTGAGGAGGACATGAATTCTACCTATCATTAGTGCAGCCTCATCTAGAATATACAGTCCAGTCCTGAGCTCCGGAGTCATCTAAGGAGGACATGAATTCTACAGATCATTAGTGCAGCCTCATCTAGAATATACAGTCCAGTCCTGGACACCGGAGTCATCTAAGAAGGAGATGAATTCTACATATCATTAGTGCAGCCTCATCTAGAATATACAGTCCAGTCCTGGACACCAGAGTCATCTAAGGAGAACATGAATTCTACAGATCATTAGTGCATCCTCATCTAGAATATACCGTCCAGTCCTGAGCTCCGGAGTCATCTAAGGAGGACATGAATCTTACAGATCATTAGTGCAGCCTCATCTAGAATATACAGTCCAGTCCTGGACTCCGGAGTCATCTAAGGAGGACATGAATTCTACAGATCATTAGTGCAGCCTCATCTAGAATATACAGTCCAGTCCTGGACACCGGAGTCATCTAAGAAGGAGATGAATTCTACATATCATTAGTGCAGCCTCATCTAGAATATACAGTCCAGTCCTGAGCTCCGGAGTCATCTAAGGAGGACATGAACCTTACAGATCATTAGTGCAGCCTCATCTAGAATATACAGTCCAGTCCTGGACACCGGAGTCATCTAAGGAGCACATGAATTGTACCTATCATTAGTGCAGCCTCATCTAGAATATACAGTCCAGTCCTGAGCTCCAGAGTCATCTAAGGAGGACATGAATTCTACAGATCATTAGTGCAGCCTCATCTAGAATATACAGTCCAGTCCTGAGCTCCAGAGTCATCTAAGGAGGACATGAATTCTACAGATCATTAGTGCAGTCTCATCTAGAATATACAGTCCAGTCCTGGGCTCCGGAGTCATCTAAGGAGGACATGAATTCTACAGATCATTAGTGCAGTCTCATCTAGAATATACAGTCCAGTCCTGGGCACCAGAGTCATCTAAGGAGGACATGAATCTTACAGATCATTAGTGCAGCCTCATCTAGAATATACAGTCCAGTCCTTGACACCGGAGTCATCTAAGGAGGACATGAACCTTACAGATCATTAGTGCAGCCTCATCTAGAATATACAGTCCAGTCCTGATCTCCAGAGTCATCTAAGGAGGACATGAATTCTACAGATCATTAGTGCGGCGTCATCTAGAATATACAGTTCAGTCCTGGACACCGGAGTCATCTAAGGAGGACATGAATTCTACAGATCATTAGTGCAGCCTCATCTAGAATATACAGTCCAGTCCTGGACACCGGAGTTATCTAAGGAGGACATGAATTCTACAGATCATTAGTGCAGTCTCATCTAGAATATACTGTCCAGTCCTGGACACAGGAGTCATCTAAGGAGGACATGAATTCTACAGATCAGTAGTGCAGCCTCATCTAGAATATACAGTCCAGTCCTGGACACCGGAGTCATCTAAGGAGGACATGAATTCTACAGATCATTAGTGCAGCCTCATCTAGATTATACAGTTCAGTTCAAGTACAAAATATATAAATTCAGTAAATTCTGAAGGTTTAGTCTGATGATAAAAAGCTTATTTACTGTAAAAGCTGTGACGTTACTGAATAATCTAAGAACTGAGATAACGTTTGCTCCTGAATCGGCTGTGCTTGCTTCATGAACTAAAATAACAGAAACGTTAATGTTGATGAAGTACTTGGGTGAATGTTGTTCCCGAATGATGGTCACTTAGGGTGATTCTTCTCCTCTTGGGTAGATTGCTTCATGTTGTCCATTTTCTGGATATACGATAACCTCTATTTCCCGTTTCTTTTTTTTCATATCCTTAATGTTTGATCTTTAAAGGAACGTTCTGGTGAAAAGACAAGTGGACTCGAAAAACTCCTCACAGTATTAGTGAATGGTAAGAGTCTTTCATCTTCAGGCAGCTGCTGCCAAAGCAAATATCACTAGATGTGTCAAACGAGATATAGCTGCACATGTTGGGATTAGGAGACCTTTACTCATGATTGTGAAGATACTTCTAGTTGGTTCCAGAGGTGACAAAAAAGAAATTAGCAGAGAAATACATGGTGAACGTGAAATGTTGTGTCTGAAGGCTGTGAGAATCGACTCATCTGGAGGAGGAGTATGCCTCACTTTATTAGTCCTCTAAATGGGTTAAAGATAGCAGCTGTCCATATGTATTAGATGGACAGCATAGCCCCTTGTGATTCCACTATGGACTGCTGCTTATGCTCTGGCAGACTTGTATTGTACTGTCTATGTATTACATGGGTGTTCTGTATTCTGAATGGTTGGCATGTAATACTACAGAACTGAACCTTTACCCTGCAGTGGTAGCTGGAGGAGATGTACGGATGGCTATCGCTTCCCCTACTAATCGCCACTGTTTAGCATGGGTTCTGGACATCACATTTTTCAGGATTTAGAAACAATCCCTTTAATTCCTAGAAGGTGAAAAGTCCAGTTTCTAAGGGCCTGCAGATCCTCATCTTGCACTTTGAAGCAGCAGTTTAATGAATTTATCAGAATTATTTAGTCAGGTCTGTCCCCATTTCTTGATTTGTTGACTGTATTTTCACATGTTCACTAATCGTATGGATATGTAGAAATTATACTTTATCAATTATTTTGATTTGGAAATGTCTCTTCTTCTAGATGAAGACACAATCAGAGGTTCCCATGGACACCTTAATCGACCTCCATATCATGAAGTGGAGGAAAACCAGTCATGGATCGGAATACATAGACCTGGACATAGACTGGAGAAAACATTTGAATGTTCTGAATGTGGGAAATGTTTTACCCAGAAATCATATCTTGTTAGACATGAGAGAAGTCACACAGGAGAGAAGCCGTATTCATGTGCTGAATGTGGAAAATGTTTTAGAGAGAAATCCGATCTTGTTAGACATCAGAAGATCCACACTGGAGGGAAGCCGTATTCATGTGCTGAATGTGGGAAACATTTTAAAAACAAATCTTATCTTACCCTACATGAGAGAATTCACTTAAATGAAAGGCCATTTTCATGTACAGAATGTGGAAAATCCTTTACTAGGAAAGAAGTTCTTGTTGGACATCGGAAAATTCACACAGGAGAGAAGCCATTTTCATGTTCGCAGTGTGGGAAACATTTTAAAAAGAAATCTAATCTTTCCACACATGAGAAGATTCACAGAGGCGAGAAGCCATTTTCATGTTCACAATGTGGAAAATGTTTTATTAGCAAATCAATTCTTGTTGAACATCAGAGAACTCATACAGGAGAGAAGCCATTTTCATGTCCTGAATGTGAGAAGTGTTTTACCCAGAAATCATATCTTGTTAGACATCGGAGAAGTCACACAGGAGAGAAACCGTATTCATGTTCTGAATGTGGGAAACATTTTATAAAGAAATCTAATCTTTCCCTACATGGGAGAATTCACATAGATGAAAGGCCATTTTCATGCTCAGAATGTGGGAAATGTTTTACTAGGAAGGCAGTTCTTGCTGAACACCAGAAGATTCACACAGGAGAAAAGCCATTTTCATGTTCAGAATGTGGGAAATCTTTTAGTAGGAAATCTGTTCTTGTTGAACATCAAAAAATTCACACAGGAGAGAAGCAATTCTTATGTTCAGAATGTGGAAAGTGGTTTAATCTTAAACATCATCTTCTCAGACATCAAAGAATTCACACAGGAGAGAAGCCATTTTCATGTCCTGAATGTGGGAAGTGTTTTAGTCGTAATTCATACCTTATAGAACATCTAAGAATTCATACAGGGGAGAAGCCTTTTTCATGTTCAGAGTGTGGAAAATCTTTTCCATGGAAATCAGAACTTGTTGGACATCAGAGAACTCACACAGGGGAGAATCCATATTCATGCTCAGAATGTGGAAAATGCTTTACATGTAAAGAGTCTCTTGAGAATCATAAGAGAATTCACACAGGAGAGAAACCATTTTCATGTTCAGAATGTGGGAAATGTTTTAGCAGGAAATCGAGTCTTGTTCTACATTTGAGAACTCACACAGGGGAGAAGCCATATTCATGTTCAGAATGTGGAAGATGTTTTTCCCAGAAATCAACTCTTGTTGAACATTTAAGAATTCACAAAAGAGAGCAGCCACAGTCATGTCCGAAGTCTAGGAATTTTTTGAGTCAGAAATCAGGTCTTGTGGAAGGTTTAAGAAATCCTACAGGAAAGAAGCCATTTTCATGTACAGAATGTGGAAAATGTTTTACTAGGAAGGCAGCTCTTGACTTACACCAGAGAATTCACACAGGAGAGAAGCTTTTGTCATGTTTGGAATGTGGGAAATGTTTTACTAGGAAATCAGTATTTCTTGAACATCAGACCATTCACACAGGAGAGAAGCCATTTTCATGTTCAGAATGTGGGAAATCTTTCACTAATGAATCCTACCTTGTTGATCATCAGAGAATTCACACAGCAAAGAAGCCCTTTTCATGTTTGGAATGCGGGAAATGGTTTATACATAAGACTTCTCTTGAGGCACATCTGAAAGTTCACAGGGGGGAGAAGCCATTTTTATGTTCAGAATGTGGGAAATGTTTTAGCCAGGAAACAGGTCTTCTTATTCATCTGAAAACTCACACAGGGAAGGGGTCATTTTCATGTTTAAAGTGTGGGGGATGTTTTAAGCATGAATCTTCCTTTGGGGAACATCTAAGAATTCACACAGGGGAGCAGCCATATTCTTGTCCTGAACGTGGGAACTGTTATAGTAAACAATCTGGCCTTGTTGAATATCTAAGTATTCACACAGGAGAGGAACCGTTTTCATGTTCAGAATGTGGGAAATGTTTTACCGAGAAATCTGGTCTAGTTACACATAAGAGAAGTCACACAGAAGAGAAGCCATGTCAGGATCTTGCCCCGATTCCCCAGGTCAAAGTACCTGATCAGACTGGGATCAGGTACCAGCAATCAACCGGGACAAGTACTGACACTACACACACTATCGAATTTGATCACCCTGCTTCCTACAATCTACCAGACTTCATGGGAGATCAAATTGTTACCGGTTCCTTTTAACAACTACTAAACTTTGTAAGGGCCTAGGCTTGTAAGAACTCCTTTTCCACCTGCAAACCTACACACTCACTTACACATCATACCACTACTACCAATCTGATCTAACTAACCCAATCTGCCAGATTAAATTGGGTGGGACTCGGTGGACACAGAATCCCTCCTGCCACACACACAGGGCCCTCAAGGGAAACTTACCACCCAAAGACACTCTTCTCTAAGAGGCTGCTGCCCTTACCTTATCTGTGGGAATCAATTACCCCACACACCTTGGTCTATAAAATAACCTGTACTGAGACCACACACAGAGTCCCAGCACGCACACAGAGGGCTAGATACCCCGCTATCCACACCCCAGACACCGAGGCTATGGTCATATACTTATACAATCAGGCATGAACAATCACCTTCTGAGAAAGATTCACATTTTAAGGCAAACAGGTAGCTGAAAATTAGGAACTCTAATTGCTTTAAAAAATATTGCCCGTGCTAGGTTAAATAATTGGTTTTAATAAAAATTGAAAGATATTAAAAAAAAAAAAAAACTGACACAAATATACACAGAACAGTTTTTAAAATAAAAAAAGGATGAAAGAAAACTGACGCCTACTTTACTCACACAGAGACTTGCAGCTATCAGGTCCTGAGGCAAGACAGAAAGACATGGATCCTCATTCAATCAGATTGGCCTCAAAGTGGGGAACACGGTACAATCTGCTCCGTCCAATTTATCCGAGTTGGTCCAGGCAGTCTGTACACCCGCCTTTATGTTGTGACCTATGGGTTGGCTGTAACTTTTATGACCGGTCAGTCACGCTGAAACCTGGTCTAAAATGGATTACTGCCCATAAGTCTACACAGGAGAATGCCCGCCCGATAATTGTGGGCTCATTTTTTATCTCTCAGTATTGGGGTCACAGAGGTACCAATCAGACCCCAATCAGAGCCCAATCAGAAGAACTGATTTGCTGAGCCAGGATTTAACATAAGTGGGTGGTTTTTGGTATGTGTGGCACCGTCACCTCCTGACCGTTAGAATGGCGTACATCAGTAATCTCTATTGAGCTGTATTTTTCAGTTATGACTGGAGTAAGATTTTTAGATTTTTCCAATGACAGCGAGGTGTGGAGAGCAGCTTGCCCCCACCCTCCTGAATGCAACTTGGCGTGCCCCTATCATAAAGTAATAAACCCCTTATAAAGTGTCGTGGATGCCAGTGTTCGTTGTCACCTCTGGGTCAGGGGCCAGGGACTAAGAAGTTTATGGTGGTAGTCTGCTTTTGGATGTGGGGAAAGAGGGAGAGAAGGAACAGTTATTTGTTTGATTAAAGAGGAGCTCCGAGTCCCCAGAACACAGGCTACTCATGCTCGGGGTGCCACAAGCCATTCTCATGTTTGGATTGTGGGCAGTGCTTTATGCTTAAAGGACATATTAAGAGACATCAGCAAATTCACACAGGGGGATGCTCAGAATGTGGAGAATGTTTTACCCAGGAATCATCTCTCTTTCAACATCAGAGAATTCACACATGGGAATAACTGTTTTTATATCCCGAAAGCGGGAATGTTTTACCCACAAATAAGGATTTGTGGAGCATCTGAGAATTCACACTGGAAAGAATCCATTGTACGATAGAGATGATACCTGAGGTATTAGACCCGCACCTCCAAAGTAAAGAGGGGTTCAGGTGCACGCAACAATGACTGCAGTCATGTAAACGCAAACACGGACTACAAGTAGCAGCATGCTACGTTATGTACAAGGAAACATGTAAACCCTTGGAACATGTGAATAAAAGAAGTTAGAATTATTGCTCAACTTACTATATGAAAATCAGCTCATTTTTCACCCCTTTGAATGCTTGGCTACAGCAATAATAATAATAAATAATATAATAATAATCTCTATTTATACAGTGCCAAGATATTCCGCAGCCCTGTACAATCAGAGGGCTCATGTACAAATCATACATTACACAGCAACAAAGTCATCAACAATTAAACGAGGAATGAGGGCCCTGCTCACTTGAGCTTACAATTACAATCTGTGTGGAGATAGGGGTGACACAAAAGGTAAAAGTGCTTGTCTTTTACAATGGTCTGGCCATGTTAACAAAATAAGGGAGTAGATAATAGGCTGCATGAGCCAGTCACCACCTGGTATTTGTAGTGTTTCTGGGTGCTTTTTAGGCCAACATAAAAAGATGTGTTTTTTTAGGAAGCATCTGAAATTATTGGTGTTGTGAGTTAACCTAATTGCTTAGGAAAGAGCATTCCAGAGAATTAGTGTAGCTCAAGAGAAGTCTTGAAAACAAAATTGAGCGGTTTGGATTATGGTAGATGTCAGTCGTAAATCATTTACAGAGCGAAGAGTATGGATACCATGGTAGACAGAGATGAGAGTGTAGATGTAGGGGGTGCAGCACTGTGGAGAGCATGGGTAGGATGGTAGACAAAGATGAGGAGGAGATGTAGGGGGTGCAGCACTGTGGAGAGCACAGGTAGGATGGTAGACAGAGATGAGGAGGAGATGTAGAGGGTGCAGCACTGTGGAGAGCATGGGTAGGATGGTAGACAGAGATAAGGAGGAGATGTAGGGGGTGCAGCACTGTGGAGAGCATGGGTAGGATGGTAGACAGAGCTGAGGAGGAGATGTAGGAGGTGCACCCTGTGGACAGCACGGGTAGGATGGTAGACAAAGATGAGGAGGAGATGTAGGGGGTGCAGCACTGTGCAGAGCAGAGGTCGGATGGTAGACAGAGATAATGAGGAGATGTAGGGAGTGCAGCACTTTGGAGAGCATAGGTAGGATAGTGGACAGAGATGAGGAGCAGATGTAGGGGGTGCACCACTGTGGAGAGCACGGGTAAGATGGTAGACAGAGATGAGGGAGGAGATGTAGGGGGTGCAGCACTGTGGAGAGTACAGGTCGGATGGTAGACAGAGATATGGAGGAGATGTAGAGGGTGCAGCACTGTGCAGAGCACGGGTAGGATGGTAGACAGAGATGGGGAGGAGATATAGGAGGTGCAGCACTGTGGAGAGCATGGGTAGGATGGTAGACAGAGATGAGGGAGGAGATGTAGAGGGTGCAGTACTGTGGAGAGCAAGGGTAGGATGGTAGACAAATATGAGGAGGAGATGTAGGGGGTGCAGCACTGTGGAGAGCACAGGTAGTATGGTAGACAAACAAGGAGATGTAGGAGGTGTAACACTGTGGAGAGCACAGGTAGGATTGTAGACAGAAATGAGGGAGGAGACGCAGGGGGTGCAGCACTGTGGAGAGCATGGGTAGGATGGTAGACAGAGATGGGGAGGACATGTTGGGGGTGTAGCACTGGGAAGAGCATGGGTAGGATGGTAAAAAGAGATGAGGAGGAGATGTAGGGGGTGCAGCACTGTGGAGAGCACAGGTAGGATGGTAGACAGAGATGAGGAAGAGATGTATGGAGTGCAGCACTGTGAAGAACACGGGTAGGATGGTAGACGGAGATGAGGAGGAGATGTAGGGGGTGCAGCACTGTGGAAAGCACAGGTAGGATGGTAGACAGAAATGAGAGAGGAGATGCAGGGGCTGCAGCACTGTGGAGAGCATGGGTAGGATGGTAGACAGAGATGAGGAAGAGATGTACGGAGTGCAGCACTGTGAAGAACACGGGTAGGATGGTAGACGGAGATGAGGAGGAGATGTAGGGGGTGCAGTACTGTGGAGAGCAAGGGTATGATGGTAGACAAAGATGAGGAGGATATGTAGGGGGTGCAGCACTGTGGAGAGCATGGGTAGAATGGTAGACAGAGATGAGGACGAGATGTAGGAGGTGCAGCCCTATGGAGAGCACAGGTAGGATGGTAGACAGAGATGAGGAGGAGATGTAGGGGGAGCAGCCCTGTAGAGAGCACAGGTTGGATGGAAGACAGAGATGGGGAGAGGATGTAAGGAGTGCAGCACTGTGGAGAGCACGGGTAGGATGGTAGACAGAGATGAGGAGGAGATAGAGGAGGTGCAGCACTGTGGAGAGCATGGGTAGGATGGTAGACAGAGATGAGGGAGGAGATGTAGAGGGTGCAGTACTGTGGAGAGCAAGGGTATGATGGTAGACAAAGATGAGGAGGACATGTAGGGGGTGCAGCACTGTGGAGAGCACAGGTAGGTCGGTAGACAGAGATGAGGAGGAGATGTAGGGGGTGCAGCACTGTGGAGAGCACAGGTTGGATGGTAGACGGAGATGTACGAGGTGCAGCCCTGTGGAGAGCACTGGTAGGATGGTAGACAGAGATGAGGAGGAGATGTAGGGGGTGCAGCCCTGTGGAGAGCACAGGTTGGATGGTAGACAGAGATGGGGAGGAGATGTAGGGAGTGCAGCACTGTGGAGAGCACGGGTAGGATGGTAGAAAGAGATGAGGGAGGAGATGTCGGGGGTGTAGCTCTGGGGAGAGCATGGGTAGGATGGTAGACAGAGATGAGGAGGAGATGTAGGGGGTGCAGCACTGTGGAGAGCACAGGGTAGGATGGTACACAGAGATGAGGAGGAGATGTAGGGGGTGCAGCACGGTGCAGAGCACAGGTAGGATGGTAGACAGATGAGGAAGAGATGTACAGAGTGCAGCACTGTGAAGAACACGGGTAGGATGGTAGATGGAGATGAGGAGGAGGAGATGTAGGGGGTGCAGCACTGTGGACAGTACAGGTAGGATGGTAGACAGAAACAAGGAGATGTAGGGGGTGTAACACTGTGGAGAGAACGGGTAGGATGGTAGACATAAATGAGAGAGGGGATGCAGAACTGTGGAGAGCACGGGTAGGATGGTAGACAGAGATGAGGAGGAGATATAGGAGGTACAGCACTGTGGAGAGCATGGGTAGGATGGTAGACAGAGATGAGGGAGGAGATGTAGAGGGTGCAGTACTGTGGAGAGCAAGGGTATGATGGTAGACAAAGATGAGGAGGAGATGTAGGGAGTGCAGCAAGGTGGAGAGCATGGGTAGGATGGTAGAAAGAGATGAGGAGGAGATGTAGGGGGTGCAGCACTGTGGAGAGCACGGGTAGGATGGTAAAAAGAGATGAGGAGGAGATGTAGGGGGTGCAGCACTGTGGAGAGCACAGGTAGGATGGTAGACAGAAACAATGAGATGTAGGGGGCGCAGTACTGTGGAGAGCACGGGTAGTATGGTAGACAGAAACAATGAGATGTAGGGGGTGTTACACTGTGGAGAGCACAAATAGGATGGTAGAAAGAAATGAGGGAGGAGATGTAGGAGGTGTAGCACTGTGGAGAGCACAGGTAGGATGGTAGAAAGAAATGAGGGAGGAGATGTAGGAGGTGTAGCACTGTGGAGAGCACAGGTAGGATGGTAGAAAGAAATGAGGGAGGAGATGTAGGAGGTGTAGCACTGTGGAAAGCTTTGTGGGTGAGAATGAGCAGTTTAAATTAAATCCTGTTCTTTGTGTGCAACCAGTGGAATGACTGGAACGGGCAGAGACCATTTTATTCAAGTAGCATATTTATATTTAAACATCACTAACTTTGGATACATCATAGTAACCTTAAGACATTTTTTAATATGTCTTATGCTACTTTCACACACTTTTTCTGGATTCAGCAGGGTTCAGCAAAAACGCTTCCATTACTGATAATACAACCATTTGCATCCGTTATGAACGGCTCCAGTTGTATTATCTGTAACATGGCCAAGATGGATCCTTCAGCATACTTACATCGCATCACAGCCCAATTTGTAACACATTTTATGTTGTGCATGAATGAGGCATTAGTATACAGTTTGATCAAAGAGCATAGGCCAACTTACCGCGACAAGGTAGCGTCTACAAGTAGGGACTGTCGCCCCAGCACCGCACCAGCAGCAGACAGCAGGACCCAGAAGCCCATGTAAGTATGCTGAAGGACAGTCGTTATATCAAAAGCATAGTACTGAGGATGTGCGATCCAGATTCACTCTTATGTGCTATACAATGCGACTATTGGACTCTACTGTAAGAGCAGTGAGACTATGGACTCTGTACTGTAAGAGCAGTGAGACTATGGACTCTTTACTGTAAGAGCAGTGAGACTATGGACTCTGTACTGTAAGAGCGGTGAGACTATGGACTCTATACTGTAAGAGCAGAGAGACTATGGACTCTTTACTGTAAGAGCAGTGAGACTATGGGCTCTATACTGTAAGAGCAGTGAGACTATGGACTCTTTACTGTAAGAGCAGTGAGACTATGGACTCTTTACTGTAAGAGCAGTGAGACTATGGGCTCTATACTGTAAGAGCAGTGAGACTATGGACTCTTTACTGTAAGAGCGGTGAGACTATAGACTCTTTACTGTAAGAGTAGTGAGACTATGGACTCTTTACTGTAAGAGCAGTGAGACTATGGGCGTTATACTGTAAGAGCAGTGAGACTATGGACTCTATACTGTAAGAGCAGTGAGACTATGGACTCTTTACTGTAAGAGCGGTGAGACTATAGACTCTTTACTGTAAGAGTAGTGAGACTATGGACTCTTTACTGTAAGATCAGTGAGACTATGGACTCTATACTGAAAGAGCAGTGAGACTATGGACTCTTTACTGTAAGAGCAGTGAGACTATGGACTCTGTACTGTAAGAGCAGTGAGACTATGGACTCTTTACTGTAAGAGCAGTGAGACTATGGACTCTTTACTGTAAGAGCAGTGAGACTATGGACTCTTTACTGTAAGAGCAGTGAGACTATGGACTCTTTACTGTAAGAGCAGTGAGACTATGGACTCTTTACTGTAAGAGCAGTGAGACTATGGACTCTTACTGTAAGAGCAGTGAGACTATGGACTCTATACTGTAAGAGCAGTGAGACTATGGACTCTTTACTGTAAGAGCAGTGAGACTATGGACTCTTTACTGTAAGAGCAGTGAGACTATGGACTCTTTACTGTAAGAGCAGTGAGACTATGGACTCTTTACTGTAAGAGCAGTGAGACTATGGACTCTGTACTGTAAGAGCAGTGAGACTATGGACTCTGTACTGTAAGAGCAGTGAGACTATGGACTCTGTACTGTAAGAGCAGTGAGACTATGGACTCTTTACTGTAAGAGCAGTGAGACTATGGACTCTTTACTGTAAGAGCAGTGAGACTATGGACTCTATACTGTAAGAGCAGTGAGACTATGGACTCTGTACTGTAAGAGCAGTGAGACTATGGACTCTTTACTGTAAGAGCAGTGAGACTATGGACTCTTTACTGTAAGAGCAGTGAGACTATGGACTCTTTCCTGTAAGAGCAGTGAGACTATGGACTCTATACTGTAAGAGCAGTGAGACTATGGACTCTTTACTGTAATAGCGGTGAGACTATAGACTCTTTACTGTAAGAGTAGTGAGACTATGGACTCTTTACTGTAAGAGCAGTGAGACTATGGACTCTGTACGGTAAGAGTAGTGAGACTATTGACTCTATACTGTAAGAGCAGTGAGACTATGGAGTCTATATTGTAAGAGCAGTGAGACTATGGACTCTGTACTGTAATAGCAGTGAGACTATAGACTCTTTACTGTAAGAGCAGTGAGACTATGGACTCTGTACTGTAAGAGTAGTGAGACTATTGACTCTATACTGTAAGAGCAGTGAGACTATGGACTCTTTACTGTAAGAGTAGTGAGACTATGGAGTCTATACTGTAAGAGCAGTGAGACTATGGACTCTTTACTGTAAGAGCAGTGAGACTATGGACTCATTACTGTAAGAGCAGTGAGACTATGGACTCTTTCCTGTAAGAGCGATGAGACTAAGGACTCTGTACTGTAAGAGCAGTGAGACTATAGACTCTTTACTGTAAGAGCAGTGAGACTATGGACTCTATACTGTAATAGCAGTGAGACTATGGACTATTTACTGTAAGAGCAGTGAGACTATGGACTATTTACTGTAAGAGCAGTGAGACTATGGACTCTTTACTGTAATAGCAGTGAGACTATGTACTCTTTACTGTAAGAGGAGTGAGACTATGGAATCTATACTGTATGAGCAGTGAGACTATGGAGTCTTTACAGTAAGAGCAGTGAGACTATAGACTCTTTAATGTAAGAGCAGTGAGACTATGGACTCTTTACTGTAAGAGCAGTGAGACTATGGACTCTTTACTGTAAGAGCAGTGAGACTATGGACTCTTTACTGTAAGAGCAGTGAGACTATGGACTCTTTACTGTAAGAGCAGTGAGACTATGGACTCTATACTGTAAGAGCAGTGAGACTATGGACTCTTTACTGTAAGAGCAGTGAGACTATGGACTCTTTACTGTAAGAGCAGTGAGACTATGGACTCTATACTGTAAGAGCAGTGAGACTATGGACTCTTTACTGTAAGAGCAGTGAGACTATGGACTCTATACTGTAAGAGCAGTGAGACTATGGACTCTATACTGTAAGAGCAGTGAGACTATGGACTCTTTACTGTAAGAGCAGTGAGACTATGGACTCTATACTGTAAGAGCAGTGAGACTATGGACTCTTTACTGTATGAGCAGTGAGACTATGGACTCTTTACTGTAAGAGCAGTGAGACTATAGACTCTATACTGTAAGAGCAGTGAGACTATGGACTCTTTACTGTAAGAGCAGTGAGACTATGGACTCTTTACTGTAAGAGCAGTGAGACTATGGACTCTTTACTGTAAGAGCAGTGAGACTATGGACTCTTTACTGTAAGAGCAGTGAGACTATGGACTCTTTACTGTAAGAGCAGTGAGACTATGGACTCTATACTGTAAGAGCAGTGAGACTATGGACTCTATACTGTAAGAGCAGTGAGACTATGGACTCTTTACTGTAAGAGCAGTGAGACTATGGACTCTATACTGTAAGAGCAGTGAGACTATGGACTCTTTACTGTAAGAGCAGTGAGACTATGGACTCTATACTGTAAGAGCAGTGAGACTATGGACTCTTTACTGTAAGAGCAGTGAGACTATGGACTCTATACTGTAAGAGCAGTGAGACTATGGACTCTTTACTGTAAGAGCAGTGAGACTATGGACTCTATACTGTAAGAGCAGTGAGACTATGGACTCTTTACTGTAAGAGCAGTGAGACTATGGACTCTATACTGTAAGAGCAGTGAGACTATGGACTCTTTACTGTAAGAGCAGTGAGACTATGGACTCTTTACTGTAAGAGCAGTGAGACTATGGACTCTTTACTGTAAGAGCAGTGAGACTATGGACTCTTTACTGTAAGAGCAGTGAGACTATGGACTCTATACTGTAATAGCAGTGAGACTATGGACTCTTTACTGTAAGAGCAGTGAGACTATGGACTCTTTACTGTAAGAGCAGTGAGACTATGGACTCTTTACTGTAAGAGCAGTGAGACTATGGACTCTTTACTGTATGAGCAGTGAGACTATGGACTCTTTACTGTAAGAGCAGTGAGACTATAGACTCTTTACTGTAAGAGCAGTGAGACTATGGACTCTTTACTGTAAGAGCAGTGAGACTATGGACTCTATACTGTAAGAGCAGTGAGACTATGGACTCTTTACTGTAAGAGCAGTGAGACTATGGACTCTATACTGTAAGACCAGTGAGACTATGGACTCTATACTGTAAGAGCAGTGAGACTATGGACTCTTTACTGTAAGAGCAGTGAGACTATGGACTCTATACTGTAAGAGCAGTGAGACTATGGACTCTTTACTGTAAGAGCAGTGAGACTATGGACTCTATACTGTAAGAGCAGTGAGACTATGGACTCTTTACTGTAAGAGCAGTGAGACTATGGACTCTATACTGTAAGAGCAGTTGAGACTATGGACTCTTTACTGTAAGAGCAGTGAGACTATGGACTCTTTCCTGTAAGAGCAGTGAGACTATGGACTCTATACTGTAAGAGCTGTGAGACTATGGACTCTTTACTGTAATAGCAGTGAGACTATGGACTATTTACTGTAAGAGCAGTGAGACTATGGACTATTTACTGTAAGAGCAGTGAGACTATGGACTCTTTACTGTAAGAGCAGTGAGACTATAGAATCTATACTGTAATAGCAGTGAGACTATGTACTCTTTACTGTAAGAGCAGTGAGACTATGGAATCTTTACTGTATGAGCAGTGAGACTATGGAGTCTTTACAGTAAGAGCAGTGAGACTATGGACTCTTTACTGTAAGAGCAGTGAGACTATGGACTCTATACTGTAAGAGCAGTGAGACTACGGACTCTTTATTGTAAGAGCAGTGAGACTATGGACTCTTTACTGTAAGAGCAGTGAGACTATGGACACTATACTGTAAGAGCAGTGAGACTATGGACTCTACTGTAAGAGCAGTGAGACTACGGACTCTTTATTGTAAGAGCAGTGAGACTATGGACTCTTTACGGTAAGAGCAGTGAGACTATGGACTCTTTACTGTAAGAGCAGTGAGACTATGGACTCTTTACGGTAAGAGCAGTGAGACTATGGACTCTTTACTGTAAGAGCAATATGAAGAATGAAGACCGGCACTCGCTGTAGATTTGCAGGGTAGGGTTTATTCCAGTCACTTATTGAATCATAGTCACGCGTTTCAGCACCAAAATGTGCTTTCTTCAGACTACATTTAAGCATCCTACCATTGTGCCTTAAATACATTTTCAGGATAACAACGGAACAGACGTCATGTGATGTATAGCTCCTCCCACCTGGAGGCCGATACAGAAACAGGGGTAGACACCATTTATCATAGGAACCAATGGAGAGCGGGGAAAATTCAAGTCCGCTAAAAAATGAAACATAATTGAAGATGTCAATAATAAGTAAACATCATAGTTATAATTGTGATCATTATTACATAAACCCAGTAATATTATAGTCTCTATTGAGACCTCTTGGTTCCACTGTTTGTAGTCGGTGGATCCAGTATGCTTCTCTCTTCAGTAGTAGTTTGTTTCTATCTCCGCCGCGGCGTGGTAGTGATACACTCTCGATGACCTGGAAGCGTAATTGGGATATTGCATGTCTTTTTTCATGAAAATGGTACGGTATTGGAAGTAACCGGTTCTCAGTGCGGATGGTAGATTTGTGTTTACTGAGTCTATCCTTCATCCGCATGGAGGTTTCACCTACATAGAGTAGGCCACAGGGACATTTGAGTACATATATGACATATTTACTGTCACATGTGAACATGCCCCTAATTGGGATCTGTTCCCCTGAGTGGGGATGGTTCAGGTAGGCACCTTTGATTACACTGGAGCAATTAACACATCCCAGGCTCATGTGCCCTGACGTGGGGTGGTCAGTGTGGTCTGTCTGAGGTTTGTTAGTGCCTATGTCGGCTCTAATAATCTTATCGCGGATATTTTCCGCTCTCTTGAAGCACATCATAGGAGAATTCTGAAATTCCTCAATCTGAGGGTATGACCTGGAGACTATGTGCCAGTGTAGGTTCACGATGCCCCTGATTTTTGTACCCATGGGTGATATTTTACCACTAATGGAATACGTGGTGGTTTGTCGGTTTTCTGTCCCTGTGGATTGTCAAGTTTGTTCCTCTGTGTTTCTAATAAATAGAAAAATTTGTAACGGTGGCTCACTCAGGTGATTATATGGATGGTGCTTGAAGCCAAGCAAAGGAACACCAACCCTCTAGGAAATAGAGAAACAGTTAGAAATAAATGATTGGCGAGCACTCCATCTGGTAAAGGAAAGTCGTAAGCTTTTAATACAATACTCTAATGTATCTTGTACAAATTACCAAATAAAATCAGTAAAAATACAATAAAATATAAAATAAAAAAAAAAAATCATGCATTCAATACACTCCTAGCAATATAAGGTATAATTGTAATGGATCTCTAATCGAATAATGGGCTCTGATTAATTAATATGTATGGCTGGAACCGTGGTTGTTGGATTATAGCCTCAATGTCAGAGTCTCTCCTGTCTTGACCATCCAAGATTGCACTAGATCGATTGGTGGTTATTCACTGTGCCCACATGTGACACAAGCCTTGAGGACTCAAAGTTGTGAAAGTCCATATAGAGTTCTCAATACCCAATCCTTATGTACATGGGTCAAAGTAAATGGTTGAGAATGTTATCCTCTTACCTCTATTAGATGAATCGAGAGGTAAGTAAGGACGCCACACGTGTAAGCGGAGATCGCGTCTTCCGCCGTGCTTACCCGGCAAGTTCCCCTGAGGTCTCGCGATGTTCTGCGTGGTTTCCCCTTGTCGCCTGGGAGACGCGTTCCTCAAACGGGGATTTACTTGACAATATTGCAAGTTGTCTTAATTTTATAGCATGGCCATGCTTAAACTTGGTAGAGTTCTTTCTTAGTGGGCGATCCAAACCAGACGCGTTTCAGGATATCTCCGATCCCTTCCTCAGTGGTATCGCCAATATTGCTGTGCCTCCATTTTATAGCTGCCAGGGTTTCGTCAAACATGTGGTACTGGATTTTTCCAGCCATAATGGATTATTGGATCAATTGAATTTGCCGCACGGCAATCTCCTGGTTAGTCCACATATCAGTTCCATTTATAGCAAATTAAACATCCAATTTCTTAGTGATCTAATTCCATATCCTATCATAAAGGAATGCCCAATATTGAACATCTGGATTTCTAAAGGAATCCCTCTAAAACGCACCTGCGTTTTCGATGCGATTTCAATGCGTTTTTATTATATTTGTGCGTTTTTTCGGCACTGGACTCCTTATATGTATCTTAAAACTATCAATGAAGCTTTTAGGTCTCATGTGTTGCATACTAAAAATAAATACATACGAATGTTCCACACTGGAGAACACACTGCAAATCCACAGTTGCTCTCCATAGTGGCATATATCATACAAATAGAGACTTCACTAATTCGAGTTTGATAATTTAACATCTATTATCTGTTACAGCCTTCTACATAATATATTCATAAAATATCATAAAATACACTCTTGATCATCATATACCAGAATGCCTTGATAGAAGTGATTAGACTTAGTGCCCATGGTCAAGACGGTGTCACAGTGTCGAAAAACGTCCAGACTGCGACACCAAAATTGACACATGGGCACATAGTCTATAGAAAACCAAACAATTCTGCCTCACAATTCAGACCCACTGGTAATAGTGATCCAAATTCATAGATCCTCCGTGATTCGATCCTCGACATCTGTTTGATATAATCACCACCCCGCCAATGGCGATCTACCTTCTCCAATGCCACAAAGATTAGATTGGATGGGTCTTTATTGTGTACTTCATTATAGTGTTTTGAAAGTGTTTTTCATAGCCTTTTCTGATATTGGCTATATGTTCGGACAGTCGAGTCCGCAATAAACGTTTCGTTCTGCCCACATATTGTTTTCTACATGGGCATTGGATAAGATAGATCACACCAGATGAATTGCAAGTTAAACAGTCCTTGATTTCCCAAGTGTGGTCATTCTGGGTGGAAACAACCATATCCGTTTTCCGTGGTGTATTGCTAAGTCCACACGCAGCACACTTGCCGCACTTGTGAAATCCTTTTAATTTCAGCCAGGAGCCCATCAAGCCATTCTTTGGTTTGAGATTATATGTTCTAATAGAAGGAGCTACCTTTAAACCCAAATTTGGTGCTCTTGTGAACGTGATCGATGGTTTAGTAGGTAGGAGATGGCCAATCAGTTTGTCACTCAATAAGTGGTGCCAATGTGTATTGATAATTCTCTGAATATCTTTATAGTTGTTATTAAATGGGAGGATCAGCCTCGTTTTGATATTCTTTTGTACATCTAAGTCTTCCTTCATTTCCTTCCCCAGAAAAAACTTTTTTCTATCCTGTTTTCTTATTTTCTCCAATGCCCTATCGATTAAGATTTCGGGATAGTCCTTCTGTAGAAACTGGTCTTTTAATCCTATGGCCTCTGATTCAAAATCTAGATCTTGTGTGCAATTCCTTTTAATTCTCCGGAATTGTCCGGTCGGGATATTAAGTAACCAGTTTGGTAGATGGCAGCTATTAAATTGTATAAAGCTGTTCCTCATGGCTGGTTTAAAATAGGTCTCACGATTATATCTATTCCCTTGTCTAGTGATCAACAGATCTAAGAATTCTTTGTCATCCTTGATGTTGGGAGTGAATATCAGGTTCAAATGATTATGGTTGATCTCCTTTAGGAAACTGTTCAACTCATTTCTACTCTGTTTCCAAATAAAAATAATATCGTCGATATACCGCTAATTATTTAATTCTAACTGTTTCTAATAAATGTTTGGGATAACCTCTATTCAGGAACTTGTTAGTCATTTCTGTCATTCTTACTTGGCAGGTATCGGGGTCAGTTACGATCCTTTTTACCCGCTGGAATTGTGAAAAAGGAATGGATTTTTTTGTCGCTGGGGGGTGGCTGCTTGTAAAAGTAAGCAGACTGTTACGGTCAGTTTCTTTGGTGAATAGGTCTGTGTGAACAGTGCCATCGTCGTTGCGTATCACCCATGTATCCAGAAAAGCTATTTTCTGATGATTAAACTGCATGGTAAATTGTAATTCACTCCAAATGGAGTTGAGGTGATGGTTAAATTCCGTGAGGGATCGAACGTCGCCCCGCCAAACGCAAAATACGTCATCAATAAATCGACGCCAAAATATACAATGTTTCAAAAATAGTGGATTAGAATAGATAAATTCGTTCTCAAAAGATGACATGTAGCTATTTGCGTAAGGCGGTGCGACGTTCGATCCCATCGCGGTCCCGCGGCCCTGTTGAAAAAACGTGTCTTGGAATAGAAAATAATTTTTTTCAAGTACAATACCTAAAAGCATCAGGAAAAATTATTTTTGAGGTGCGGTGTGATTGCTGGTGTTGAGCAGCCTGGAGGCTGCTTCCAGACCTTTTTCATGAGTGATGGAAGTATAGAGACTGCAGACGTCTGATGTGACCAGTATGCAGTCTCCATCCATCTTCAGGGGGCGGACCTCAGACAAGAAGTGTCCTGTGTCACGTATGTAGGAAGGTGACTGTGTTGTCAAGGGTGTCAGGATTTTCTCCAAAAAAGTAGCAGGGGGAGAGAGGATGGAGTCAGAGGAAGCCACAATGGGGCGTCCCGGTGGTCTCGTCATTGATTTATGCACTTTTGGAAGCGTGATGAGGTTAGGGTTGACTCTGATACATTTCCTGATCAATTAACATTGAAACAATTTTCATTAAGAATAAAGAGCAGCTTCACACCACCTAAAATATATCATCCAGTAGAAACATTTTCCAATTTAGTTCAGCGAGATGTTAATCATCTATTGCAACAGTGTAGACAGGGCGATCTACATATAAGACACAACCTTACTTCAGAAGAGAAGCATGCACTAAATCATCTGCTTGATGACAAATCTCTCATATTCAAGCCAGCTGACAAGGGGGGAGCACTGGTGATCCTGGACAAGGAGTACTACATCAAAGAGATCATGAGTCAGCTAAATGACACCCTCACATATAAAATCCTAGACTCTGATCCTGTGTATTCAATCAAGGACACATTACAGAGAATAGTGATGGAGGCAAAAGAGGATGGGATTATTGACAGTAAATTAAGTGAATTTTTAATCAACCAGCATCCAATCACGCCGGTGTTCTATACGCTTCCCAAAGTGCATAAATCAATGACGAGACCACCGGGACGCCCCATTGTGGCCTCCTCTGACTCCATCCTCTCTCCTCCAGCTATCTTTCTGGAGAAAATCCTGACACCCTTGACAACACAGTCACCTTCCTACATACGTGACACAGGTCACTTCTTGTCTGAGGTCCGCCCCCTGAAGATGGATGGAGACTGCATACTGGTCACATCAGACGTCTGCAGTCTCTATACTTCCATCACTCATGAAAAAGGCTTGGAAGCAGCCTCCAGACTGCTCAACACCAGCAATCATACCGCACCCCAAAAAGAGTTTTTCCTGATACTTTTAGGTATTGTACTTGAAAAAAAAAATTTTCTATTCCAAGACACGTTTTTTCAACAGTGCCGCGGGACCGCGATGGGATCGAATGTCGCACCGCCTTACGCAAATAGCTACATGTCATCTTTTGAGAACAAATTTATCTATTCTAATCCACTATTTTTGAAACATTGTATATTTTGGCGTCGATTTATTGATGACGTGTTTTGAGTTTGGCGGGGCAACGTTCGATCCCTCACGGAATTTAACCATCACCTCAACTCCATTTGGAGTGAATTACAATTTACCATGCAGTTTAATCATCAGAAAATAGCTTTCCTGGATACATGGGTGATACGCAACGATGATGGCACTGTTCACACAGACCTATTCACCAAAGAAACTGACCGTAACAGTCTGCTTACTTTTACAAGCAGCCACCCCCCAGCGACAAAAGAATCTATTCCTTTCTCACAATTCCAGCGGGTAAAAAGGATCGTAACTGACCCCGATACCTGCCAAGTAAGAATGACAGAAATGACTAACAAGTTCCTGAATAGAGGTTATCCAAACATTTATTGGAAACACAAAGGAACAAACTTGACAGAAAACCGACAAACCACCACGCATTCCATTAGTGGTAAAATATCACCCATGGGTACAAAAAATCAGGGGCATCGTGAACAAACACTGGCACATAGTTTCCAGATCATATCCTCAGATTGAAGAATTTCAGAATTCTCCTATGATGTGTTTCAAGAGAGCGGAAAATATCCGCGATAAGATTATTAGAGCTGACATAGGCACTAACAAACCTCAGACAGACCACACTGACCACCCCACGTCAGGGCACATGAGCCTGGGATGTGTTAATTGCTCCAGTGTAATCAAAGGTGCCTACCTGAACCATCCCCACTCAGGGGAACAGATCCCAATTAGGGGCATGTTCACATGTGACAGTAAATATGTCATATATGTACTCAAATGTCCCTGTGGCCTACTCTATGTAGGTGAAACCTCCATGCGGATGAAGGATAGACTCAGTAAACACAAATCTACCATCCGCACTGAGAACTTGTTACTTCCAATACCGTATCACTTTCATGAAAAAAGACATGCAATATCCCAATTACGCTTCCAGGTCATCGAGAGTGTATCACTACCACGCCGCGGCGGAGACAGAAACAAACTACTACTGAAGAGAGAAGCATACTGGATCCACCGACTACAAACGGTGGAACCAAGAGGTCTCAATAGAGACTACAATATTACTGGGTTTATGTAATAATGATTACAATTATAACTATGATGTTTACTTATTATTGACATCTTTAATTATGTTTCATTTTTTAGCGGACTTGAATTTTCCCCGCTCTCCATTGGTTCCTATGATAAATGGTGTCTACCCCTGTTTCTGTATCGGCCTCCAGGTGGGAGGAGCTATACATCACATGACGTCTGTTCCGTTGTTATCCTGACAATGTATTTAAGGCACAATGGTAGGATGCTTAAATGTAGTCTGAAGAAAGCACATTTTGGTGCTGAAACGCGTGACTATGATTCAATAAGTGACTGGAATAAACCCTACCCTGCAAATCTACAGCGAGTGCCGGTCTTCATTCTTCATATTGTTCGTTGGGATGCCCGCCCGCTGACACGTGCACCGCTAACATCTAAACGCAGTGCCGACCATTATCTGCAATATATTTACTGTAAGAGCAGTGAGACTATGGACTATATACTGTAAGAACAGTGAGACTATGGACTCTTTACTGTAAGAGCGGTGAGACTATGGACTCTATACTGTAAGAGCAGTGAGACTATGGACTCTATACTGTAAGAGCAGTGAGACTATGGACTTTATACTGTAAGAGCAGTGAGACTATGGACTCTATACTGTAAGAGCAGTGAGACTATGGACTCTTTACTGTAAGAGCAGTGAGACTATGGACCCTATACTGTAAGAGCAGTGAGACTATGGACTCTTTACTGTAAGAGCAGTGAGACTATGGACTCTGTACTGTAAGAGCAGTGAGACTATGGACTCTATACTGTAAGAGCAGTGAGACTATGGACTCTATACTGTAAGAGCAGTGAGACTATGGACTCTATACTGTAAGAGCAGTGAGACTATGGACTCTATACTGTAAGAGCAGTGAGACTATGGGCTCTATACTGTAAGAGCAGTGAGACTATGGACTCTTTACTGTAAGAGCAGTGAGACTATGAACTCTATACTGTAAGAGCAGTGAGACTATGGACTCTATACTGTAAGAGCAGTGAGACTATGGACTCTATACTGTAAGAGCAGTGAGACTATGGACTCTTTACTGTAAGAGCAGTGAGACTATGGACTCTTTACTGTAAGAGCAGTGAGACTATGGACTCTATACCGTAAGAGCAGTGAGACTATGGACTCTATACTGTAAGAGCAGTGAGACTATGGACTCTATACTGTAAGAGCAGTGAGACTATGGACTCTTTACTGTAAGAGCAGTGAGACTATGGACTCTTTACTGTAAGAGCAGTGAGACTATGGACTCTATACTGTAAGAGCAGTGAGACTATGGACTCTATACTGTAAGAGCAGTGAGACTATGGACTCTTTACTGTAAGAGCAGTGAGACTATGGGCTCTTTACTGTAAGAGCAGTGAGACTATGGACTGTATACTGTAAGAGCAGTGAGACTATGGACTCTTTACTGTAAGAGCAGTGAGGCTATGGACTCTATACTGTAAGAGCAGTGAGACTATGGACTCTATACTGTAAGATCAGTGAGACTATGGACTCTATACTGTAAGAGCATTGAGACTATGGACTGTTTACTGTAAGAGCAGTAAGACTATGGACTCTTTACTGTAAGAGCAGTGAGACTATGGACTCTTTACTGTAAGAGCAGTGAGACTATGGACTCTTTACTGTAAGAGCAGTGAGACTATGGACTCTATACTGTAAGAGCAGTGAGACTATGGACTCTATACTGTAAGAGCAGTGAGACTATGGACTCTATACTGTAAGAGCAGTGAGACTATGGACTCTTTACTGTAGGAGCAGTGAGACTATGGACTCTATACTGTAAGAGCAGTGAGACTATGGACTCTATACTGTAAGAACAGTGAGACTAGGACTCTTTACTGTAAGAGCAGTGAGACTATGGACTCTTTACTGTAAGAGCAGTGAGACTATGGACTCTATACTGTAAGAGCAGTGAGACTATGGACTCTTTACTGTAAGAGCAGTGAGACTATGGACTCTTTACTGTAAGAGCAGTGAGACTATGGACTCTATACTGTAAGAGCAGTGAGACTATGGACTCTTTACTGTAGGAGCAGTGAGACTATGGACTCTTTACTGTAAGAGCAGTGAGACTATGGACTCTATACTGTAAGAACAGTGAGACTATGGACTCTTTACTGTAAGAGCAGTGAGACTATGGACTCTTTACTGTAAGAGCAGTGAGACTATGGACTCTATACTGTAAGAGCAGTGAGACTATGGACTCTATACTGTAAGAGCAGTGAGACTATGGACTCTTTACTGTAAGAGCAGTGAGACTATGGACTCTTTACTGTAAGAGCAGTGAGACTATGGACTCTATACTGTAAGAGCAGTGAGACTATGGACTCTATACTGTAAGAACAGTGAGACTATGGACTCTATACTGTAAGAGCAGTGAGACTATGGACTCTTTACTGTAAGAGCAGTGAGACTATGGACTCTATACTGTAAGAGCAGTGAGACTATGGACTCTTTACTGTAAGAGCAGTGAGACTATGGACTCTTTACTGTAAGAGCAGTGAGACTATGGACTCTATACTGTAAGAGCAGTGAGACTATGGACTCTGTACTGTAAGAGCAGTGAGACTATGGACTCTATACTGTAAGAGCAGTGAGACTATGGACTCTATACTGTAAGAGCAGTGAGACTATGGACTCTATACTGTAAGAGCAGTGAGACTATGGACTCTTACTGTAAGAGCAGTGAGACTATGGACTCTATACTGTAAGAGCAGTGAGACTATGGACTCTTACTGTAAGAGCAGTGAGACTATGGACTCTATACTGTAAGAGCAGTGAGACTATGGACTCTATACTGTAAGAGCAGTGAGACTATGGACTCTTACTGTAAGAGCAGTGAGACTATGGACTCTTTACTGTAAGAGCAGTGAGACTATGGACTCTATACTGTAAGAGCAGTGAGACTATGGACTCTTTACTGTAAGAGCAGTGAGACTATGGACTCTATGCTGTAAGAGCAGTGAGACTATGGACTCTTTACTGTAAGAGCAGTGAGACTATGGACTCTTTACTGTAAGAGCAGTGAGACTATGGACTCTATACTGTAAGAGCAGTGAGACTATGGACTCTTTACTGTAAGAGCAGTGAGACTATGGACTCTATACTGTAAGAGCAGTGAGACTATGGACTGTATACTGTAAGAGCAGTGAGACTATGGACTCTTTACTGTAAGAGCAGTGAGACTATGGACTCTATACTGTAAGAGCAGTGAGACTATGGACTCTTTACTGTAAGAGCAGTGAGACTATGGACTCTATACTGTAAGAGCAGTGAGACTATGGACTCTGTACTGTAAGAGCAGTGAGACTATGGACTCTTTACTGTAAGAGCAGTGAGACTATGGACTCTATACTGTAAGAGCAGTGAGACTATGGACTCTATACTGTAAGAGCAGTGAGACTATGGACTCTTTACTGTAAGAGCAGTGAGACTATGGACTCTATACTGTAAGAGCAGTGAGACTATGGACTCTTACTGTAAGAGCAGTGAGACTATGGACTCTATACTGTAAGAGCAGTGAGACTATGGACTCTATACTGTAAGAGCAGTGAGACTATGGACTCTATACTGTAAGAGCAGTGAGACTATGGACTCTTTACTGTAAGAGCAGTGAGACTATGGACTCTATACTGTAAGAACAGTGAGACTATGGACTCTTTACTGTAAGAGCAGTGAGACTATGGACTCTTTACTGTAAGAGCAGTGAGACTATGGACTCTATACTGTAAGAGCAGTGAGACTATGGACTCTATACTGTAAGAGCAGTGAGACTATGGACTCTTTACTGTAAGAGCAGAGACTATGGACTCTACTGTAAAACAGTGAGACTAGGACTATTTACTGTAAGAGCAGTGAGACTATGGACTCTATACTGTAAGAGCAGTGAGACTATGGACTCTTTACTGAAACAGTGAGACTATGGACTCTATACTGTAAGAACAGTGAGACTATGGACTGTATACTGTAAGAGCAGTGAGACTATGGACTCTATACTGTAAGAGCAGTGAGACTATGGACTGTATACTGTAAGAGCAGTAAGACTATGGACTCTTTACTGTAAGAGCAGTGAGACTATGGACTCTATACTGTAAGAGCAGTGAGACTATGGACTCTTTACTGTAAGAGCAGTGAGACTATGGACTCTATACTGTAAGAGCAGTGAGACTATGGACTATGTACTGTAAGAGCAGTGAGACTATGTACTCTTTACAGTAAGAGCAGTGAGACTATGGACTCTGTACTGTAAGAGCAGTGAGACTATGGACTCTATTCTGTAAGAGCAGTGAGACTATGGACTCTATACTGTAAGAGCAGTGAGACTATGGACTCTTTACTGTAAGAGCAGTGAGACTATGGACTCCATACTGTAAGAGCAGTGAGACTATGGACTCTACTGTAAGAGCAGTGAGACTATGGACTCTATACTGTAAGAGCAGTGAGACTATGGACTCTATACTGTAAGAGCATTGAGACTATGGACTCTATACTGTAAGAGCAGTGAGACTATGGACTCTATACTGTAAGAGCAGTGAGACTATGGACTCTTTACTGTAAGACCAGTGAGACTATGGACTCTTTACTGTAAGAGCAGTGAGACTCTGGACTCTATACTGTAAGAGCAGTGAGACTATGGACTCTTTACTGTAAGACCAGTGAGACTATGGACTCTTTACTGTAAGAGCAGTGAGACTATGGACTCTATACTGTAAGAGCAGTGAGACTCTGGACTCTATACTGTAAGAGCAGTGAGACTATAGACTCTTTACTGTAAGAGCAGTGAGACTATGGACTCTTTACTGTATGAGCAGTGAGACTATGGACTCTTTACTGTAAGAGCAGTGAGACTATGGACTCTTTACTGTAAGAGCAGTGAGACTATGGACTCTTTACTTTAAGAGCAGTGAGACTATGGACTCTTTACTGTAAGAGCAGTGAGACTATGGACTCTATACTGTAAGAGCAGTGAGACTATGGACTCTTTACTGTAAGAGCAGTGAGACTATGGACTCTATACTGTAAGAGCAGTGAGACTATGGACTCTTTACTGTAAGAGCAGTGAGACTATGGGCTCTGTACTGTAAGAGCAGTGAGACTATGTACTATATACTGTAAGAGCAGTGAGACTATGGACTCTATACTGTAAGAGCAGTGAGACTATAGACTCTTTACTGTAAGAGCAGTGAGACTATGGACTCTATACTGTAAGAGCAGTGACACTATGGACTCTATACTGTAAGAGCAGTGTGAGTATGGACTCTTTACTGTAAGAGCAGTGAGACTATGGACTCTTTTCTGTTTGACTCTATTTTGTTGGACCTCCAGACCCACATATCAGACTTCTGACCAGAGCTCCAGGCCCCCATTAGATGTCCAGACCCCCATATCAGACCCCGATTTAATTTCCAGATCCTCATATCAGACCTCAGAACAGATCTCCACACCCTCATATCAGACCCCCGTTAGACCTCTAGACTCCCATATTAGACCTCAGTCAAGGCCCCCATATCAGACCCCCATTATACCTCCAGACCCTCATACCCACAGTATCCGGTCACATTGCTATATGCAACCATGACCTAGAAGTGTGGGCCCCACAAATAGCAAGCAGGGAGGAGGGGTAAGTATAGTGCTCACAACGCCACTGGCAAGGGGGGCCCTGTGAGACCCCTGGCTTAGGGGTCCGGTCGTGATTGTGACCGATGTGACTCCTATACCTATGCCAGTGGATATAATAGGGACACTTTATCCACACTATAGGGAGACTGCAGGAGCCAATAGAACAGTGTAAACTTTGGCTAATAGAGAACTTCTTCTATTACACCTTGCTGCACTAATTGGGATCCAAAGTCATCTAATACTAGAGATTTTTGGTTCATATCCTTTTATACCTTGTTTCTGTAATTGGAGTGTAATTGCTGCCGGATAAATCAGATTTTAGGGTGCTCATGTTCTTTTATACATAATTCAATCTATTAATCCTTAATTGTGTAATTGGGGTGAAATTGCTGCCTAATAATTCAAATTCTGAGGGGATCATATTCTTTTAGATATAAGTGCATCAGTTCACCTTTGATTCTGGGGTGAAATTGCAGATTGAGACTTCAGATTTTGGGGTGTTCACATTCTTTTAGACATAAGTACCTTACATCCATTGAATTTTTGAAATCTTTGGAATATCAAAAAGCAGTAGACACATGCCGGTGGATTTCCCCACAGCTATGTACGTCAGTGTCACTCAGACATCCTTTACTATTGCTGTCATTGCTTTCCAGAGCTTGGGAAGGTACAAGTTTTCCTAAAAATTATGAGTCCTAGGAGACTAGAGAGGGTTATATACATATAATATATATATATATACTAAATATATCAAATTTCAGGGCAATTGGAGCAACTTTGGTTCTGTGCGTATTAATTCGGTCCGAATACAATTCTTTAACAAATTTGGCTAAACCAAATCTCAAGTTGTTCGCTCATCTCTAATTTATAACATAGATGGAGTATAACAACTACAGAGCCTACCAAACCTGATGGAAGTAAACATTTTGCTTAGATTTCTTTCACATGATCTTTGGGAAGCGTCTTCATGGCCTTGTGTCATATGAATTCATGACATATTACAAGGCACAATCATGTCTAGGCTTATATCCCGCACATTAGCAGGTAAACGGGGGCCGTTCTCCTCCTTCCCCTAATAAATGTCCTGGCAACCTAAAATGTAATTTTCTAACTGCAATTTTAGTGTATTATTAATTCAAAAAGCATTTACTCTTAGACTTACTAACTAATATGAAAGGGTTAATATTTTGCCTTCAGTTCTTTCTTTTGCCCAGCAGGTCAGTATTTCTGTTCATTTCAGGTTTAAATAAAATGATAAAACATTTTGGGAAAAACACACAACCTAAAAGTCCAGCACTGGAAGCCATTACTGCGAATATCTCCACAGCCACCATGTTCTTTCCTCTGGTGCTCAGATAAGCCGGGATCATGGAGATCCAGACGCTGCAGAACACCAGCATGCTGAAGGTGATGTACTTGGCCTCATTAAAACTGTCCGGTAATGTCCTCACCATGAAAGCCAGAACAAGGCTCACAGCTGCCAGGAGCCCCAGATAACCCAACATGGAGTAGAACCAGATATCCGAGCCTTCATTACACTGAATGATGATCTTCCCAGGATAAGAGTCAGTGTCCAGGTCCTGGAATGGAGGAGAAATAGACAACCAGATAACACAGATTACAGCTTGAAAGGATGAACACAATGACACTATGGTGTAGGATAGTTTCACACTGAGCCACTTTCTCCAAGGGCTTCCAGGCTTGGTGGACTTAAAAGCAACACAAACCATGACAGTCTTGGCGAGAAGTGAAGAGACGGCTACTGAGAAGAAGATTCCAAAACTGGTTTCACGTAATCTACAAGTCACATCATTGGGACGACCCAGAAACAAGAAGACAGAGAGGAAGCTGAGGATGATGGAGACCAGGAGGAGATAACTCAGGTTCCGGTTATTGGCTTTAACAATAGGAGTGTTCTGGTAGGAGATAAATATTCCAAATATGAAGCCGGTCACAAGACATCCGAAGACAGAGACACAGGAGAACACAGAAGCCATGGTGTCATTCTGGTAAGAGATGAATTCCATTACTTTGTGCAGGCATCGGTCTCTCTTCTCGTTGGGCCATTCATCAGTCTGGCATCTAATGCAGTTGTCGGAGTCTGTAGGAATATTAAATTAAATATTACATGTAACCAATGGAACAAGAACTTAGACTTGGGACCCATGGAAGTCTGGTCTGGGGTAATATAAACGTAAAGGCCTATTACAAGATTAATGTTTAATAATTCAATCTCCCCTCCTTGGTATGTACTGCAAGTTTATAATACACATTCTGGGACTTCAGATCCACTGCCTGTTCACGTGGTATGCTCTCTCCATTTGCTCTTTTCTCCCAGAACACATGCCATTCATGGTGGACGTGTACTAGGCTCCTGATTCCCACTCACCGTGAATGTGTCAATCAGCAGTGATGACACGTTAACGATCTGCCCCACTTCATTACTGTTCCGATTTTTGTTCAGCACAATGTTTTAGCCTGGTCCCTCCACCAAGCCAGAGGAGCCTGAGATCAGCAGTGCCTGTGGCTGCCTGACTGCACAGATGCGGTTGGCTTGGCTCGGGAGAACGGATAGCTTTATCTCTGACAGTGCCTGCTTGTGGTGCAGGCAAAGGAGGGAGGGGGACGGTAATGACTAGAGATGAGCGAATCGAAGTAGACGAAGTGAAATTCGCTCTGAATTTCAGAAAAAATTAGATTCTCACAGAATCTGAATTTCCTCACTCTTGGTAGTAACGCATCACATTTTTTTCCTAAAATGGCAGCTGCATGTGTTAGGAAATGGAGCAAGGAACTCTGGGAAGGTGGGATCACCCATAATGCCACACATGTAGCCGATCTCGCCGCCGGCCCTGTGATGTCACAGCCCTATAAATAGCCTCAGCCATCTTGGATTCTGCCATTTTCCAGTGTACTTAGTGCAGGGAGAGACGTCAGCAGGCGCTAGGGACAGTGCTACAGAAGACTTCATTGTGCTAAAAAAATGATTTACAAGTTCAGGTAAAGATTTTTCCACATGTAGGGAAAGGATAGGGAGGAATCATTCCACAGCATTTATGTAGAACAGGGTTCAGTAGGGGAGTTTACAACCTTGCTGCACCTTCTAGGGATTCAAATTGCTGTTATACTGTTAATTTTAGGTTTGCACTATATGATACATCAGTAATTCCACCAAACCTTGCTTGCTATTGCGGTGCAAGTTGTGTGTGTTACAGCTATTTACGGGGTGTATTAAAATGAAATGTATATACATCCTATTAGCCGTTCTGCGGTGCATTTAAATTGTTCTACAGTTTCCTTTGGGGTGTATTAATACCATAAAAATGACATCTTATTTACCGTTCTGCGGTGCAATTACATTGCTCTACAGCCTTTTTTTGGGTGTATAAATTTCCTTTTAATTTAATTATTTTATCTAACAGTATATCAGAAAGACAAGTTTCAGGCCCTTCAAAGGGAATGGGCAGTGGCCAAAATGTTTCTGGCGCAGACAGCAGAAGAAAGGGGGGGTGGCAGCAGGAGTCGCAGCGAGAGGCTTGAGCTCCCAGTGTCAGCTAGCGGTTGAGTCTTGACCAGCAACCCAGCGGTGGTTGAATGGTTGACTTGGTCATCCACTTCATCCCAAGTGACATCAGACACCCCCAGCCAAGAGTCAGTGGGTTCGTCAGTCAAAACCCTTAGTTGGCATGGCCCGGGGCTGGCCCTGTGTCCTCACCTGTCCTCAATCTGCCTATGACCTTTTCTGTTCCCTTAGCTAGAGAAGTATTATATGCTGTAGGCTCAGCCCTACTATACAGTGAGGACGAGCTACTAGAGGACAGTCAGCAGCTACTGCCCTGCCAAGATTTGCAGGACACATCCGCCGCTTCCTCCGCTAGGCGGGCAAGTAGTTAAGAGGAGAGTGGCGTGGGAGTTGGTGTTGCGAGCGGTCAGGCTCCTGACCCAGATACCGTTGAGGAAGACATCAGTGACGTGCAGACAGTACTCAATGATGATCAAGTTGCAATTGGGAGCTTGGTGAAGAAGGGGCTTCATCTACTTCGGGAGAAGAGGGTTGTGACAGGTGCAGCACAATGAAGTGCCTTATGTGCTGTGGCATTAGAATAATTTTGGTATCTCTGACTTTTCTAGTCTAACCAGACTGTCTATTACTCTGTGATTCCTCTAGCGCTGTTCTATGGAAGCAGTAGGTTTAAAGAGTACATCAAATGCTTGAAATAACTTATTTATTAACTTCAACTTTTCTTCATATATAACACTGCTGCCGCCGCAGCAGATAGTCCATGTACAAAACACGTGTGGAATAAAGGATCACAAAATGGTGGTTCAACTGTTCAATCTTGTCATTCAACATAAAATGGTGAATATATTTCTCTCTTCAGTATCTGTACTCTCATTTTAAGTTATTTAAGCACTTTATGATCTCTCTACACTCTCTACTCTACACTACATGACTGTATGATCAGCTTCTCCTCTCCTCCTGTCTACACTACATGACTGTATGATCAGCTTCTCCTCTCCTCCTGTCTACACTACATGACTGTATGATCAGCTTCTCCTCTCCTCCTGTCTACACTACATGACTGTATGATCAGCTTCTTCTCTCCTCCTCTCTACACTACATGACTGTATGATCAGCTTCTCCTCTCCTCCTGTCTACACTACATGACTGTATGATCAGCTTCTCCTCTCCTCCTGTCTACACTACATGACTGTATGATCAGCTTCTCCTCTCATCCTGTCTACACTACATGACTGCATGATCAGCTTCTCCTCTCCTCCTGTCTACACTACATGACTGTATGATCAGCTTCTCCTCTCCTCCTGTCTACATTACATGACTGTATGATCAGCTCCTCCTCTTCCCCTGTCTACACTATTTGCTTTGCTGCATACCTTGGTTGTAACAAGTCGTTATTTCAGTCAACGTTGCTCTTCTATCAGCCTGAATCAGTCGGCCCATTTTCTTCTGACCTCTAGCATCAACAAGACATTTTCGCCCACAGGACGGCCGCATACTGGATGTTTTTCCCTTTTCACACCATTCTTTGTAAACCCTAGAAATGGTTGTGCGTGAAAATCCCAGTAACTGGGCAGATTGTGAAATACTCAGACCGGCCTGTCTGGCACCAACAACCATGCCACGCTCATAATTGCTTAAATCACCCTTTCTTTCTCATTCTGACATTCAGTTTGGAGTTCAGGAGGTTGTCTTGACCAGGACCACCCCCCCAAAAATGCTTTGAAGCAACTGCCATGTGATTGGTTGACTAGATAATTGCATCAATGAGAAATAGAACTGGTGTTGTGACTGCCCTAGTGCTGATCATCTACACATGTTTTGGGATTGTCCTCCAGTGAAGGAGTACTGGCACTTGGTCCAAACAACTTTAATACAAAAACTCCAGACTCAGATCTCTTTTGTGCCTGGAGTATGGATCTTGGGTGACTTTTCTGAGGTAGTCTGTCAGTCTTCTAAACTTCGTCTCCTAGTTAAAGTGTCCTTTTTAGCTAGGCTCATTATCGCTAGATTGTGGTTTGAGACCCCCCAGAGTATTGAACATGGTTAAACGTAGTTAATAAAGTTAAAAAGTATGAACAGATTTTGTATAAACAAAGAGGGTCTAATGCAAAATTCTGTAAGATATGGAACTGGTGGAATGAATAAAGGCTGAGAGGGGTGCTTTTTTTTTTTTTTTCCCTTACCGGGCATGCTTGAGGGGTTTGTTGGGGGAGGGAAATATTTGTAAATTCCTTCTGTTGTTACGATATTGTGTTTGATATGGAGAAAAAGTAAATAAAGATTTATAAAAAAAAAAAAAGAAATAGAACTGGTGTTCCTAATAATTCTTTAGGTGAGTGTATATATATATATATATATATATATATATATATCTATATCTATCGATACATTGTTACACATGAATAACACATTATATAAATCATTAGTTAAGATTTGTTGCAAATCTAAATATACCAGACAGATATATATAGAATATAATTATGAATACATGAATTGGACATCACACAGCAGATGTTTCCCATAAGGCATGACTTTTTGTTTGCAAAGATATAGCATTTGCATTTTATCATAGATAACTTCAAGTTGTTCTGTGCTGGTGAAGTGGTGGTGTTTGGTTACAGCACCATCTAGTGGTGATTTATGGGTATTGCAGTTCAAAGTATATGTATCTGAAAATTTATCGGTATTTGTTATTGGATTTATATGCATTCTGTAAATAAATTGTATATTTTTGCATAATTGATTGCCCCTTCATTTTATTAATTGCATAAATTAAATTTAGAGTCTCAAGATAAAAAAAAGGCGTTTTATGTCCGCTTAGTGGATTTCCTGACTGATTTCCATATTTTATTGACATTTTATCTCTTATATGAAATATTTATATTTTATATATAAGATATGGTTTGACATTAAATGGAGGCACTGCTGAGATCTTGAGATATTTCTAGAAATTATTTATGCAAATAGTGAAATTAAAATTCTACACTTCTTCTTAGCTTGCCAGATTGTTATTGTTATCTATGTTGATTATTGATCAGAATTAGTGTTGAGCGCGAATATTCAAATAGCGAATTTTTATTGCGAATATCGCAACTTCGATAATTCGCAAATTTTGCGAATATAGCGCTATATATTCGCAATTTCGAATATTCGTTTTTTGTTTTTTTTTAGATGTTAATCCTTGCTGCTCTCTGGTTGTCTTCCCACTTCCCAAAAGCTGTTCTTACCTGTCCGGAGGATTCCTGGCTCCCTGCCCGCTCCAGTTAATGCCTGTTGCCGCTTCTTCCGACTTCCTGTATGCATGGAGCGTCCCCATCCCTATGGGAACGCCTCCATGCTAAAATGTACTGTCGGATGTGAGAATCACGATCTCAAAAATTTGACTAAGTTGTAATCGCAATGCGATTAATATAACCTGAATTATTCGCATTGCGATATTCGTTATATTCTAGCAATACAACCATTAGGAACTTAGCTCTAAGATCAATTCGCAATGCGAGTATATGTTCGCGAATGAAACTTAGAGCTGGGTTCCTAATGGTTGTTGCTAGAATATAACGAAGATTGAGAATATAGTGCTATATTCGTAAATTCGTGATATTCGTCATCTTCGTTATATTCTAGCAATACAACCATTAGGAACTGAGATCTAAGTTGTAATCGCAATGCGATTAATATAACCTGTATTAATCGAATTGCGATTACAACTTAGATCTGAGTTCCCATTGGTTGTATTGCTAGAATATAACGAAGATTGAGAATATAGCGCTATATTCTCAATCTTCGTTATATTCTAGCAATACAACCATTAGAAAGTTAGATTCGCAATGCGATTAATGCAGGTTATATTAATCGCATTGCAAATTCAACTTAGATCTGAGTTCCTAATGTTTGTATTGCTAGATTATAACCAAGATTGAGAATATAGTACTATATTCGTGATTTCGTTATCTTCGTCAATTCTAGCAATATAAGATACATCCATTAGGAACTGAGCTCTAAATAAATTTGCGTAACATTCGCAATATATAGAATAATGACGAATATTCGATTTCGACGAATATATGACAAATATTCAATCGAATATTCGCGAAATATCGCCAAATCGAATATGGCACCTCCCGCTCATCACTAATCAGAATCATGAGTGCAACTGGCAGTGACCCAGGTAATCGCCAGGCTATAGCAGATAGTCCATTGTACCCGGAACAGATAATGCATAAGACTGTCAAATATATATATTCACGGGTTAAATTGGTAAGGAGATGACTGAATGGACTAATAAGCTGTAAGAAAGAGCCTATGAAGAACGTGTGGATATATGGAAGTTAGGTGGCGTGGTTAATTGATACCTGACATACATAGATTTAACACAAAATAATACCAAGAGGGACCAACACCTATTATGTCCGCATGGTAATCAGGAAGGACAACGTCATCATGGACACATTACAGTATTCGCCGGACAGATAACAATATATTCTATCCCTCCATTTGGGCATGTGATGGGGGAGATTATGTGTGTGGGTTATATCGTTTATCATCATCCTGGGATGGTTGAGTTTACTGACCATCCAAGCAGTGCGTTGGATAAGGTTCTTCAAAAAGACTTTAGGTAAACTATGGCTAAAACACCATAAACAAGGTCTACGAGCCGTGATCCACGAAGAAGACATATGAAAAACCCTTTTGAACATTCCAAATATATTCACACTTTATGGAACATTTTGGAATGAAGGGGGATTTGTTGTGCACTTTCATAAGTGTACAGTGTTATCTGAAGATATTATAGGCTAAATATCGATGCTCATTGCCTTTAAGTGTAAAGACAGACTGAACTAGAGTATACAGTCTTTCTGTATGATTGAAATAGGCCAAGATGAGTTCATGCCAGTTCAGTTTAGGTTAAAGTTCGTAGCGGACATAGAGTGTATTGTCTCTTAAAAATTATTGTCAGCAGATGTGGTTTATCTGTTAATATTATAATGGGTCCTACAGACATGTGTCTGGGAGAGATAACCTTTTAAATATTTAAATATTATTTTACTTCCTTACAGGGTCATAAAGGAAGTCATGCCATATGGGAAACATCTGCTGTGTGATGCCCAATTCATGTATGTCCGCCTAGTGGATTTCCTGACTGATTTCCATATTTTATTGACATTTTATCTATTATATATGTGACAAACTGCCATTTATTCCTGGTCATTGGAGAGGCCTGCTTGTCAGCCTCTTACCCTGTGACTATGGCCCCAGTGACAGTTGTCATTCACAATGGACATTACCTCAATGCCTGTGACCTAATCAACATCCACAATGGACATTACCTCTGACCTAATCAACATCCACAATGGACATTACCTGTGACCTAATCAGCATCCACAATGGACATTGCTGTGACCTAATCAACATTTACAATGGACATTGCCTGTGACCTAATCAGCATCCACAATGGACATTGCCTGTGACCTAATCAGCATTCACAATGGACATTGCTGTGACCTAATCATCATCCACAATGGACATTACCTGTGACCTAATCAGCAAGCACAATGGACATTACCTGTGACCTAATCAACATCCACAATGGACATTACCTGTGACCTAATCAACATCCACAATGGACATTACCTGTGACCTAATCAGCAAGCACAATGGACCATGCATGTGGGGGTGGGATATATCTGGCTGTATGTTGATTGGTCGCTGTATTTTGTGTGCCTGTCCTCAATCAGGTCCCCGGGGGAGTAGCCCTGGCTGGAAGACTTGCATAAAAGGCCAAGCTTTGCCATCCAATAAAGAGTTCCTGCTTGACCCTCAAAACGAAGTGTCGTCTCGTTATTGGGGGGGATTTATTGTATGCTGTTCCAGTTTGACTGCAAGGAGTGTAAACCTCTTCATATGGTTTTTCCTATTCGGCTGTTTACCGCATTCATATGCTTCTCCGATTTGGTGGTTGTGGTGTCGGCTAGAGCGCTTGGAATCCTCAAGAAGCGCCAGGAGCATCTTTCAACGGAGGTACCCAGTCGGGGTGCCCGTCGATCCGTTACATTGGTGGCAAGCGGTGTGTCCTACAGGGAGCAGAGACAGTTGGTCTCTCTCTCCAGCAGCAGGACAATGTTACGGGAGTGGAGACAGGCGGTCTCCCACTCCAGTGGCAGCCTGTGTTTCAGGGAGAGGAACACAGCACCCCCTCTCCCCAGCGGCAGCTTACCCTAACAAGGGGAGACACCAATCTCCCAGACGGCGCAGATGGGACCGTGGTCTCTGTGCCTGACCTACAGG